>JARUPZ010000016.1:4126789-4606530 GCA_031213475.1 Nereocystis luetkeana | reverse complement strand
CCGAGGTCCACCACGACATAAAACCCACGCTGCACTGCCTGGCCCCTCACACGTAACCTCAACCCTCCCACCCTCCGCTCTCCTTTGCCCGCGCCCCCTCCGCCACCGATACTAACAGGTATGAAACTATCCGCATCAAAACCACCACCCTCCGCTGATCTGAGCAGGCAAAATGACGCTATCGCACCCAACGCCAAAAGTCATGAAAAACACCCTTGCACTGCCTGGCCCTCACACCTAAACCCACCCATCCTCATCCCCACCCCCCCCACCCCCACCCCCCCCCTCCCGCCCTCCACACTGTAACATACTCAAAACCATGCCAAGAGGGCTTAAAACCCCCGGAATCCCGCGGACAAACTAAAGGCTTCCAGCTTCCACTACAGGCCGGGGGGATGGTGCCCCAAAAACCGCCCGGCGCCGCCGCGACGGCTCTCGCCGTAAGATGGGGGGGGGGGAGGAACCCCCCCCGCCTGACCCCCTCCTGCTCCACCCCCTCCGCCTCCTCCGATCCCAATCCCCCCCCCGATGCAACCAGCCCCTCCCCAGCCGCTAAGCCCGCGCCAGCCTAACCGCCGCCCCCACCGGCTACCGCCGAAGCCACCGCCAGCCCAGCTGGAGGATGGCGGGCCCGTCCCATCCATCCCGTCAGGAGCGAGGCCACCGGAGGGGCCTATCCCAGGCCCCCAGTTGTAGTGGGGGGGGGCGACCCCGGGTGTATGGTACGGGCCGCGGGGAAGGTAAGGCGCCCAGGGGTAGAGGCCCCACGTTCGGCCGAGACGGCCCAGGGCGGTCATCTCGAGGATAGAGGAGCGGCGATTCTGCTCGGCCGCGATCGCCGCTCTCCTCGCGCGAGCGCCGTGGAGCTTGGCGTAGAGGCGACGGGACGCGCCACCGCCACCACCGACACCACCGCCGTCGCTATTGCCTTTACCACTGCCCATATAACTATCACCGCTGCCGCTACTGCTGCTGCCACCGTTGCGTCCGCCACCTCCACTTCCACCAGCGCTACCGCTAGCGCTGCTGCCACTACCACCGCCGCCACTACCGCCGCTGCCGCTGCCGCCGCCACCCCTACCGCTACTTCTGCCGCCGAAAAGACCGCTGCCACTTGTCTCACCGCACGTTCTTCCGCCATATAAACCGGCGGCGTCGCTCCCACTTGTCAGCCCCGTGTCGCGCGCTTCCGCCGCTCCCGCCCCCTCCCCCGCCACCACTGCCACCCCACCCACCCCTACCGCCGGTGTCGCTACCCCCGACCCTGCTCTCGCTTCCACCCCCTCCCCCACCTCCGCCTCCGCCGCCAATTGACCGGGGTCGAGGTCGGCGGCGCCACCAGCTAGGCCGCCATCGGCACCGCCGACATCGCCAACACTGCCTCCGGAGGTTTCTCGAAGCGCCGACGGTGGAGCGGTGTCGTCGGCCGACGAGCGCAGGAAGAGGTAGGCGTGTTGCTCGCGCTCGGAGAACTCTGCGGCGACAAGGGACGCCCAGAGAGGGTCGGCCACCGCGCTGCCTGCCGCCGCTCGGCTCGTCTGTTGAGTCGACGAGAACAACGAAAGCGAGAGCGGAGCGCCGGGCGGACGGGGCAAGGGTCCGTGGGGGGCGGCAGCGCTTGGGAGGGTCATTCAAGGGCCGGGCGAAGCAGAAAAATAAGCGGTCGAGCTATATATACGTTGAGCAGTGACGCAAGATTTGACTACACACGCGGAAAAATCGAGCCTGTCGGACAACGAACCACGTAAAAACGCAGCAGCAGCAGCATCTCGTGTGCCGAAAACAATCTACGAGCATACCACTGTAGCGCAACCAAGAACTGCCTTGATACTGACTGTACTATCACGGACAAGGTGTCTACCCCCCCCCCCCCCATCATTAGGTCATACGACTACAACCATGCATGACAATGAGTACACCCCCCTATCTCACCCCTTCCAATACCCCCCCCTCCCCCCCGTAACGCCACCTCCCCCACCAATTCCTAAAAACGACGGCACCCCTCCCTCCCTGCCTCTTTCTCTCCCTCCTCTCTCTCACCAAGCCGAACGTGGCGAGGTCTCGGGCCCCGAGCATACCAAGGACGGTCCGGCGGAGCTCCTCGCTCACGCCGAACATGTCTGCGAACTGTCCAGAGGGGGGGCAGAGATGCAGCAGCAGGCCGGACAGCACCTTAGACCGAAACGCCTCCCTAATGGAGGGGGGCCGACGCGGCGGCGTGGTGGAAGGAGCGGCGGCGGCGGCGGCAGTGGCGTGTGCCTGCTGTGTCTCGCCGTCGGAGGGACTATCGTGACTGGGGGACTGCCTCTGCCGCGGTTGCAGCCGCGGCTGCGGGTTGGTGCTTTCTCCTCCTCCTCCTCCTCCTCCTCCTCCTCCAGCTGCTGCTGCACCTGCTGCTGCGCCACCTCCTCCTCCTCCTCCTCCTCCTTCCCCTCCTCCTGCTGATACTGCTCCTACAGCTCCCCCTCCTGCTGCTGATGTCGCTGCTGCTGCCGCTACATCTCCTGCTCCTGCTATATCTCCTTCTCCTGCTCCTCCCCCTGCTCTTCTCCCTCCTGCTGCTGCAACGCCTGCTCCTGCTGCCCCTGATCCCGCTCTTCTTCCTCTTTCTTTTCCTGCTCCTGCTGCTGCTGCTACCGTGGGAGCCGCCCCTGCCGCTACTTCCTTGCCATGCTGTGAATTGATTGGCAGACGAATTGGACGGGGGGGGGGGGGCGTGCGCCGAGAGGGAAGCGTTATTTCGCAGGCAAAACATGGACGCGACGGGGACGAATTTGGCGGACAAGGTGGAAGGGGAAGGTTTCAACAAACAACAACAGCAACAACCACAACAACAACAACAAAAAACAAAAACAAAGAATGCAGTGTTGGTGTTGCCCTTTTCTCTTTTTGCCATGAGAGGAAAGCACTACGACTACTGTCGGTACTATTTTCCTCAGTTTCATCCAGTTTTTATGCGTTCTCTTTCTTCGTTTTGTGCGTTGTTGAAGCTGAACGAATCACGGTAGGCGTTTGTTTCGAACCCATCTCGCTCCGTATTTGTTTCTGCCGAGTCTGAGCCACGAAGCACAAAACGACAACCCCCACAGAAACAGCAGCATATCGTCGTCGAGCATGCATGTACCGGTGCTCTTCCTGCAACAAGACCAAAACCTACTGCCCACGGCGGGCATTCATTTTGCACCTCATCGCTTGCTTTTGCTGAGTCTGACGCACGAAGTACACGACAGCCCCGAGAGCGGCAGCAAAACGTACCGTCCAGCACACCTGCTACGCCGGTGCCCCCCCCCCCCCTCTAAGAAGGCCGAGCCTGCTGCCCAGAATCAACGGAGCGGAGGCGGTGGCGGAGGTGGGGCTTGGACCGTCGTCAGCGGCGGTGGCGAAGAGCAAGGACATGACCCCCCAACTGCAAGGTGTTGCCGTAAGGCTTTGCTTAATAGCGCAAAAATTCCTCCCTCGGACTCGCAAAAATGACCCCAACAAGACCTTCCGCGTTTTTTTCGAAACCTGCGGCACATTTTTCGATGTCAACGAGCGAAACTGGGGGGCCCATGAAGAACCCCGGGCTGTGTAACTGGTGCGAGGCCGTCTGTGCCGGCCTCACACCAGTCACACACCCTGGGATTCAGCATGGGTTCCCAGTACCTCTCGCCTACATCGAAAAAAGTTGCCGCAGGTGGCGCGGGACGCCGAAGGTCGTGTTCCGAGCTATCGCGAGAGTCCGAATTTAGGATTTTGGGTTATTGTGGCAAAGGCCTTACAGCAGCGCTTGCTTCCGGTTTGGAACCACCTTGCTTGTTTTCATCGTCGCCGCTGCCGCCGCCGCCGCCGCCGCCGCCGACAACGGTCCAAGCCCCAAACCCCCGCCACCCGACGGGTGCTACGGCGGTGGGCAAGGGTGTACCTGCAGTACTGTACCGGTATCTACAGTATATAAAGAGTCTCCTCGCTTGAGAAGCTGTTGTACCTCACCCAAAAAAACTAGTTTTTGATATCACAAAAAATAACGCTTGACCCGATGACTAATCAATCCCGTGGCCTACATATTATATATACTGTAGGTGTATAAGTAGTTTTGGATATCGGATATCGATATCGGGTATCGATTTCAATACGATGCCGATATCGGAATCGAGTTCAAGACGATTCCGATACGGGAATCGAGATCAATTCGATACCGATATATATATATCACGAGTAATGCTGCAAAACACTGCAGTACCAAGCTGTACGTACAGTGGCGTATCTCTATTCCAAGGATATTGGGCAGTTCCTTCCTCGGTCGAGGGCCTCCTGAACCTTGTTTTGACCGCAGCCCTGTTTTGGGGATACACTATTAATACTAAGAATTTGAGTGATTGATCCCCAAAAGAGGAAGACTGTCTTGAAAAAGGAAACTATTTGGGCCAAAATGTGTAACCCCTATCGCGGCACGCCTCCCAATAACGCCTCCACCGCTACCAGACCTTCCACTACCTTCGCTCCCTTGATTATGGGCAGTAGGCCTGGTCTTCTTGGGGGGAGAGCATCGATATGCTCGACGACGACATGGCTGCCGGCTCTCGGGGGTGGGTTGTTTTTGTGCTTCGTGCGTCAGCCTCAGCAGAAGCAGGCAATAAGGTTGCAAAAAGAATGTCTGCCGTGCTCGTTGAACTTCAACAGGTGACAAATGAAAAAACACACACACACATACACACGAAAAAAAAGTACCAAATTGAGAGAAAAGCGTTGAAATAAAATCGGGAAGAAAACGAGAAAATAACGGGGGGGGGGGGGAAACAAGAGTAAAAATGATGGGAGTAAGCAAAATCGGGGTGGAAAAATAATCGGGAACAAGAAACAAAACCTTTTTTTCGAAACTCGAATCAGAATCGAAAAACTGTCGAAACGAAGCGAGAGAACCGAGAAAACAGCAAACAAACCGGCGAAAGGAAATAACAACGAAAGAATATGACAGTGAACAGTACGACAATGAAAGCACAGAAGTTCATTAAAAAAAAGCGAAGACGGCAGGATTAAAGATGAAAAAACGACGCCCATTCTCGTCGTCAAATCAGTCGTACAGTAGTAGACGCGAAGGATCATTTGTCGTAGACGACCTTGGGGTGCTTTTGTATGGGGCGGAGCCGGAGTAACCACGCTCAACCCAGGGCCAGCATCGCTGGAGCACCTGAGTGAGATGATCCCCCTCACCGACACACACGAGAGAAGGGGCATGAAGTAGTGTGCAGATGCCGACCAAAAGCCAGAGAGACGGAAGTGACTACTGTGGGCGACGTTCCCAGCGGCAAACAGCAGCATCTTAAATACCCACCGCAACATCCATATCCGCATAGGAAACCCGAGGACGTATGTACCCCGGACGTCCCCTGACTACCACAGAGCGCAGCAGGGCCTTGTAACCAAGTGTGCCCGGGGACAGCAAGGCAAACATAAGTGTGTCTTATGTATAAAAAAACTAAACAGCACCAGGTATTGTTGCTGCCGTGGAGACCAAACCCGGGGAGATACGATGGAGTAGCTTACAGCAGTACCTGGTAGGTTAACATAAAGTGTTCCACATCTCGGGACGGACGGATCATGATCTACTTGAGGGACGTCCACCGTAGTTCCTCGCCTGCAGCTGTGAGTAGATGTGCGGGATCTGCACAGACAGTACGTATCCAACCGAGGAAAAGCAATGGTGCTACGTACAGTAGGTCATGCAGACTACGCGGGTAAGACCTGGCAACATGAGCTACAGATCATACAGATCATACAGATCATACAGATCATACAGATCATACAGGTAGATCTTCCCCCAAAGATCAACTGTAGATCATGATCTGTAGATGATCTATAGATTATCTGTCCGAGATGTGAGGTGTCCCTATTTACGGGGGATTATAGTAAATAGAACCAAATATTGTTAGCACAAACAGGGAAATATTTAGTTTTTTGTGTGTACCGTAGGTCCTATTTACTATGGTCCCCCCCGTAGATGGGGGTCTGAGCGGGTGGCCTCTACTGGCTGATGATCATTTCCGCGCTCATGTGATTATTTACCGCATTTCGCTCGCCGGACCCTTGCTTTCGGGGTTCGTAACCAAGGGAAAAGTCAGGTACGATGTTCGCTATCTGGCGGGGCCAACGGCGGGTGAAAACCCTCACGTTGGTTGACTTTCACACAAATTTTACGCCGAAATTTTATTTGTTTATTTATATATTAATTAAAAATGTTCAGTAGCTATCTTGTGTGTCTTCACCACAGGTTCTTTCTCTGGCCTTCTCTTTACAGTTTTTGAAAGCGTTACGAGGGCTTTTCGACTCTTCAACCCACGAACCATCAAGCGCTATAACCCAGCACACGGTATTAAAGTAGTGGTCCCCCTGTAGAGCCGGAATGCGCCAGGCAGCACTACCGGCACTATATACAGGGGCAACCAACCGGCACTAATTACTCCGCACACTGCCAGACTGGTTAGTCCCATCTGTGCCAAGCGATTCCACAAGCACTATTAGGGGGGACCATAGCAAATAGGACCTACTGTACGTTAGACACAAAAACCTACCGGGTATATATTTACCTGATTTTACTGACAATATTTGGTCCTATTTACCATGGCCCCCCGTAATACTACAATAGGATAGCGGGCAACCGGCACTTTAGAGGGACCACTACTGCACCATATGGTATGTCGCCATCCACAGGGGGGGGGGGGGGGTTCAGAGACTGCACTACACGGCTACGATAGACAATCATCAAATAATCGACAGGAGTTTTAGATGCGAGCATCAAATCACGCCGCGCCTTGTCGTCCCGCCCGTGATCACGCTCACGAATCGCGAATGGTTTGCACGCGGCTCGATAAGGAAGTGGAGGCGTTGAGGAGGCGGGGGGAGGGGGGTGGGGTAGTACTTGTATCATACATGGCCGTGGTCCGGGGGAGGGTGGGCGGTTGACTTCAAGAGCGGTGTGCTTATTCCGCGATGACCATGTGGCGATTATGGCATCAGTAGACGAATAAAAAAGTTGTTGTCACATGAACCCATCGCAAAAAACTAGTCTGCGGTGACAAACCACAATAGCAGATTCCGAAATGAAGGCTATTGGTGATTTGGTGATTGGTAAAGCGGTGATCGGTGATTGGGATAGTCGTTATCGCACAAAAGGAAAAAACAAAAAGAAACGAATGGACACCCCCGAATATTTTCCTGTTGGCCACAGGCTACATATTCTGCTGAATGCGCAGTATCCGGGGGAAGCCGCATTGTTAGGTTGCTATACACCTGGTGTACAGTACTTCGCTATGGTATATTCGGACGAGCGCCTGAAAACGAAAACCCTCAATTTTATCGACATTAAATACCACGGCCCGACGACCGTGATATGCTCCTTCGGTTTAAAAAGAAAAGCCAGAAAAAATTCACATGGGGTACTGGTGCCGTACCGCTATGTACGACAGCATCAACTCGAACGCTCTCCAAAAATGACTCTTAATATTATAAGGGTACCTACCGCTATGGACGGAAATATAAGGAACGTGCAGACAGCATTTAAATACCTATCGCACCCCATATTTCCGACCAGAGTGTGGTACAGCACCTAACCCCTTTAGAACCGCAGTCCCGTTTTGGGGACAAACTACTTGAAATTTGAGTAGTTTGTCCCCAAAACGGGACTGCGGTTCTAAAAGGGTTAACAGGTATTGAAGGCATACGGTACCATCGGCGCCATCATGGTCGGGCCTATCGGGGAATACCTTGAAGAAACGCACGGTTCACCCTCTTACAGTAGGGGGATGCATATTTACATACCAAGAAAAAATATATTAAAAAGACACCTCGCTTGTCGTGCAGCTGTGAGGTCGAAAATTTCTTCGACCTAAAAAAAAAAGAGGTGCGGTCTCACACACCGTCTACACAACACTAGGAAAAGCGTGGGAAAAGTTCGTACAAGGATGAGGATTCAACAATTTTCGGACAGATAATCGAGTTCCACTCCATGACCTAGATCTTCCAAGAAATGCATGCCCCCGATCTTGCATGATCTATGATCTAGCTCATGCTGCCGGGTGGGGCCGCACGATCTGCACGATCTACAGCAGTAGCACACGTTTCCTGAGCGTGATCTGTACTGTACGGCTAGATCCTGCACAACCTCGCACGACGGCAGGCGAGGAACTATCAACAAATGATCTAGATCGTGATCTGTGCGGGGTGTGAAAGGGATATCATGCCGCGGGTGTGTCACCAAACATCTCCTCGCGTTGACCTCCGGACACGCTCCCTACCCTCACCCCTGAGCAGCCCGAGGACTCGATGCTGGAATCGCTATGCATTTCCGACACATTCCCCCTACAGCATGAAGACCGAAATCGGGAATTCCCGAAGGGGCCATTAATGCCTCGGGTATTGCACGTGTGATACGATGCTACAGTACGTACTGTATTACATCGATATATATAGCTGGTATCTGCCACGTACTACCAGGTACTGCTTAACCCCTGTTAGAACCGCAGTCCCGTTTTTGGGGACAAACCAGTCAAATTCCAAGTAGTTTTTCCCCAAAACGGGACTGCGGTTCTAAAGGGGTTCATAAAGAAATAGTGCTAGATACAAGATTGATGTTAATACGTCGTACGTAGTTGATTCGCATTCGACGCTTCTTGTGGATGCGAGCATCGAAACACGCTCGCCTCGGAGAAAGTGGCGGGTAGATAGAGGTGGGGGGGGGGGGGGGGGGGGGTATATGATACCAGGTATCATGCATGGCCGTACTCGTATGACCATAGACCCTCGCATCCCTGCAATGCCGGGACGGATCACGTCGGGTTTTCTCCGACCAGGCAGAAGAGCGGATTGAGTCGTTACTTTACGTTTATACGACGTTGCATCAGCCGTACGTTGCATCAATGTTACCCGCGGTGCGATCGCGCGGTACAATGCAATACAGGTGATTGATGATTCGTGGTTCGCGGGATCGTGAATGGTGATTCGGGAATCGTGATTGGTGCTTGTTTTCCTTCTTTTTTCCACCATTACGATCAGCCGTCAAGCAAGCGTGAGACAGACGTGAGAGGAACACTTTTTTTCTAGTTCAGAGAGTGCATGTTGGACAAAAATGGGCCTTTACACCCGCCATTCCACCAGTCTAGTACCACACCATGTATATACTATACGTAACCCCTCAGGGTTTACTTGCTTTAGTATACATTCTATATACCTCTACGAGGTCAAACGGTCTTCATTTGGTGTATTGGCCTCTTCTTGTCTGTCGCTTGCTCGTTGACTGCCCATGCGGGCGCGGGCGAGCGACTGAACACCCTACGAATGCGCGTGCGTACGTACGTAAGTTGAGAGGGTTTTGAGTTTACGTTGCGCAGAGCCCACTGGTCCGTCGACGGCTGATGGCTGATGATGATGGCTCGGATTGATTGTTGTGTTTCTTTTCTTTTGTTTTAAATAAACAATAACGATAAAATGAAGGTTCAAGATTCAATCAAGATGGATGCAACATGCCAAATGTCCGACGCAGGCCCGGCTTTGCTCTCGTCGCTATCAGTCACGACCTCCACTCAAAAACAAACAGATCGATGTGTCCCGTACCAATATCATACTGGTGTGTACGATGCTCCGCACAATGCTCCGCAAGATGCTCCCAGCGCACAGAGCGCGGCAGCAGCAGAGGCAGCAAGCAGCAAGCAGCCAGCAGACAATAGAAGCGAAAACAAACAAGAAACCTACAACTGTTCGAGGTGAGTCATGAGTCATGAGCAGTCATGAGTCAGTAGTAACTTCGTCCCAGGTACCAGGTACCAGGTATTTAATAACAACCACACGAGATTCAGAGCAGAGAGGCAACAAGCGACGTTTGACCAACACCAACACCACAACGTACGAGAACTGAGTACGTACACTCGGCGAAATTACGTTACACAGAGTAGTAGTACAGAAAAGTGTACCAGGGTAGTACAGAAAAGTACAGAAAAGTACCTGCTGTTGTTCTTCTTGTTCTCCATCTCCCTCTCTTTCTTGTTCTTCGTCGGTCCCCAGAAGGAGCCAGCGAGAAACGTCGAACGTGACCCTCCGGGACAGGACGGGGCCAGAAGAAGACTCCTCGCCGGAGGCACCACCGCTACCTCCCCCCCCCCCCCCCCCCTCCTCCTCCTCCTCCTCCTCCTCCTCCTCCTCCTCCTCCTCCTCCACCACCTCCACCTCCTCCGATATCTCCTCCTCCTCCTCCTCCTCCTCCTCCTCCCGCACCCACCCCCCCCACGGGCGGAGGCGGCGGCGTCGCCGTCGCGTTCACGATCAGGTCGTCGAACATGCCCAGCGCACGGACCACCACAAGGCGGCCATCGCAGTCGGTGTAGCGCAGCGGGGGGAAGGCCCCAGTGGCACTCTGTGCAAATGAGACAGGAGTGGTAGCAGTAGCAGCAGTAGCAGTAGCAGCCTCAACCTCAACGTCCTTGTTGGGGTTGTTGTTGTTGTTGTTGTTGCGATTTTGATCGGGAGCGTCGCAGATTTTTAATCCGCCGGCCCCAGAGACGATGCCTTGTGCGCTCACGAGGCCGTGGGCGAGGATCTCTCCGTGGAGTGCGCGCAGGACTCGAGCGTGGCCATCGTCCTCGTCCATGTTGCTGTAGTTCTGCATGCTTCTGGGTTGTTGCGCTGTGCTCGCTGGTGTTGAATCGAGCGCTTTATAGTCTGAATATCGGGAGTTCACGAGAACTCGAAAGCTGTTTTGGTTCGGGGATGGGGGTTTCATGTGTTGAGTGTCCCGTCCCTGTTGAGACGTTGAGACAGGGGCTGGAGAACTCGAGGGACGATAAGATCACCGCCTGGTGGCGAGACAGAAAGGAAACCATGAAGGCATCACCGGTGGCTGCCACTTTATTGTTGTTGCTGGCATGTGATCGTCAGGTAATGGGAGCCATGTCTCCTAGATTCTCGGATAGCGCCTTTGACGCGAACAAGGGCGTCTTCAGTTCGCAAGGGCGACTGCTTCAGCTTGATTTCGTCGAGGTGGGTAAGGTACCGTGGTACGGCAAAGTAGCTTCTGGCTTGGAGGTAGAGCTAAATGATTGAACTTGGTGATGCTTGACTCACCAGACGCGCTACCCCTGCTCGCCTACACAGCAGCACTTTGATCTACGATATGACTGCAAGTAACTGCTGCTGTGCTTGCACTCTGCACTTGCTCGAACTGCTGCACTTGCTCGCAGTCTGCTGTGCCGCAGCAGCTGCAGCAGCAACAACATCAGCAGCAGCAGCAGCAGTGCACCAGTTCCTTGTCGCGGAAAAGGCGGCATGATAATAGTACTAGCACGAACGCCTTGTGGCCCTGTTTGATGCATATCATAATGTCGTCAAGTGTTTAGATGCGGCATGTTGGACTGAGTGGCCAAGCTCTACAGCGATGTACGAGCACCAAGCACGAGAGCATCGCTGTGCTCCGCCGCCGTGTGTGGTCCGGTCCGACGGCGTGACTCTCTCCTCCGGTGGGATGCCTCATAAGCGACCCGGGCCGCGCTTGAGCCAGGGGACGCGACCGTCGCTGTTAGCTGTATTCATAATCTCGTAATATTAGCGGCACTCGGGCGGGCAGACCCTCTGCCCCCCGGCCGCAACGCTTGTTTTCTCGCGGTTTTGAACCACCAGGTATGCATGCCGTATCACACGGGTGATAAGACAACACACCCCCTACTGCTGTAGGACAACTTTCAGAGCCTAGGTGATCAAAACCCAGTACATACGAACGTGCGCACAACACGAAAATACGATTGCTTGTAGTAGGAGATCGTGACCTTCTTGAAAATATCTCGACGAGATATTTGTGTTCATAAACACTCATCGCTACGTACGTACCAGGCGTTTGCACCTTTGTCAATCTCGAGAAAACCAGCTCAGAGCTTCAAAATCGTCGGAGGAGGTGTGTTATCCTATCACCCGCGTGATACGGCGATACCTGGTACTGCTGTATGTACTGCTGTGAACCGCGCTCCTGCGAAGTACTGACTACACAGGTGGTCGTGCTGCGCTGTCATACCGGTATCCAAAGATTGGTCCCTTGTCCCTGGTGCATCAGGGTGCGTTACAGCTTTTACAGCAGTACTATATCGATAGAGCTCACAAGACGCAGTAGCGGCAGTCGTACAGAGTAGGAACGTAGTAACAGCAGTAGTACGTAGCAGATCCATGTTTTTTTTTATAGTGACAACAGGTACTTCATGATACATACGAGTAACTGCTGTTCTACTATTAATACTGTTTCATGCGTCCGGTGTCCGGAGTCCGGAATAAGGGCAATGTTTATCATGCAGACATGCATATAGCTGCCCGAGGCGCGTGCCTGCCTGCGCCCGCTTGCCTGTCTGTCTGTCTGCCTGTCTGTCCGTCAGTCTGTCTGTCCGTCTGTCTGTCTGTCTGTCTGACTGTCTGTCTGTCTGTCTGCCTGTCTGTCTGTCTGTCTGTCTATCTGTCTGTCTGTCTGTGTGTCTGTGTGTCTGTCTGTCTGTCTGTCTGACTGTCTGTCTGTGTGCCTGTTTCCCCGTATGTCTGTTTATCTGCATATCTGTCTTGTCTTCCTGCCTGCCTGCCTCTATCGTGTTTTGTGTATACGTGTAATTACTTGCTTCTTATATGTATAGCGTACCAGCCACACGTGGCGACCGAAGCAAATCAATGTATAACCCCGTCTAGAAAGGGATGCGTGGTCAATGTTCAAATGACTTAGGGCGAGCATCAAATGAGTACGCCCCCCCCCCCCCCCTCCCCCCCCCCGTTTCCCGCCTCCTCGATTTTGGGACAGGGAATAGTCAAGAGGGGCAACCTGTGCATGGGCGCGGTGTGCAAAGACGGGGTGGTGAGCTTCGGTGCACGCCGTAATCTAGCGTCGGCTTACCGCGCGCGCAAGGGAGGGTGGTCGTCGTTGATTTTATCGAAAGACGGGTCAATGCTCGTGGGAAAAAACACCATTCATAGGAGATCGCGGCTAGACCCCTTCACCATCAATAACAGGGTTGTTCACAGGTCATGATCCGACCCGCGGGTCGGGTCAGGAGGCCATCAAAAACTCACGGGTCGGGTCCGGTCCGGTCCGGTCTGGCCTGGTCGAGTCGGGTCAGCTCGGGTTAGGTGACCCCATCCGACCCGACCCACGAATTTTGACCCGACCCGTGAGCTTCCCTGACTAATAACCACCCCTCAGACTAAAACTAGTATATTCAGGCCAAAGAGGCCTCGCTTGGCTCATCCGACAAGACCGGTCTCCTGCTACGACAATAACACCGTCGGGCGCGGGCGGTGCAGTTCCTAGTCATGCTTTTACGTTTGGCAATGCCTACCATTCCTTTTGCAACTGCATACACAGTTCGGGCGGGGGGGATATTAAGGCTGGTATGTTTCTTGGAGCATCTAAATGGGGCTAATGTGGGTGCTGCCTCTGACTCGGAACGTCTCATTTTCCGTTGTTAACGTGACCGTTGACTCATAGTGTCATTTCATGTACCGGTAGTATTTCGCCTGGTATGTTGTAGGTACATGGTCTCGCATTGAGCACCTCGAGCACATTGAGTGTCTCTTTAGTTAATGACAATCATGTCAGGCTGCGCGGGAATAGCAATGGTCCGCACTTTTCGAACCGATCAGATCCCTATTTCATTTTCCAGATATTTCAGGCCAGATACATCCATCCGTGATCTAGATGATCTGCACAACGTAGATCATGTTTTCCGGGTCGAATCTGTGTGACACAGCTCTTGTGTACATGTTTGCCGAGGATCTGCTGTGATACAGCTCTTGCGCAACACCTCATGACAAGAAATGTAAGATATGTATGACCTGTATAGAATAGATCGTTTGTTCCCCCCCCCTCCCCCCGATCTGCCTGGTCGGTGAAGACCCGACATTCTCCGTCCCGGTATTGTAGGGATGCGAGGGTCTATGGTCATACGACTACACGGCCATGCATGATATCGAGTACATCTCTCCTATCGAGTTCACGCCCCCCCCCCCCCCGATGTGTGTATTGATCCCGCGACCGTCGCTCGACCCCGTTCCACGCTCTCGCTCACCGCCGGCTTGCCTCGCGACCGCTCTCCGTGGCGCAAAAACAACAGCAACAACAACAATAACAATAACAATAACAATAACAATGACAATAACAACAACAACAATAACTATAACAATAACAATAACAAAAACGATAACAATAACAATAACAATAACAATGACAATGACAATGACAATAACAATAACAACAACGATAACAATAACAATAACAATAACAATGACAATGACAATGACAATAACAATAACAGTAACAACAACAACAATAACAATAACAGTAACAATAACAATGACAATAACAATAACAATAACAATAACAATAACAATAACAACAACAAGAACATCAACAACATCATCATCAACAACAACAGGTGTTGGTGACAAACAAGCTGGTAAGCGCCGACGCGGCGGAACTGCTAACCGACGGAGGCACTCGCCGCATCTACAAAGTTGATTCCCATATCGGTGAGGATGGAGGCGAAGGGAAGGGAAGGGAAGGGAAGGGAAGGGAAGGGAAGGGAAGGGAAGGGGAGGGGAGGGGAGAGGAGGGGAGGAGAGGGAAGGGAAGGGAAGGGAAGGGAAGGGAAGGGAAGGGAAGGGAAGGGAAGGGAAGGGAAGGGAAGGGAAGGGAAGGGAAGGGAAGGGAAGGGAAGGGAAGGGAAGGGAAGGGAAGGGAAGGGAAGGGAAGGGAAGGGAAGGGAAGGGAAGGGAAGGGAAGGGAAGGGAAGGGAAGGGAAGGGAAGGGAAGGGAAGGGGAGGGGAGGGGAGAGGAGGGGAGGGGAGGGGAGAGAAGGGCGGGCCCGCCCCCGTTAGCGCCGGTGCCGCACTATCCTCTTGTACGGCTGCTTGCTATACTGAGCGGTAACTTTTATCTTTTTATCCAAGTTCTTAGTTTAGTAGTTCGAAGTAAGTTTATGCTTTTCGATTTTGTAGTCTTCAGCTTCCCGAGGGCCTGCGTAGATAGTCTGGGAGCAGTATTTTGCAATTGTCTCGCGCCCACTACACCGTGCGCCTCCCCCCTTCCGCGCCTCGCCGAGCAGCTCACGGCACCTCGCGCTTGGCGCCCGGCAATGCCTGCCTGGTCGGTGAAAACAGGGCGTGTTCCGTCCCGGCAATGTAGGGATGCGAGGGTCTATGGTCATACGACTACGGCCATGCATGATAATGAGTACCCCCCCCCCCCCCGCCCCCCCCCCCCCTCCCGCGCCCCGCGCACGCTCTGCTGTTGTGTCGTTGCTGTCTGCCGCTGTCGGGCAGCGCCGACTTTTCTCGGTTTCGATTGAAGACAAACGTGTACCGCTACTATTACGGGGGGCCATAGTTAACAGGACCAAACATTGTTAGTAAAAATTGTTAAACATATAGGTTTTTATGTGTACCATAGGTCCTGTTAACTATGGTCCCCCGTAATACTATCAAATCGTCAGTATTTTATACCGATAAGAAGCAGGACGACACACCTTTGTAATGTGCGATCCAGAATCGTTGACCCTTATTTGCCCTTGACTTTTGTATGCACGTGGACTCACACTCCCGCGATCACGGCGCCAGATTAGTCCCACTTGTGTGTGTGTTTCTCATTTTTTTTCTTCATTTTGCGGAACGTTGACTTACTATCTTTGATACAGTATCGGTAACACAGCAGCAGCAGCAGCTGTAGCGGCACAAATATCACAAGCTACCGCCGCCATGGTAAAAGCGCCAAAACCACTCAGCATTTGCTGTCGTCGCTCGCCCTTCTCCGCGCGCGAACCGAACGTATCCGCCGCCATGGTGGAATCGGTAAAACTCCCTGACCATTCAGCACTGCCGCTGCTGCTGCTGCTGCTGCTATTACCCGCTCTCTTCTCTCCTCTTTTCCTTGTTTCGCAACGCAACGCGACGCGACGCCAAGGAATTTTGCCGGCCGGTCTCCCCGCAGACGGAAGAGCATTGGCGCGCAAAGCCATGGAGTACTGCAGGTGCGACGGGGGCGGCCTCGTGGGGGTCATGCTGGGGCCTTTGCCGCTATCATAGTGTATACCCCAGTAGGTTATTTTTATTTTTATTCCATCCCATTTATTATCTTCGCTCTTTTTTTTTCTCTCCCTTGGGGCTATTAATAGTCGTAACTCAGATCCGGGGTCACACAGATCATAGCAGGCTCTTCCTCCCCCCCACATCCCCACTACGTACGGTGCGTGCATTCACTTTCTTCGCGAGAAGGGTTGAGCACTTTTATCCCCTCGTCTACCCGCGTAGATTTACTGTGAAAGGTGAAAGCAATTTATTGGACACGCATACAGCAGACCTTTTTCGCCTGCCTGCTTGCGTGGGTCCACGGCACTGCTGATGCTGCTGCGTATTTATGTTGGCGTGATGCGGTGTAGAGCGGTGCGGCACTGTTCGGTTCGGTTCGGTTCGGTTCGGCTCGTCGCGGTTCGGTTCGGTTCGGTTCAGTTCAATTCGGTACGGTACAGTACGGTACGGTACTGCACGGTACGGTACTATACTGTTTGATTCGGTTCGGTTCGATTCGGTTCGATTCGATTCGGTTCGATTCGGTTCGATTCGGCTCGGTTCGGTTCATTTCGGTTCGATTCGATTCGGTTCAGTTCGGTCCGGTCCGGTTCGGCCCGCTTCGGTCCGGTTCGGTTCGGTTCGTCCCGGTTCGATCCGGTTCGGTCCGGTTCGGTTCGGTTCGGTTCGGTTCGGTTCGGTTCGGTTCGGTTCGGTTCGGTTCGGTTCGGTTCGGCTCGGTTCGTCGCGGCACGGCACGGCACGGCACGGCGAAGTATGGCAGGGCACGGCACGATAGTGAGCCACGAATTTCACTGTTTTTTTTAATGTGATAAGGTCCTACCGTTACACAAATAGGTGCATTGATCTTGACGCGTGACATTACGGGTCGATCCCGTCCGCGTGCCTCACCACTGATGAAAGCCGAAACTTGGCTTGAAACGTCACGAAATCGTGCTCTCCAACCCATCCCACCACACCCCATCCCACCCCTGCCACGCGCCTCGCAGGTCCCACCGGCGAGAGTACGGCGAACCGATCCCGGGACGGGTGCTCGCGGATCGCCTGGGGGAGTTCTTACACGCGGCGTGCGTCCGCTGGGGGTCGCGAGCCTACCCCAACGCGCTCTTCATCGCTTGTTGGGGGGAAAGGGACCGCGGGGTTGAAACCCGCCGCGGCGACGGCGGCGACGGCGGCGCTCGCTCGTCGGATTGGTCACCGGAGCCATCAGAAATCGTGGAGACGGCGGAAACTTTGGGGGAGGCGGAGGCGGGGGCGGGGGCGGGGGTGGGGGTGGGGGCGGGGGCGGGGGCGGCGGCCGTGACAAGTGAAAAAACGACGACGGCGCCGAAGTTGGGGGTCCTTCCTGGGAATCAGGGAAACGGTTGGGTGAGGAAACTGAGCTGGAGAGAACGGGGGAGAAGTGAGGAGGAGAACCGAAAGGGGGATGTGAGAGAGGAAGGAGGGGTAGATGGGGAGAAGGAGAAGGAGGAGGAGAGGGAGGGGGAGGAGGAGGAGGAGGAGGAGGAGGAGGAGGAGGAGGAGGAAGAGGAGGAGGAGGGGAGGGGGGGAGAGGAGGGGCAGAAGATGGAAGTGGCGGTAGTAGGGGATAGAGATTCCGGGTTCCGACTGTATGTGGTGGACCCGAACGGGGCATCGCGTCGGTACAAGGCGGCGTGCACTGGAAGGGGGAGCGCCCGCGCCCGCAAGTGGCTGCACTCCTCGTTTGCGACAGACGGGGGTGGTTGGAGTGATGAGGACGAGGAGGGGCGGTCGCGGATGAAATCCACGTCTCCGCCCGCAGCGGGCGAAGAAAATGGAGCATCCGTAATGGCGCCGGCTATGGTGGCGGGGGAGAAGGGAGAGGAGGAGGAGGGGGAGGAGGAGGAGGAGAAGGACGGAGAGGGGAAGGGGGAGGAGGAGGACGGGGAGGACAGGGGGGCGGTAGACGAGGAAGGTAGTTCCCCGGGCGGCGGTGAGCCAGGTGGAAAACGGAGAGCTGGAAATGGCTCTAATGGACAAACGGCGCCGAGAGCCCAGCGGCAGCGGCGCCGGCGGCAGGGACGGGAGCGGCCGCTGCAGTCGCTGCAGCAGCTTCCGACGTTGTCGCAGATGACATGCGAGAAAGCCGCGCGAGCCATGGTGCGACGGGCGAGGCGGCTTAACACCGCCGCTTCCAGCGAGGGGGGAGAGGGGCGGGCGGGCGCGACGAGCGTCGCCGAGGTTGCCTGGCTGTCGATCGAGACGGAGGCGGGAAGCAGCGAGGAACAAGAGCCTCTGTTTGTACACCACCGCTCGGTGGACGATTTGTTGAGCGAGGAGGACGAATATGAGGATTGAGCGTAGAGGGTAGAGGAGCGGAGGGGGAGGGAACGGGGAGGAGAAACAGAGGCAGTTGGTCCGTGGCTTTCGTCGTGAAATGTGATTTTGAGAGAGATGTCGACCCTCAGTCCAGGTTGTGTCTTGTATTGTACTCCAGGTTTATTTGGCCGGCGAGGAAATAAGTGCATTGCTTTTTAGTTCGAGCCGTCGTTCTTGCTTGTCCTTCTCTCCGTTGATTTTCCTCTCAGAGCTCCTGTGATCATGGGCGGGACACAATATGCCAACCACGAGCACATGTGACGTGTTATCACCATAATCACCATCACCATCATCATCATCATCATCATCATCATCATCATCATCATCTTAATCATCATCGCTCTTATCATCGTCATCAGCACCCCCATCTTCAGCATTCAGTATCGTCACCACCATCACCACCGTCGCTATCAGCATCACCATTACCATGTTCACCATCATTCCTCCACGCACCTACCTTTTCGACCGCCAGCCCGCGGCAATGCCCACTCGTTCCCTTTTGCGTATCTCTCTTCTTTTCGTTGCTTCCAATGGGTCGTGCTGTCACAAAGCAGGGGGGCAATACGCGCAGCTAGCCTCTCCCCAAAAGCCCGGCGCGCTCTAGTCTTCGCCTGTCGACGCCGACGCGTTCGCCCCCGCCGCGGCTCCACCCGTGCAGCCATATTACAGCTCGGTCGCAGTGCTTACCCCGGTTGTCCACATCGTCTGTATACCTGGTGCGTGCCATCTGGTGATTGCATTGTGTTTTCAATATTTTCTTATGGGAAATATTCCCAGAACGTTCGTGACATCTTATACCTCTCTCTGCTGAAGTACTGTCACGACCATCGAAACCAGCATATTTGTGAAATCTGATAGGTTGGAGCAAAGTTTTTTTTTTGGGGATTTCGGGTGGTTTGACAGAAAACGGTATACCGTGACAGAAGAACGCTATCTCCCTTCTTGGTTCGTCAGTTACCTTTATTTGCCGTAATCTTGACCCACAAAACTTACGAGATAAAACACTAAAAATATTACCTTTTTTTTGTGGCGGTCCGCACATCTTTTCGTGACAGAAGAACGGTATCTCCCTTCTTGGTTCGTCAGTTACCTTTATTTGCCGTAATCTTGACCCACAAAACTTACGAGATAAAACACTGAAAATATTACCTTTTTTTTGTGGCGGTCCGCACATCTTTTCAGACTGTCCAAAACGCGCGGCGAAGCCGTGCTCAGGTCGAGCCTCGGCCTGAACTGGGGTTAGGTAGGGTAGGGTTTGGGTCGACGCCTTTTGTGATGCATGTTGAAAAAAAAAAAAAACACGTAAAAGCCAGCAATATATACTGGTATAATGTATTTGGTAATTCATTTTGTACGATTTGAGTGCTAAAAACCGGTAAATGCACCTCTAGTTGTGATTTTCTACCGTCACCAAGCGTAGACGTACCGGTATACCAGGTGCCGTTTTGTGGCGATTTTTGTAAAAAGACGGGGCAGAAATTTCAAGGTTGACAAAACGGTCTCCCGTTTTGGTTTTCTGGGCCTTGACCGGATTTTCTACGGTCAACTGGTTTAGAAAAACCGGTGCATCCGTTTATTGGCGATTTTGGCGCTAGGCCGGACGGCGAAACACCTTTGGAGCCTCCGATATTAGAAGACACTACTACTGTAGGTAAACCTAGGGAATACATGGCATTATATGTGCATACAACTGCGTGCCTGTTCCGCATTCCACGTACGGGACAGGTGAAGGCGTCGCGGGGTCACGCACGAGCCTTGCCGTGCGCTTGGCATACAAACACTGGGCTGCAAGACTCTGTGCAATGTGTGTGTGTGTTTTTTTTTAATCCTCCGGCGGACTGGTAAAAATAAAGGTTAAGCTCATCACACTTCCACGTTCAGATTGTTCATCACCCTCTCGAAGGGGGTGAGATTTATCGAGACCACAAAATACAAACCACGTACCAGGTATTGTGTACAACGCGCCACGGCACTATTTACCGGGAACACAATAGTACGTGTACCTATACATCAGGAAATTACACCACGGGATGATCCCATACCTTTAACCTGCCGGTGCATGCGCATGTGTTCGTGAAACGGCCAAATCGTCTCTTCTTGCCCCTCCGTCTCTCACCTCACACACCAAAGACTAAAAAATTGAACGAAGCCCACAAGAGGAAGAGAACCACCGAAAAAAGAAAAGGAAAAATAGCGAAAAAATAACGGGAAAGCAAAAAATAACCAAAGAATAACAAAACTGAAAAACGTCATTTCTTTTTTCGCCCCCCCCGGCCCCCCGGCCGTCGGGCAGCCTGCCGTGGTAGCACCGGGTCTGCGCTGCTCCCACCAGGCACAACTAAAAACATCTCCCACAAAAACAGACCGACCGACAAACACACACGCACGCACGCACGCGGACAGACATGTTATATAGACAGCGGAGAGGCAGCCCGGTAGACAGACGATAGATGACAAATAGATTGACGAAAAAGAAGAAACTACGCTACCAAGCGTCCAAAGCGCCGCGGGATGAATGCATGAAAATGAGCGAGAGAGAAAATAACAAAAAGGAAACCGTTGCCGCCGCCGCCGCCACCACCAACAAGCACCGAACGCCCCGCCGTCCCCAACGGTTCGAGGTGTCTCTCATCAGGAGTAGGAACAGTGCTCCGTCTCGAAAGAGATGCGTGGTCAATGGTCAAATAGACTAGGGCAACGCAACAAATGAGTACCCCCCCTCCCCCCTACCAGAACGCGGTTCGACGGGAAACGTTTCAAGACACGCTCCTCCTCCCCCTCCGCCTCCTTGCTCTTTTTTGCAGACAACCCTCCCCCCCCCCCACCCCCCAACCCCGCTGTCTCTGGAATTGCCTACACCGGAAATTAAATTACCTCATTGAAGCCGTCATCCATGTGCAATAAAATCCACCTCTAAAGCGGTTCGTGGTAGGATGCAGCTCATCCTTCATGCGACTCGCCGGACACCTCACGGCGCTTCGCGCTTGGTGCAAGCAATGTCTGCCTGGTCGGTGAAAACCCGACATGCTCCGTCCCGGCATTGTAGGGATGCGAGGGTCTATGGTCATACGACTACGGCCATGCATGAGACCGAGTACATCTCTCTTGTCGAGTACACCGTCCCCCCCCTCCCCAACCCCACCGCCCCTACCACCCCCGTCGCAACTGCCGCGAACCATCAGCCCCGACTATCCCGCAAAATCCCCCCGAAAAAACAGCAACAACCAGAGAAGAAGGTTTTCATGCGAACGGCATGTTTACCCCCGTTTTTTTAGCTGGGACAGGCTCGTCCCCGTTCCCCGCCCCCATCCCCCTGGCGACAACATCGGCAGCATATATTTATACATGAAAATAATGTTCAGGTAAGGCACGGCTGTAACGGCGAGCGCGGGGACGGGCGCATCTTTAAATCTCCCACGGCTTGTCGACGAGGCGAGGCGGCGGCAACGCTGCCACTAGCGCCGTTGCTATTGTACACCGACCCCGGTGCTCCCGAAGCGCGATAAAACGCGGACAACCTTGAAAAAAAGACACCAACCAACGATACCGCCACCGCCACCGCCGCCGCCGCCGCAGCAGCAACAGCAGCAAGCGGCGCAAAAGATAAACGAACCGCATGCCATGTGGAGAGGAAAGTAAGAAAAAGAAGCTGAAGAAAAATAACAATAAGAACACAAGGCTTTAGCGGCGGGTGACGCCGCGCCGCCGCCGCTATCGCTGCCGCGCCACTGCCACCGCTACCGCTACCGCTTATAGCCGATCCCTGATCACTTTGGCTGATCGCCGATCGCCTCATCACCGACTGTCTATTGCCGACCGCATATCTAATCACCGATCGCTTATCGCTTATCGCTCATCGCTCATCACCGACTGCCTACGTATCGCCGATCGCTTATCGCCGCTCTCTTATAGCTTATCGCCGACCACTAACCACTCACCGCCGATAGCCTATCACGGACTGCCTATCATCGATCACTTTTCGCCGATCGCTAATAGTCTATCGCTTACGTATCGCTGGTCGCCTATCGCTGTTCGCTAAAATCACGGGACCGCCTATCACCGATTGCCGACCGCCGATCGTCGATCGATTGTCGCCGATCGCGTGTAGCCGATCACGCCACGTATCGCGCAATCGACTCCATCGCGGCGCAGGCACTGCCTGCCGCAGCGACCACCGGCCTAGCCGGACACACACACCTATCGCTATACTGGCGAAGGACCTTATCTTCCGTTTAACTCGTAGCTGGCTGGGTGCAGCAGCGGCAGGAACCAACTACACAAAAAAAAAACACGCCCTCAAGTAAGAACGAATGATCGGGATCATATATACTAAGTATATGTATATGAGATATAGGCATACATATGCGAATATGCGACATTTAACGAGCAAGAACTACGTCAGGGGTCAGAGGAATGAGCTAATCCGAGAGCATCATGTACCAGGGTATATGACATCAAATATCGTACAAAGTAGAAGAATAACATACTTCAACCGCCCCCCCCCCCCCCCCCCCGCCCCCCCCCCCCACCCCCACCCCTTCCTTCCCCTTTCTCCCCGCGAGCCTCCACTACCAAAACCTGCTCTGAAAAAACGTTCGTGCGATGTGTCTATCGACACTGCCGCCTGCACGGAGCGTGGCAATACGACGAGTGGCCGCCCTTTCTTTCTCCGAGAGCAAGAAAAAAAAAAAAACACGAAAGGAAATGCCATTACCAATACCATACACCAATATCAACAAATACGTTAACCGACGCCAATGTCAACACCAATGTCAATATCAACACGGACAGGGTAGCCTCCACCCTTCGCGAGTACTTGAATATATGATCCAACTCCGAAATTTCAGAAAATTTCTTCCCTCAATACCAATACGAACAGGGCAGCCTCACCCTTTATAACCCACTGCAAACATGATCCAATTCTGAACATTTTCAAGAAGTTTATGCCCCCGCCCCCCCCCCCCCCCCCCCCCTCCCCTCCAAAAGCGCAGGCCCAGCTATTACGGCCATTCAAGAGGGGGAGAAATGTGGGTTAAACGGCCCAACCATCATCTCTACCACGATGGCTGTTGCCGCCCAAGCCTCCGAAGTAATCCCACGAGTCATACACCGCGTTCGACTCAGCAGCAGCAGCGGCGGCGGCGGCGGCGGCGGCGGCGGCATCAGCACCTCCCGCAGCGTCAACCACACCCGCATCCCCGCCACTGACACCGCGTACACTATCGCCGCCACCCCTATTCGCGATAGGACCACCACCACCACCACCACCACCACCACCACCACCACCACCACCACCCCCACCATCACCACCACCCCCACCATCACCACCACCACCACCACCACCACCACCACCACCGCCACCACCACCACCACCTATCCCAGCCGCCGCTAGCGCGCCTAACGCAGCCGCGCTCTCCCTTCCCCCCACTCCCCGCCTCACCCCCCACCTTCCAACACCAGCACCAGCTCCAGCTCCAGCTCCAGCTCCACCCCCACCAACGCTGCCGCTACCGCCCCCGGGAAGAGGAGAATCACCCAAAAAACCCGCCATCACGCCAAGCTCGGCCAGCTGCGACCGCAGCGCGATAGCGTCCGCCACATCCGGCGGGATGCTCCCGTTGGCGTGCGGGGCCGGGGTTAGGGGACGTGGCGGATGGTGCGCCATTGACGGTGCCAGCGGCGACATCGTAGACGGCGGGAACGGCAGCGCACGCCGCCTCCCCCTTCCTACCCCCCCCCCCTCCCCCCCCCCGCTCCGCCTCCATACCCTCCCCCGGGTAATCCGATACCCCCGCCCCCGCCCCCCGGCCCCCCCAACCCACCCACGCCTAACCCTCCCGGTCCGGTCAGCCCAGCACCGCCGCCGCCACCGCCGCCGGGGCCTATTCCGATACCGCCGACAGCGGCGGAAGTGGAGGAGCGAGGCAAGCGCGAGCCTAAGCCGATCGGAGCGGAGGCGTAGAGAGGCTCGTCGTCGAGGGCGCCGCCATGGTCAGGGTGTCGCGGAGGGTACGAGCAGGCGTACCCGCACAGGATCAGGGACAGAACGCTGGTATTTTTGTTTGTAAGTTTTTTTTTTTTCGGGGGGGGGGGGGGGGGGGTTCGTTGCGTTGTTGCCCAGGGTTTGCAGAAGATATAATCAAATAAGAGAAGGCGGAGGGGGGAAGGGCGAGAGGAGCGAACGAAAGAAGAGGGAGGAGGGGGGGGGGAGGTCAGGGGGGTGGGAGGGGGGGGGGGGGGGCAAGAGAGAGCGAGTTACAAAGGGGGGCCGACTTAGGATGTAATTGCTTGGAGCACTGAATTAAGCAAGAGTACGCTCTGGCGTATACTGGCCACCAAGTAAATCGGGGACGCCTTCCGCTTGAGCCGCGTTCGATACCCAAGTCGCAGCAAGGCTAAAGAAACACCTGCATTGTTTACCCCCCCCCCCCCTTTTTTATATAGGTTGGGTTGGCGTCGGTTGGCAACGACACTGTAAAACATGCCGCTCACTACGTGATCTAGACAACCAGGGTACATGGTACCGTTTTTTTTCGTTTTTTTTTTGGCGGGCGCCCACAGCTGGTTTGTCGAGTTAGATCATTTGTGCGAGGTAAACAACCTTTACTCCGCACAATTGGGAATGATCGTATCACGTAGTGTTCAAGGTAAGGCACCCAGGAGGCAGTTACATAGTGCTCCCATTGCTGTCTCTGGAAAGGCCTACACCGGAAATTAAATCAACTCATTGAAGCTGTCATCCATATGCAAGTCCGCCTTAAAAGCGGTTCTTAGTAGGATGTAGCTCACTCTTCTTCATGCGACTCGCCAGACACCTCACGGCGCTTCGCGCTCGGTGCAAACAATGTCTGCCTGGTCGGTAAAAACCCGACATGCTCCGTCCCGGCATTGTAGGGATGCGAGGGTCTACGGTCATACAACTACGGCCATGCATGAGATCGAGTACACCTCTCCTATCGAGTACACCTCCCCCCCCCCCCCGTCCCCCTACCCTCCCTCCTCCCTCCCCTCCCTCACGTCAACTCCCCCCTTCCCCCTCCCCTCTCCACTCTCACTCACCAACACCAGACGATGAGAGGAGTAAACACCTCCGCGGCGGTAAGCTTGTCACGGTCTCCGTCGACATATACCGCGAGCGCGATTTCGAAGGCAACGATGGGGGCCAGCACCGGAGTCAGCAGACACCACGACGCCGCCAGGGTATGCACCTGCGTTTTCGTATCGCCGTCCGCGTACAGGTTTTCACATATTTTAGGGTCTGCCAAATGTGCACGCGGGCTTCACGGCTAACGCCCGCTACTACGGAGAGGCACGTACCTGGTAGTAAATACCCTGGTAGGACCTTAACGTTGTTCGTAAAAATGGGTAAATATAGAGGTTTGTGTGTACCGTTGGTCTTATTTACTATGGTCCCCCGTAATATTACGGAGGGGGGGGGCTATATTAACCCTTTTAGAGCCGCAGTCCCGTTTTGGGGACAAATTACTTATAATTTGACTGGTTTGTCCCAAAAAAACAAATTGCGGCTCTAAGAGGGTTAAATAGAACCTACGGTACAGACAAAAAAATACGGGGGGCTACATGAAATAGAACCTACGGTACAGACATAATCTATACATTTCGCTATTTTTACTGACAATATGGTCCCCTATTTACTATGGTCCCCCGCAATAGTACTTTGGTCGGAAGTGCAGTTGCAAGCTCCGCTTGACGTTCACATCCGAGTCCGAAAGGTGCTTTGAACACTCCCGGCCAGCGTGGTGCCAGCCAATTACGGCAAGGTAGTGACGTGACGTCGTATTGTAACACTTACGGTTTACTTTGTAATGGGGCGTTTTGAGAAAAAAAAATGGAAGCCAATTTGGTCGGGTTCCTTGTGGTCTGTCCTACATAATGAAAGTGATCCCGAGTCACAAAAACTTTCAGGTTCTTCCTAAGATTGTTGTAAAAAGTGGAAATAACCACGTTTTGAGCCATTTTTTTTTGGGGGGGGGGGGTTGGGGTCAAACTCTTTCGAAATTTTCAAGGGTTGGGGTCGTTTTCTACACAGGAATCAGACCGCGAAAAAAGCCGACCGTATTGGTTCCAACCAAGAAAAATTCGCAAAAACCACTGCATTCACAGCTACAGCTAACGTTCATAGACCGTTCCGGTTATAACCTTTACAACTTTCGTTTACGTTCAAAGGCCACAGTTGCAGGTACAGTTACAGAAATATTATTGACCGTTACGGTTACAGAAATGTTGAACGTTACGGTTACAGAAATATTGACCGTTTCAGTTACATTTACAACTTTGTTTACGTTCAAAGGTCACTGTTGCAGTTACAGTTACAGAAATATTATTGACCGGTACGGTTACAGAAATGTTGGCGGTTACGGTTACAGAAATATTGACCGTTTCGGTTATACATTTACAACTTTGTTTACTTTCAAAGGTCACAGTGGCAGTTACAGTTACAGAAACATTATTGACCGTTACGGTTACAGAAATGTTGACCGTTACGGTTATAGAAATATTGACCGTCTCGGTCACATTTACAACTTTGTTTACGTCCAAAGGTCACAGCTGCAGTTACAGCTACAGAAATATTATTGACCGTTACGGTTACAGAAATGTTGACCGTTATGGTTGCAGAAATATTGACCGTTTCGGTTACATTTACAACTTTGTTTACGTTCAAAAATTACAGCTACATTTTACAAACTATCATCCGTTCAATCGTCACACACCACCCCCACCACCCGCACCACCACCACTACCACCACCACTACCACCACCGCCTCCTCCACCATCACCACCTCCACCACCATCATCACCACCACCACCACCACCACCACCACCACCACCGCCCAACCCAATTCGCGCTCACCAGCATGGCTTCCACGGGCTCGCCGCGGCGCAATCTCCTGACGGCTACCGCGATCGCCATGACGACGGGCGCCAGGATGACCACCAGGTCCACCGCCCACAGGGGAGCCATCACCGCGTTCATCGACACGCTGTCGCCCTGCAGCCTGAAAAAACAAATAAAATCAGAGGAGGGGGGGGGGGGCGAAACAAAAACAAAGGAAGATTAAAACTGTTTTTTTTTTAAATATATCTGGTACCGTGGTATACATTGTCGACACCCTGCCACCCAGCAGCAGCCTGAGAAACAAAGGTACCAACGAAAAAAAACAAAAAAAATCAAGAAGACGATATTATTGTCACCTATTATTACTGAGTAAATAAACATGGGTTAATAGCCTTATCGCCTTGCAGCACTGCAGCCTGAAAAATGGCGAAAACAAAGAAGCAAAGGCAGTTACGCATACGTACATGGAATAATACAAGTGTTATCACACACACCAGGTACCTGGGTTCATATACCATGTACCAGGTATCAACATACCAGTCTGTTTCGGAATGTAAAGGTTCGGAAAGTCGAACACCAGGAAAGTTTCGGAGCATCGGAAACACCTAAGCAAGCTTCGGAAATCGGAAGGACGTAACGCAAGTTTCGGCAAAAATCGGGCGTATATGTACGGTACGTGGTGCTTCGTAAAATCGGAATTACAAGGTAGTTACAACGCAGGCGAGGGGATAAACTCGGTTTAGAACCAACGCACATATATACATAATTCGAAGTACTAACGTGGGATGGGGTTGGCATTGAAGGAGTATCGAGATTGCTATGGATTCATACTTCATGGTGGGGAAAAGGGACGGGGGGGGAGGGGGCCCATGCGCTGCGCGATGGCGACCAATAGGGCAACGGTAGCACCTTGCACGCACGCGTTCACAAATGCGTAACACGGGGAGAAGGGGGGGGTGGGGGGGATACTCATTATCATGCATGGCCGTAGTCGTATGACCATAGACCCTCGCATCCCAACAATGCCGGGAGGGAGCACGTCGGGTGTTCCCCGACCAGACATAAACATTGCTTGCACCAAGCGCGAGGTGTCCGGCGAGTCGAAAGAAGGGTGACCTGCATCCTACCACAAACCGCTTGTGAGGCTGGGAGGGGGGTATACTCGATATCATGCATGGCCGTAGTCATATGACCATAGACCCTCGCATCCCTACAATGTCGGGACGGAGCACGTCGGCTTTTCACCGACCAGGCAGACATTGCTTGCACCAAGCGTGAAGCGCGGTGAAGTGTTCGGCGAGTCGCATGACGGGCGAGCTGCATACTACTAAGAAGAGGGGGGTGGGGGTGTACTCGATACCAGGCATCATGCATGGCCGTAGTCGTATGACCAAAGACCTTGCATCCCTACAATGCCGGGACGGAGCGCGTCGGGTGTTCACCGACCAGACAGGCATTGTCTGTACCAAGCGCGATGCGAAACGTGAGGCGTTCGGCGAGTCGCATGGAGAGTGAGCTGCATCCTACTAAAGAGCCCCTTGGGGGGGGGGGGGGGGCGTACTCATTTGTTGCTTGCCTTAGTCATTTGACCATTGACCACGCATCCCTTTCGAGACGGAGCATCGTTCCTACTCCTAATAGAGGCACCGCAACAGTTGGGAGCTCACCACATTGTTTCCATATACTGCATAGAAACGTTTTGGTGGTGTATTCATTTGTTGCTTGCCTTACCCCTTTGACCATTGACCACGCATCCTTTCGAGACGAAACATGTACGATGAAATACGGGGGAGGGGCGGAGGAGGGGTACCAGGTATGTACTTGGACCGTAGCAGAGTCTTTCAACGCAATACCTGTGTGGCGAAAAGACAGAAGGGGGACGCCTGACCCACTCGGAGAAACGAGCAAAGCAAAAGACGGCAAGAAACTCCCTAAGAAACAACCATACCGACCAAACCGATAAACGTTCAGAACGGGCGACCTTCAAGCCACAAAAAAAATAACAACAAAAAACAATGGAAAGAACAAACAGACGAACAAACAAACAAACAAACACGCGCATTGCACGCGCGAGTCTTTAACTTCTACTGCGCGTACGGGGCAAGGCTACCGAAATGGCCCTTCCACTTTCCGAACAAAAGCGGTACTATTCGGTACGGAGTACATGATAAGGACCCCGTGGGTTAACTCTATGAAAATATCAAAACGGAGTGGCACGACAGACGCGTTCTACGATAAAGGTAGCACATTTCCGCTAAAAATGTTTTCTGAATGACGGGGCTCCTTGACCCAAAATCGTCGGAATGGCGATCTTATTCCGAAAAAAATGGCGTTCTCGTATACTTGGGCCACGGAATTATTCATCGGGGATGCCATTTGATATTTGCTTAGGTCAGGTTTAGGGTGAGGTATGGAGCTCCTCGAGTGAGGAACCTCGGAAGATTTAGGGTGAACCTCTATCGTAGAACTCCTCCACTATGTCCCACTACAAAGACCTTGCGTATACCTATAGTTCATCAAAACAGTCCATAAATTTAGGGACTAAAAGAGATAAAGAAACGACAACAAACAACAAAGACAGCGGTCGGGAACGGGTCGGTCGGTCGCTCGCCTTATGCAAACGAGCAGAACGGAAAGGAAGGCCGGGAGCCACCCGAGCAGCATCGCCAGCAGGTAGGGCCCCCCATCCCCCCACAGCGTCCACTTGAGGCAAGGGGAGAAGCACAGGATGATGAAGCACGCGTACAGCGGTAGGAACACCGCGAACCAGTTCGCATTGATGATGCTGGGGCACAAAAGGGGGAAAGAAGGGAGGGGGGAAAGTGAGGAAGGGGAGGAGAGGGAGAGCGGGGGGGGGTAGCGAGGAGGGAAGGATAGGGGGGGGGGGAGGGGCGGGGCCGGGGCAGCGGCAGCATAGCAGCAGGACGGCATCGACTGCAGGGCAACAACGAAGTCGAAATCTAGGTCGCATTCAAGGTCAAATTCTACTGTAGGTCAAAGTCAAGGTCAGCCTAAAAGGCCAAGTTCAACGTCAAAGTCAAGGTCAAAGTCAAGGTCAACGTAAATTCAAGGTCAAAGTCACGGTCAAAGTCGAAGTCAAAGCAGAGGTCAACGTCAAGGTTAAAGTCAAAATCGATGTCAAGGTTGAGGTCAGAGTTGAAGTCAAGGTCAACGTCAAGTTGACAGTCAACGTCTCAAGGTCCAAGTCGAGGTCGTAGTCAAGGTAAAGGTCAAAATCAACGTCAGAGTCAAGATCGAGGGCCAGGGGAGAAAAAAGCGCACAACTACGCCAGGAAAGAGTGAAACAGGGCACAATGAAGAACAAAGAACAAAAAAAAGAGTGCGAAACAACCGGGCAATGAAAGTGACTCTGACGGGGGACCATAGCTAATAGGACCAAATATTGTTCGTAAAAATGGTGGAATATATAGGTTTTTATGTATACCATAGGTCCTATTAACTACGGTCCCCCGTAATACAAAGGCGAACAGGCAAAGCACCAAAATTGGCGAAACAAAACGGCAAAAGGCCAAAAACACCTCCGAAAAAAGCGACCAAAACGAATAACCAACCAATCAAAAGCTAAAACAGACGAAAAACAACAAAAACGAGAAAAATGAAAAACGAAGAAAACGCCAAATCAGCGGTGGGGGGAGAGGGGGGGGGGGGGGGGGGAGTACGTACCCTTCCACCTGCAGTCCGAGCACCACCAGTTCCAACACCAGCAGCCCCAGCAGCCCGACGCCGGTAGCGATCCCGGCAGCGTGGTCGCGAACAACCTCAGACATGAAGTATCGAACCGCGCCTCGAAGACCTTCAGTTTCGTCCAGCAGATACGACGGGCCGGAGGAGAGAGGGGGGGGGGGAGGCGGGGGCGGGGGGGTGGAAGTTGTGACCAAAACAAAACGGAAGGAAGGAAGGTACAGAGGCAACGAAGATAACAATACTTACCGTTTCACCGACAACACCAAAAAACGGTACCAGATACACAACATTACCGACGACAACGAGGCCAAGCACAAGCACAATCCCAGCAAAACCAACTACACCAACAGCAGCGACCACGCCAGCCCTCTCCTCCCCTCCCCTCCCCTCCCCTCATCCCCCCTCCGATCCGCCTCCCGCTTGTTGTGTGCACCCTCACGAGAAAAACAGAAAATAAACACACACGCACACACACATAAGGAACGCAAAAAACGATCCTGATGGCTGGCTCACCTGAATACGTCGATCGCATGGAGGGGTTCTGCGCCGACCGCTCATTCCACGCGTGCACCGCCGTGGCAGCAGCTAGGAGAGCAACGCCGAAGCAAACCCACATGGGCGACAGCACCGCCCAGTAGCCCCACTTCTGCGGGCGCGCACGGGAGGGGGGCTTCTCAGAACGGAGGAGGGGGGAGGGGGGGGACACAGCTACCGCGGTCACGAGCGCTAACTCCAACGGTGTAGTAGGTAGCCCCTCGGAGGGGACCCAAGTGCGTATGGGATTGGAGCTCCGTTGTATAACAGCGTTCCTTACCAGAGTTGGTACCGGCCCCTTAAAGTCAGTAAAGGGCAAAAAATAGCGGGCATAAATTCGATGCCCCTTATACTGGTACCGCTTGCTCTTACTGCGGGTTCCCTTGAAAGATGACTAGAAGGGGCTACTCTGTGATGGTAATGCCAAACGGGAATGAATACTGGAAAGGCTAGCTCAAGTGCTGACGCCGCTTGCTGACAGGTAAGCGGTCATGCACACGCTAACGCCAGCGCTGACGCCAACAGCGAAACACTAACAGCCACAACCAAATACCAACCCGACACCAAGCACCAACAACCAAGTAACTAGCACAACCAAATACTAACCCAACACCAGGCACCAACCCAACCACCACCAAATCAACCCTCACTACCCTCACCGTCCCTGCCCCCCACCACCGCCACCGCCACCGCCACCAACATCCGCACCGACATCAACACCAACACCAACCCCCGCCGTCACTACCACCCCCCCCCCCCCCCCCCCATTATCACTCATACCGTCACTACCACTACCACCCCCAACCCCAGCACCACTACCCCCACCCATCCTCCTACCCATCACCCAAGCACCGCTATCCCCCTAACAACCCACAAAACACCGCCCCCACCATCCCCTCCTCCTTGCTTGCCTCCCGTTTCCACCCTTCCCTCTCCCTCACCCTCAAGTCCCCGTCTATCCATGCAGCCAAGAATACCAGAGTCAGCGCCAAGCTCATGCCAACGAGGGGCGGGAGCAGCCGCACGTGCAAACAGTCCAGCGCTCGCTCGTAGCCCCTGCGGCGTCGATCTGCGCGCTTCCGTGCTTCTCGCATCACCTCTTGCTGCAAAACACCAGGAAAAAGCGGCGGCGGCGGCGGTGGAAGGTACACGAACGGACAAGGCGATTGAGATCGCGGTGGAAGGGGGAGGGAGGCGAGGGGTTGTGGGCGGTGCGGGGCTTGAAGGGGGGGGGGGGGGGGCAAAAATGTGCAAAAATACCAAAATATTAAAATATGTCATACTGCCCAAGAAAACAAACAAACAAAAAATCCAAAATAAAGTCAAGAAACAGCAACAGCACGACGCTCTTCGCGCTGACTTATCCCTACTCCGTCCACAACCTAATATTCTACTCAAACGCGTTTCGATCCTCCCACTGACTTCTCATCTACACCACAACTACAGAGAATGGACAAAAGAGGCCTAGACTCGCCCAAGCAGAGTGGTCTGCTGTGAACAGCGTAGTAGCCCACCCGCCCAGGCAGAGCGGTCTGCTGTGAACAGCGCAATAGCCCACCGGTCTCTCTTATCTCACCTTCTGCTGCCGTTCGAGTCTGGACCTCCTCTCCATCAGCTGCTTTGCGTACAGCTCCTTGGGGTTGCCCTGAGGCGCGGGGGCCGCAACAACAACGCCCCCATCGTTTCCACAAAACCCACCGCCGACGCCAACCCCACCGCCAACCCCAACCCCCCCAAGCCCAGCCCCGACGCCTGAAAACATGTCTCGGCCGCTGCCACCACCACCACCACCACCACCACCACCGCCAACACCACCGGTGCCGCCTCCAAGGCTGCCAGCACCGCCCGCTCCGCGTCTCCCACTGGAGTACAACTGGTTGTGGTTGTAAGAGGAGGGCTGAAACCTCCCGAGAGAGGACCACGCGCGATGGTTAGGATCGTGGACGCTCGCCGCCGCGTTCGGAGCGGCGGCGGCGGCAGCAGCGGCGGCGGCGGCAGCGGCAGCGGCGGCGGCAGAAGCGGCAGCGCCCGCGGAGTTCGTAGAGGAGGAGAGGGCGGCGATGGCAGCGCTGGCCGCGGCGGACAGCGCGGAAGCCGGCGGGTAACTATCGCCGCCAGCAACGACACCGTAAACGTTACCGGTACCGACGCCACGGCTCCCGCCGCTGCCACCCTTACCTCCGGCGGCAGCGTCGGCAGCGGCGGCAGCTATCGCCGACTCTCGGTCGGCCGGAGGAGGAACGTGGCCAAGAAAGTCTCGGGCATAGACGGCCGCCCAGAGCGGGCGGGAGCTGGTGCAGCGCCGCCAGCCGCGGCTCGCGGCAGCGGCGCGGGCAAGGTCGCGCGCGTCCAGTTTGCTGAGAATTGCGGCCGTCACGTCCTCGCTGACGTTAAAGGTCTGTTTTCGTTTTCGTGGTTCAAGGGTTCGGTAGAATTGAACAGGCACAAGAGCGCGCGGGGGGGGGGGGGGGGGGGGGGGGGGGGGCGAGGGGACAGGGGGGGGAGGGGAGAGGGGAGAATGGAGTGGGGGGGTGAGGAGGGTACGCGTTGAAGGGGAAGATATCAGACTGGGAAAAACGAGATTGCGCGGGAGGCGGGCTAAGCTACACTACACGACACACTGCAGCACAGAGCTCCGAGGAAACGCGGGCGGGACAAACTCGCTCCCTTCCCTCCGCGACCGTTCGCACGATGATAAAAAAAAACAGGCAAGCTGAACCCCTTGACTCTCCCTTGATAGCATCTTCCCTCGCTGCTCCCCTCCTTTCCTCTATTGCCCGCAAGCGAACGCCGCGAACAACAGTCGCAAGAGCCGAGCCCCCGCCCGCTCTCACAGCCTTCCGGCAACGCACACAACGCCCGGCAGAACCCCCGAGTATACCCCCCCCCCCGTCTCGAAAGGGATGCGTGGCCAACCATCGAATGACTAAGGCAAGCAAACAAAATGAGTACGCCCTCCCCCCCGGCGCTTCCCCCTTTGCCGCTGCTTTCTCTGACCCATCGTCCTTCTTTTACGCACTCCGCCCTTCGACCATTTTGGAAGGAAAGGAACCGCTTCCATGCGGCGGCGGCGGCAGAAGCAGCACCAATGGCAGCACGGCACCGCAACAAAAGCCGGCCGCAACGCTGTATCAGGTATGCTGCTTACCGAAAGCGCCCGCCTGACCCCCCTCCCCCTCCCCTCCCGCCCCCCCCCCTGCCCACTCCCACCCTTTCCGTTCCTCCCCCGTCACCCCCCCCCCCTCCCCCTATTATACATAGGTTGGGTTGGCGTCGGTTGGCAACGACACTGTAAAACATGCCGCTCACTACTCGAGCTAAACAACCAGGACAAAACGCATTTTTTTTAATTATTTTGGCGGTCGGTCACAGCTGGTTGTCGAGTTAGATCATGTGTGCGAGGTGAACAACCTCTGCTCCGTACAAGTGGGGATGGTCGTATCACGTAGTGATTCTGGTAAGGCACCCAAGAGGCAGTTACATAGTACTCCCATTGCTGTCTCTGGAAATGCCTACACCGAAAATTAAATTAACTCATTGAAACTGTCCTCCATATGCAAGTCCGCCTCAAAAGCGGTTCTTAGTAGGATACAGCTTACCCTTCTTCATGCGACTCGCCGGACACCCCCCCCCCGCTTCGCGCTTGGTGCAAGCAATGTCTGCCTGGTCGGTGAAAACCCGACAAGCTCCGTCCCGGCCTGTAGGGATGCGAGGGTCTATGGTCATACGACTACAGCCATGCATGAGATCGAGTACACCTCTCTTATCGAGTACACCGCCCCCCCGCCCCCCCCGCCTGCGCTTTAACCCTGCCTACCCCAAACCAACCTCAAAGCAAGCCTCGCCCGGCGGAATCTCCTCCGCCTCCTCCTCCCGCGCGCCCCCAACGAGTCTAGGCCGCGACATACTCGAAGCTCTCGAAGACCCCGGCGACCTCGGCTGGCTCCTCTCCCGATCCCTATCCCGCCCGCGCGAAAACCTCGACCCTGACCCCCCTACCCCCCCTCCCTCCCCCCCACCGCCTCCTCCCGCTCCTCTCCCGATCGTAAAGCCCCGCGATCTCGCGACCTCTGCGATGGCGGCGGCGCCGGCGGCGTTAATGGTGGGCCCCCTGGGGTTTCTAGAGGCGGAGGCGGAGCTGACGGCGGCCCCGACGCCGGCGGCCGGAGGGTCCGGGCTTCCAGGCGGAATCATTACGGCGTCCCATGCCAGGGGGTGGTTCATTCTCGCTCGCCACGAGGCGGACCGCCCAAAGCCTCCTCTCCACGCTGATAGAAAGACGTGTACGGGGAGCGGAAAAGTGGCGGCCGGGGGGGGGGAGGGGGGGGGGGGGGTACTCATTTGTTGCTTGCCTTAGTCATTTGACCATTGACCACGCATCCCCTTCGAGACGGACCAAGGGGGGGGGAGGGGGGTACTCGATAGGAGAGATGTACTGGATCTCATGCGTGGCCGTAGTCGTATGACCATAGACCCTCGCATCCCTACAACCCCGGGACGGAGGAGGTGCTGGTGTCTGCAAGGGGGGGAGGGGGGATTGACAGGGTTGAGAGGGGGTAGGGGGGAGCGGCGGGGTGTTCTCCTGCGAGCAGGCGAGGCGTCGGGGGGTACGCACGCACGGAACGCGCCCAACCTCTTGTCATGTTCTGCTTCGTTTTTTTTGGTTCTCCAGACACGGAGTCAGACGGAGACATTTTTTTTTTTTTTTCCCCATCCAGTCATTGTTCACGAACCGTCACGACCACGACGACAATGGCAACAAATTAAAAAGCAACATCAACAGCACCAGCATTAACAGCAACAACAAGAACAGCAACACCAGCACGAGCACCAACTACTATTACGGGGGACCATATTAAATAGGACCTACGGTACACACAAAAACCTATATATTTCGCTATTTTTGCCAACAATATTTGGTCCTATTAACTAGGGTCCCCCGTAATACAACACCATCACCAACACAACAACACCGCCAACACCGCCCACACCAACGACCCAAAACAAAACAAAAAATCGCAACTCACGAGCGTTGCGGTCCGGCGTGGAATCTCCGTCGAACAACGAACTCCGCCAGCTCGCGTCCGCCCACCCAACGCTCCCGCCGGCGCCTTGGCTACCCCTCCTGTAATCGCCGCCGCCGCCACCGCCGCCGCCCCCACCACCACCACCACCACCACCACCACCGTCACCACCACCAACACCCCCGCGAACATCGCCCGATATCCCCGCATCGTACGCCGAAAAGGCGGGGCGGAAGGTGGGTAGCCCCCAGCGGGCCACCTGCTCCGAGGCCGACGCCGTCGCCGCTGCCGCAGCGGCTGTCGCGGCGATGGCCGCTTCGTGGGTATCGTTGCCTCGCGCTGCGCCCGTACCCGCGCCCCTCGGTCCCGGTCCTCCCGCATCCCCTCGCGCTGCTTCCTCTGCTATGGGTGAGGGCGGAGACGTTAGAGCGGCGGCGGTGTCTGAATCCGACGACGATGCGGACGACGATGCTGCCGCTGCCGCTGCTGGCACCGCCGCCGCTACGCCCGCCCCATAAGGGGCTCCAACCAACCACCCTCCTCTTTCTCTCTCGGTTTCTCTTTCTTCTCCTGCTCCTGCTGCTTCTGCTGCTGTTGCTGAAGCAGCAGCTCCTGTTCCTACTGATCCTGCTGCTGCTCCTGTGGCTACCACTGCTGCCGCTTCTTCCGCTTCCGCTGGCCCTCCTTCTGCTCCCTCTCCTCCTTCTCCTCCCCTCCTTTCTCGTCCCTCTTGTTCTTGTACACGGAAAATGCTGGCGGCCGCCGCAGCAATACCCCCCGCCGCCACCACCGCACCCACCGTTACCGCCCCCACCTCCGCTGCAGGTGCCACCTCGTTTGCCGCCGGTGTCTCCCCCTCCTCCGTACCCACCGCTTGTTTCTCTTCTCCGTCCGCGGTTACCGTTGCCGCGATAGCCGTAGCCGCGGTGGCGGTAGCCGCAGCAGAGGAGGGGAGGCTGCCGCCGGGCGGCTTGCGGCCCACCGCCGTCGCGAGGCCGCGCCGCCAGGAGAACGAAGGGCTCGACCACCTGGGTTGCTGTTCCTCGGCCTCCTTCGCGTCCCCCCTTCCGCCGCTGCTACCGCCAACGCTAATGCTGCCGCTGCCGCCACCGCTAATGCTGCCGCTGCCGCCACCGCTACGGCTACCGCTACTGCTTTCCTCTTTTCCCTCGTCGCTACCGTTCTTACGTTCGGTTTGGGGGTACGCGGCGGTGTGCGCGGCGGCAGCGGCGGCGGCGGCGGCGGCTACGGCGGCTGCGGTGACGGCGGTATCGGCTGCGGCAGCGGTGGCGATCCCGATTTCGGTATCCATCAAGGTGGCGATCCCGCTTCCCGTGTTTTTTTCCTCGGGGAAGCCACCGGGGTGGTCCTCCTTGCCCTCAGCCACCGCTACCGCCGCCGCCGCTACCGACAGCCCCCCCCGGATAGTGCCAGCCGATGGAGGGGGGAGAGACGAGGAGAGGGGTGACAAGGAACAAGAAGACAGCGGTGGCAGATTGGGAGACGACGGAATCGGCGACGACGACGATGACGACGACGACGACGACGACGAGGAACAACAAGAGGAAGAGGAAGACGGCGAAGACGGCAGAGACAACGAAGGAGGGGAAGAGCTGGCGCGCGCGGCCGCGGCCGACAGCGCGAGGAAGGAGGAGGCCCCCGAGGGGCGCGGGGCGGAGGGGGTGCGTGGCGACGACGACGAAGACGACGCCGCTAGCGACAACAGCAGCGATGAAGGCGGTCCACGCGGCTTGGTCGTCATCGTGTTCGTTTCCTTCGCTCGACCGCTGCCGCCTTTGCCACCTATGCCACCACTGCCGCTGCCGCTGCCGCTGCCGCCGTCACTTTCAGCGCTCATGCCCACGGCTCGACCACCCACCGTTTCGGTCGCGGTAGCGGCGGCGGCGTTGACGGTGGTGGCGGCGGTGGTCTCACCGCTCCTCTCGTCGGTTACGACCGTGGCGGCAGCCGAAATGTGTCTCGGCGACGACGAACCCGTACCCCTGGCGCTGTCGCCGTCACCGGACTGTGGGGGACGGGGTTGGCGGTCAGCGGCAGCGGACAGCGGTGGGAGGGTGATCGGGGGGGCGAGGGTTAGCAGTAGCTGCGGCACAGCAGTCAATAATTTTTACTCGCACTACTCTTATTATTCGTACAGTAGGTATTTAATAGCACTACCTGAATAATTTGTGTACTAAAAATGGTACCAAAGTTGCTTCATCAAAAATGTGTGGTTGTCCCCCAAAAAAGGATACTGGCGCGGAGCAGACGAAAAAAAAATGCGTTAAAAAAAAAGTTGGAAAATTCCGAGCTTGATACAGCAGACGGCGCTTCGTTCACGTTGCGCGGCAGATAAGAAGTATGCATTGCGCGGCATAAAAAAAAAAACATGCGCAGAGAAGAATTACCCCGAGGTTTTGACACACAAAAAAATACCAGGTATATACGTACCAACATGGAATGTCAAGTATTGATTCATTAAGAATATGACAAATATTACTATTATCGAAGATAACTTGAATTAATGTAATACTGCCAGTAAATAGGAGGGAAATTAAAGACTAGGCCCAGCTTCTACAACGAATAAGGTTGGAGCCTACGTGACTTCAAATCCAAACCCACACCCAAACACCAGTCCCGACTGCCTGAAAAAACTATCGGGATGAATACCTGGTACTCGTACAATCAATGAGTAGGTGCGTAGTGCGAGCAGTATCGCCGGTAACACTATTAATAGTGCTAAAGAGAGCAGAATCGGTGTCTGTGTTGCGCACAACGGATGCCCATCAAGTTCTCGTCAACAGGCGGCACAGCAAGTACGATGCAACATACCTGGTACATTGAAAAAAATATATATATAAACAAATATCGGTCACTCCAGATCCTTCCCTTCCCTTCCCTTCCCTTCGATAAAGCCGCTGGGGGCTGGCGTGCTGGTATTCCATGGCAACGGATGGCGGCAACGGTGATGATAGTTGGTAGTTGGTGCATACCTAGTACCTGGTATGTTGGTATCTAAGAACACTGCACCATTTGACACCAGGTACTGGTATCTGATATCCGATTATCTGGTACGTACAGATATCTAATATGACATCTGGACACCCCTGGTATACCGGGTACAAATATATTCATGTATTACCCACGGTACGTACCAGGCACAAATATAGAGAAGAAAAACAACAGCAGTTGTGAGATCGAGGATTTCGTCGAAATTCATCTCTGCAAGCTGTGTGTGATACTTCGATAATATCTGAAAATCTGGTACGACGTACCTGGTATCCGATGCGTTCTGGTATCTGATCACAGACCACGACAACAGCAGTTGGTCTCGGCGTTCGCTCGAATCTCTGCACGCACAACAACAAATCCGATTTTTCCGCTCATATTAGGAAGGCTGTTTATATCTGCGGGCTTCACAGCCACAAATGCGACCAGATCAAAATCTGAAGCCCCAAAAAAAAAACTCAACCGCGTAAGAAACAGCCTTAGCACTGTTAAGAGAAGACATGCGCTGAAAAACGATCGCATTGCTGTGCCCACTCAACGATATTTACTACCAGGTACCTGGTATTAATATTAATAGGGTTTATCCTTCGCCAGATATACCCCTCAGCACCCGTCGATTATAAAGTACCACACGCAGCTTCCGAAGACGAGTTTCGATGAAATTCTCGGCAGCACTATAGCAGAGTTGTGTGAATTCGGAATTCCTATATTATCAAAATATGATCGCAATTTTGTATTTTCAATTTCTGTAATTTTTTCAACACGAATCACCAGGTACTGCCTGCCGTACCGGCGCGAATGCGAGCACTCATTCCGACCTTCGTTCCGACTCTTCGCGTGCGTGAGTGAGTGAGTGCGTGCGTGCGTGCGTGCGTGCCGTGATGCAAACCGTTCCTCGCATCTTGTGGCACGTTGTGGTGCTTTTGGTGTGCCGGACGTCGTTCCGTACGCACCGCTGCTGTTGTTGTAGCGAGCACTCGTGCGACAGAGATGCACCTAATCCTTAGAACTGCACTGTCTGTCCAGAACCCTCAATGTGACTCTAATTTCAAGTGTTTTGTACCCACAGCGGGGGTGCAGTCAGTCCGTAAGGGTCCAACACGGAACGCGAGTTCCTAATTGACACGGCGCCAACAACAAAAATGAAAGTAGGGACCCATTTCGAGATGGCTTGAGGCGACCGACCGGTCGGCCGACCGACCGACCGATCAATCGAGCGCGATGCACCAAGAGATAAAAAGTTGACGACAGTTACCACCGACCGGGATGCACCAACACATACAAACTTTACGACAGTTGCAAACACCCTGCCACGCGAGTTCCCACATAGCGACCGCCTGCTGTGCGTGTGTGTCGTACGGTATGTACAGCAGCAGCAGCAGCAGCTCGTGACAACACCCCCGGCAGCCGGTTTCATTGTGTTTGGCATACGCAACGTACAGATGTACAGGCAGGCGCATTATCCAGCAACCTGAAGCAGTACAAGTGTACGAGTAGAAAGTACAAGTACGATTACCAGTTGTCTTTATTCTTCTTTTCTTTCCATCCCATCTAGTCTAGAATATTTTCCCTACCCTTTCGCACCTCAGACCACATAGCGGGCACTCCTCCCCCCTCCCCGGTACTGTACATGCCAAATACCCCCTTCTAGAAAAATGATATGGTAAATACTTAAAGCTGGACGTATGCATGAGAGCTGCGCATGGACTGGCACATCAGTTGTTGTTGTTGTTGTTGTTGTTGTTGTTGTTGTTGTTGTTGTTGTCTTCACAGTACATCGTCCTTTCTACCCAGCTTCATCAGTACACCCAGTGTCCGTCCTGATTCCTTATCCTAGAGATACTGATTCTTTGGTCACAGACTGTGACACAGAGGAAGACTAAACTAAAAAATTAACACACATTAAAGTATCAAGCAAGTGAAATGCCAGCGTACCGGGTACGAGAACACAACAACACAAGCAAAACCAGAAAAACAAGAACAAAAGCAGTGGCAGTAAATCCACCAGCAGTAAACAGTCCCAGAGACGTTACGTAGATACTGGGCAGTGTCACGGCAGCTGATTCAAATCCCCAAAATCCCTGGCTTCTATGCTATTTCAACATCCACTTACATACATCGCTATTTAGCCGTCCCTTCCCTAAACTGCAATACGTACCAACTCCAGCTAAAATACGGATATGTCGCCAAAAAAACACCAGCTAATCAATTACCTTGTAGATATTTTTATCTGACATACGTATAGAATTTGGCTCTCAGGCCCCAACCGGTACATAGGGCCGTGAGTCGGCAGGTTAGGTGTTAGCTGAGCTTCCCGGATAGTTATTGAGATGGCTTGCGACGCCAGCCAATCGCAGTAAAGACCTTTCAGCTCTCTCCCCTTTATCTGAGCGAACGAAGCCTTCCATAAACAAGGATACCCAAAAGGTCCGATAGTCGGCACTGCTTCAACCAACTTAACTACACAACCTGTAGCTGGCGACTTTCATATACACAGCCGCATAGTCATCCGAAACACAGCTCAGCTCTACCAACCTGCATTTTGAAGTTCTGCCGCCAGTCCCTCAGCGATACGATACTGTACAGGACAACTATTAATATTAATAATAACAAACAAAAAATCTCTTCCAGGCCGGATTTCTTCTGAGAATGGGTGCGTTCTACAGAAATTTCAGTCCCTCTCTCTCCCTCTCTGTGGGTGTCTCTCTCTCTCTTCGTCTACCTAGAGGCATCATATCTGCCGTCGCGAGAGCCACGAGGGCTCCGAGTTATCTCTCTCTCCGTCTCTCGCGAGCGGGATCAGGTATGTGGCAGCGTGCTTCTCTGCTGTTGCCGTAATGTTGTACATGATGATGAGTGCTTCCTATCAAAACTGTAAAGCAACAAAAAAACTACCGGTAGCGTGCAAGCACGTACGAGTTGTACAGTAGGTCGTAGGTATAAACCATGCGGGTTCGCATCCATGCAAAGCTGAAAGGAGCGAAGGCTCCTTTGTGAGCGCACGGCGGTCCGTACTGCCACGGTCGGAGCCCGTTGCATGCGGTGCGTCGCACAACCTGGCGCCACCCTTCGAACTGGAGCACCATGGCGGGGGCACCATGTTATGGGCCTTGTGTTGTTCGGTTTCGCATGTATGGCTGGTATCTTCATGTAGGATCAAGGGCCTCTTCTTCCATAGTATTTTGTAAATCGAAATCATCAATCTTCGACAGGCACCAGTCAGTTCAAGTTATTAATACTTGAGTACAGTATCAACAGAACACTACGCTACAGAGTATTTTCCTTGGGGACCCGTCTGAACGCCAAGAATTGTGAGCTCGAATTCCACTACGAGCGAACGCCAGTTTTCAAGTTCACCCGCAGCCTAAAAAAAATGGGGTGTAGGGTACTCTTCCGAAATTGCTGTAACATACATTTGTACTATGAATACGATAGGAACAAATGTAGAATTCTGTCCGTCGTCCGTCGTCCGACCGCTATTTCAATTTCAAACAACAACGGCAACAGCACAAACAACAAAAATCCGGGTTTTCAAGCAATCAGATAAGCAGTACTAATAGTCGCCCAAGAAAGCAGCAGACCAGCAGCAGTAGTAGTGGTCGCCCACCCAGTCTCACCACCCACACGCAGGGGCCACCCGCTCAGCGACTGGCGGGGTGGCAGGTAGTTCAACGGTGGCCAGTAGGGTGGGGCATGATTGGCAGCGGGCAGGTCAACGGTTGGTGGTGCGGGGTGGGGTATGATCGGCGGACCCGTGTATTTGTCGTGTGCACTGCTTTTTCTCGTTTCATCAGCACAGACAGAGAGCACAGCACCCGCGGAATCCACCCATCCACAAAGCACCAGGCAGCAGGACAGCCGCCGCCGAGGCCGTTCGCACCAATTGGATGGAGGTGGACGGCTCGCTGGGCTACCGGCTGTGCTCCGGCTGTCTCTCGTGTGCTTCCTATTTTTCGGTGTCTTCTACAGCAGCTTCTATAACACCACTGGACTAATGCTACACCTGGTGGGTACTCAAACGAGCAACGCTTGTCGTAGTATGGCCGGAGGAGGAGGTTGGAGGTTTAACCGGTAGCGAACAGTACACCTGTATGCCGAAGCGCAGGACGGTTTCGTGGGGGCGACCGCTCGCCGACCGGCCGGGTGGCAGGCAACTCAACGGTAGCCAGTGGGGCGGTGTCCGCATGGCTGCGGACAGGTCAACGGTGGCTGGTGCAGTGGGGCGTGATTTCGGCGGACTCGTGTACGGTTGCTGGTGGGGTGGGGTGCGATTTCGGCGGACTCGTGTACGAGTACGTAGTAGTCGCATGTTGGTAAGCTTTTCGTATCCACTATCTATTATATACATGAACGTTTGACACGCAAGTTGATTTTATTTCCCGTTTTTCCTTTGATCAACACACCACCATCGCACACAAGTTGGAGACAGATGCTTGTATAAATATCCTGTGGGCGAGCTCCTATTGTTAATAGCAGCGACACAACCCCGCATCGCTCCCCACATCGATGGCGATCCCGTGTGTGCCAAAGTCGAATTCCGATGAGAACCAGGTACCAAGAAGCTATCATATACCAGTTTATGACACACGGCATCATTCATACATACCAGGTATGATACAAGCAAAAACATTCGGGCGGGGCGGGTGAGCTCGGGGCCGGGAAAGAGGCGGGGCGCAGCCTGGCCTCGCGCCCCGACGCGATGCGACCTCATGTGCGTGCTGATGGTAGCGAAACAGCTCGAAGGTGTAGTGAGACGAAAGTGTCACCGGAACCCGCGTGCAAAACATCCTCTCCGATGAACTCTAAAATATGCTATCCACTGATAAGAGTCTGCCAGCATATGTTGCCAGTATATTCGATATTACGTACGTCTAAGAAACGCGCCATACTATCTAACGAAACCCATCGAAACGTGTTTTGGAACAAGAGAGGAGGGAATAGAGGAGGGGAGTCTTGTGCTTTCTTGTACTACTATTAATACTGTGTTTGCTGATGAGAGCCTACTACCCTGTGCCCCACGGGTGGGAGCGACGGATAACATCAACTATCAGAGTGTTTTATGATGGGTTTGTATGACAACCAGTACGCTGATATAATCCAGTACCAGGTACCAGGTACCTGGTACCTGGTATACTATAAATTAATAATTGCTGATGGAGTAGGTGAAAAATACCTGTTGTCCCAGGTGGCGACAAAAAAAAATACATGTTCGTCAGTCGTCGTCGTCTAGCAAAACCAGGAAACAACCAGGGAAACGAACGAACAAACAACGGAACGGACAAGCGAGGATGGAATGCACGTGACCAGCAGTTCGTAGAGGCAACGACACGCACGCGGGGACGAAGGGCGCAAGGAGCGATCTGTGGGCGAACCCGCCTCCCACTCGTGCCTTCTCGCTCGCGCTCTCTCCAACTCTCTCTGTGCGTGGGCTAACTCTGCTCTGCCTCGCGAACACGATGGTAGGTACAGCAGTAGCGCAATAAGCGATATTCTACATCACCTGTTCAAACTCCTGCTTTTTTTCCTCGTGCTCCAGAATCGCGGCCGCGGTTGCGGCAGCGGCGGCGGTGGCTGCAGCATCATCTCCTCTCTCGCCGTCGCCATCCGTCATAATACCCCGCTTGCTCTTGCTCTACCCGACCAAGCTCCTTGTGAACCTCGGCTATTGCTAGTACTGGAGAGACACACCCAAGACCAGAGTGTAATAGGTCAGAAACGCTGGCACGGGGGGTTTAAAAGTCCCCCTTCCCCCTCTCGCTGCCTCTCGCTCTCAAGTAGCCCTTGTACGACGATAACTCAACTGGTGCTGTACCAGATACCTGGTAGCTGGTATGGCGGGGCTTCTCTTCCTCTTGTCAGCTGTGCGTTTTTTACTCCGTAGACACCTCGGGCAGGTTTTCGATTACTCCTCTCCCAGCCACCACCTCACGAAAGGACGAGGGAGAAATAAAGGCAGTGCTCCCCGATCTCACGTCTACTGCATCCTGCGGCGTACCGAATCACACCTCGCTAGTTGTTATATCTCGATTGCCTCGAGGAGCAAGAAGCAAGAACACCAATAATTGTGGTGAGATTGGAGTTTCAGTTGGAATTTGTATGGACAGATTGAGTTGGTAAGGATTGAGAGTGGAGATGGAAGTTTTCTTGAGAACCGAAAATGCTTGTTTAGGAAGCATTTTGGAGAATTGAATGAGAGAATGTCAGATTCGAATGTGAGAATGCCAGAATTGAATTTGAGAATGCAAAATATTTGAATTGAAAGAATAAGTGCAGAAATTAGCCAATCAGCAGCAGTGCATAAGGAGATATACGAGAAAGTGAGCTGAGAATTGAAGATGGGGTACAAGAAAGTAGATAGCTTTGAAGTATGGAGTGTGTTGATAATAGCCTTGAGAGTTGAGAGCGACGCTTTCCGTTGGGATGCACGGCACGCTTAGCTGTCGGCAATTTGCAATTGGAAGAGCCTGGCCAGAGCAGTTGGAGGCAACAGGACGAGGGAGCGGCGCACCCAGGCCCCACCTCTGTCAGTACACGTTTCTCCAAGCCACCAGCTGCAACCTTGGACGATAATACACGAGAAAATACTATCCTTGAATTGAGTCACTGCATTGATACATCGAGCCTATCAGCACAGAGCATTCTGCTGTTGATCAGAGAGAGAGAAAAGGCTTTCCTTTAAAGTGGCGTCGACGGTATCCGGACTTTGTATCTCTCCTCGACTCGACCGGACCATGTCTTCTCCTGTACGTTCATCTGGTGAGCAACAGCGTGGTGTGGTGACACGGGGGGTAGCCCGCACTGCCTCTGTCGGCTCTAGGCCGCGTACTCGTGCGAGTATACGCGATACCCGTGTAGAACGCAGTCCCACCCAGCTGACGTTGGCCCACCACGTAGAACAGCCCTTGGCTCATGGTGTGGCGGGTACAGTAGAGATTCCCCCTAAGGGACACGGGAAAAAGCACAGCAGCCGTCGTGCCGCTGGTAGGGGTGTGCGTGTTCCCTCTCCCACTTTTGATCGCAGTGCGCCCATCATGGTTAGCTCTGAGGCTGCTATACCAACGCCGCCGCCTCTGTTCCTTCCGCCTGCGCCGATTGTACGCCTGCGTCACTCGTCGTATTTAGCTGCCGCGAAAGATTTCGCTCAGGCGCGAGCGTCTGAGGTGGACCCTGTTGTGGTGGGTCCTGGCGTGCCGTCTGATCACTCAGACGAGGAGGTGGAGTGGTCGGATGCTGAGACAGGCCCCACTGCTTCTCTCAAGGAGGAGGAGGAGGTGGAAGAGGAGGAGGAGGAGGGTGTGGTGGTGCCTCCGGCCAAAGGGCGGAAGAGTGCTGGTTTTGCCGCTGGTCTTGATCTGAAGGGAAAGGGCCCGTCCTCGCCGCCGTCGGATAGCGGTGAAAAAACGGTGAGAGTCGGAACCGAAATCTCAGACGATTTGACTGCGACGGTTAGGTCCATTATGGACGGGTTGTCGTGGGAACAACAGTGTAGAGTGGTGGGGATTCACCCCACAGCTGCCACTAGGGGAGTCACTGCTGCGGGTCCGGGTGGTGCGATAGTCCGGGTTGTGGAAGCGCCTCACAGGAGGGTTCCCGTAGTTGACAGACGTATTCGTAAAAAGTCCCTCGTTTCTCGCCCTACTGCTGTGCCCTCTCTCACCTCTGATGAACTGTTTGCCCGCGCATTGCAAGCAGAAGAAAATGAGGCGGCAGACCGTATAGCAGAGACGTTGGCTGCAGACGAGAAGCTAGCTTTAGAATTGTCTGAGTCGGACTCGTCTCCCGTGTCTCACACGAGCTCTCCGCGTTCTGTGCATGCTCCTCCGAGTCCTCTGAACTCACCTGGTGTTTTGCTCCCTGCCAACTCATCCCGCGCTGTGTTTGCTCATGACAATCGTTATGATGTCCTGTCGTACGAGCAGGGGAAGCAGACTTCGGATCGTATGGTTCTGAAAAATCCGGCCCAGAGGCAACTGTTCGTCGACAGGAGAGACCAGCGATCTGCTGAGCTGGAGAAGTCGGTCCTCGAGCTGGAACGCACCGTCGAGGCGGTCAGACACAAAACGTATGCCCAGAGGCAGAGCGACCTCGACAAAGCCGCGGAATGTCGTCGCCGCACTGAGGCGGAGGAGAGGAGAAGGGTCGAACTTTCCAACGCCTTGCATGCTTCGGATCGCGCCCTGGCGGATCACAACATCCGCACCAAAGCCCGGAGAAAGGCCGATCAGGAGGAGGCGGACAGAGACGCAGTTGAGACCAGAAAGATGGAGGCTGGTCTCAAGGAAAGAGAGTTAGCTCTGAGACGTAAGGTTGAAAAGCACAAAAGGGATCTGGAGATGCGGCGTCGCCGCGCGGAACATGGTGGGGCGACGGTATTGTCGTCTACTGCTGCTGCTGCTGCTTCCGCTGCTTCTGCTGCTGCTACTTCCGCTGGTGCTTCTGCTGCTGCTGCTGCTGCTTCCGTTGCTTCTGCTGCTGCACCTACTGCCACTGCTTCTGTTGCTGCCCCTGCTTCTGCTACTGCTCCTGCTCCGACTACTGCGGTACTAACGGCAGTCGGGAAGGACGACCTGCAGACGGCGGTGCGACTCGTACACATACAACGGGAACTTAAGGCGAGGTTCCCGGAGCTGGACTGCGAGGAAAGGCTGCAATTGGCAGAGTCCTCGCTGAGGGCACAGCTGGCTGCTGCACCGACGACTGGTCCCACGCAGGTACTAGCCCCTGCTTTTAATTCGGTGCCCGCGCCTATTCAGGCACCTATGCCTGTCTTTGCCCCGGTTCCAGGAGGGATGGGTGGGCCGGCGGTTCCAGAAAACCGAGTAGGCAACTTCATGGGTGGGCAGGGTATGCACCCTGGAGGGATTTCTGGTCGCCCGCAGGGACACCACGGTCCGGGACTGCACGAGCAGCGGGGAAATTTTGGCCGGTCGCATGGACACCATAGCCACCGGGGACAGCCTAGTTCTAGGGGAGGGGGACGACAACACCCCAATAAGAGGTATGACGGGGAAGAAGGGATGAGACTTTCCAGTGATGATGAAGAGGTTGTTTGGGTAGAGCAGCCGCGTAGGGCCACTTCATCGCTTCTTACTGCCCCTGCGTCGAATCAGGCTGTAGCTGCGCCTGCTATTCCTCTTGTCGCCCCTGTAGCCGCGCCTGCTGTGCCTATAGCTCCTCCTGCTGTTGCCCCTGCAGTAGCTGTACCTGCTGTTGCTCCTGCAGTAGCTGTAACCGCTGTTGCTCCGGTCGTGCAACCAGTACCCAATCCTTTGATTGATGATGTTCCGAGTCCTCGCCGCAGAGCCGAGATTGGTCGCTTGTATGCCCGGTTTGATACTAGGGTTTTGATGCCGGTACCATTAATTCCATTCACACATGATCACAATGGTACTGATTTAGTGCATTTCACCACTGCGATCAATGATGCCGTCATCAGCCTGCGTGTTGCCTGTGAAGACTCGCACCCTGTTTTGTGGACCCCGGGTTGGGAAATGTGCTTACAGCGGCATATCCTACGTTCTATCCGAACTAATGCTCCTCAGGTGTCGGACGTTCGGTCGCTAGTCACGCAAGCTTTTAAGGACGGAATCAGACTTCAAAAGGAAGGTCAGATTGGTCCAGATGTCTTGCAGTATATCGTTCGAACGTTGTGCCGTGGACTTAGCAAGTCTACCCCTGCAGCTGTGATGCAAGCGTTGCAGAATTTGGTAGTACCGGCGGGTACACCATTCAGTAAGTATGTGACTGAGTTGAAGTTGCTACTTGCCAACGTTCGCAGTGTAGGTCATGTTGCGCCTGAAGACGGCACACTTCAGATTGCAATTAAAACGGGCGTAGATGACCAGTTTGCTGTGTTGGGAGCGCAGATATTTTCTGGTCGTAATATGACTGCCGTACCGTATAGCAGTGTAGACGGTTTAATGGGTGCTTTGGAGGATTTGTCCTTGAACCAGACAATGGCAACTGCGTCGGCAAGGATGACTGGCGGAATGACCACCCGTTCGAAATCCTACAACCAAGCATTCCGTAGCAGGCAGTTTGGGGGAGTTATGAAAGTCGAGGTTGATCCTTTTGAGGATGAGGCAGAAGAGATTGGTCAGGTGCATGCGGTCCTGCAAGAACGTGGCGGTTTTGGTCGTAATAACAAAGATCCACCTTTTTACGTCCAATTTGACACCAGAGAAAATCGTGATGCTGCCCGCAGATCATATGGGCCACGATGTATGAATTGCGGTCATGAAAACCACTTTGCGCGAGAATGCCCAGAGAAGTTTTTGAATAGATCGAATCTGATTCACCCTGCCGTTGGTGATGGCACGCCCCAAGAAGCCGAAGCACGCTGGCGCCGATGGCAAAAGCGATTGTGTCAATGGGCTCTTGCGCGCGCACAAAGAAATGCTAAATCATCCTGAAAATGCAACGGTAGGTTGGCCTCCTTTCCGGTAGCACTACGGCTGTCGTCTCTCCCATCGCGCACCCCTTCAGGTGGCGCAGATAAGGATAAGGTCGTTCGAGGGGGAAGACCCGCGACAACTATAAGAAATACGGTCGAATCTGTTTTGCGCGGAGCAGGTCAAGACCAAGAGGCAGGATGCAATCTGCCTAAGAACGGTAAGAGGGGCGGTAATGAAATCTGTCGCCTTCCAGGTAGTGATGGAAGTAATTACCCTGAAACACCGTTGAGCGCTCAAGTGTTACCACCTCTTTGCACACGTCTCGTCGTTAGTAGTAATTCGATGAGATCTGACCGTCCGAACCGCGTTGATATTCGGACTAGGCCCCCGGTTAAAACGCGAGTTCGAAGCGGTGAAGTTAAGCCGAGTGTAGCAGTGAGTGGTTATACTAAGAACAAGTCAATATCCACAACTGTAGGGGAACGAAGCGCACCCCCTTCGGCTGATCAACCGAAGTTTTTGACCTCCCCTGTACAGAATACGAGCGCCCGGGGAAGTCTAGGAAGGGGATTAAGGAAGCGTGAGAAAGTTTGGTGTTACCCCGGCAAAGGTACGCCCAGTGTTCCTCGCATAACCCCGCCGACAACTACCCGGAGTAGATATGTTGGTATGGATGATAGTTTTGACCTAGGAATACGTGAAAAGAATGGTCGTTTTCCTAAGGTGCATGGTTTGAGTAGTATAGAAGAAAAACGACATGAGTTAAAACCGAAGTTGAAGGATACCGGTGAGGTTAATGCATCTAACCAGAACCCTGTTGTTTTAAAAGCTGGAGGGCAGCCAGCTAAGGGTAGTTTTATGGAGTGTAACAGCGGTGATTTTTCTGGTCCCGAAATAGTCAATGACAATATTCACGCACTTGAACCCTCAGCGAGGAAGAGTTCTTATGTACCTACTCCTGTTTTTCCCCCTGCCAGCGTGTTACTACAACCCGGGGAACGTGCCGATTATTTGTCGGAGTTTACGAGAGCGGTTGGTGGTGATGTTATGCTGAATAGATGGGACCATACGGCTGGAGCACAGCTGTTTGCGGGTACCAAGGCACTAAGGACTCAAGCAGTCAAAGCATTGTTGGATACGGGGAGCCCAGCATCCTTCATTCAGGAGAAGGTATGGCTGAGAATGCTTGCTTGTGGATCTGCTTCTAAAGACGCCTTGAAAAAGGTCGAAAGGAAAACTTGGGGAGGTTTTCATGGAGTACCACTAGTAACCTCGTACCAGGTACGATTGAATATTTATTTGGGGAACAGTGAAGAAATTGATAAATTGGTTTTAGCGGGAATTTTACGTCGATCATATTCAAATTGGTCGAGTCCGCTAGTGGTAATTGCCAAAGCTGATGGTCGCATTAGATTGACTTGCAACTACAAGCGTTTAAATGCACAGTCAATTATTCCAGTTATGCCTCTACCCACAGTAGATGATTTGTTGTCCGACCTTGGCGGAGCGAATGTGTTTAGCACTATGGATCTAGTGAGCGGGTTTTTCCAGTGCTCTATACACGAAGACTCTATTCCACTGACCGCTGTTTGTACACAAGCTGGAAATTACGAGTGGACCGTTATGCCAATGGGTTTAGCTTCTAGTCCTGGATGGTTTCAATCCATTATGTTGCGTGTGTGTGAGGGTTTAAAACGTGTTCGCCTTTTTATAGATGATATTGTGTGTTTTTCGAAAAACGGGGCAGAACATGTGTGTGATTTGGAGAGATTTTTCGAAAGATTAACGACGTTTGACCTTAAACTGGCACCGAAGAAAGCATTTTTAGGAGTGCGAGTCATCAAATTTTTAGGACATCGTGTGACGTCAAAAGGGCTAGAACCTGATCCGAGTAAAGTAGAGGCAATGACCAAATTGCCCATGCCCTCGAATGTCAGCCAGTTACGATCGTTGTTGGGAGCTTTATCGTATTACCGGAAATTTTTGCCCCATATGGCAACTGTTACTCGACCTCTGAATAACCTCTTGAAAAAAGATGTTGTATACGTGTTTACCACAGAACATGTCGAGATAGTACAAAAGTTGATAAAACGACTGACGAGCCCAGAAGTTTTAGCCTTTCCAGACTTTAAAGCGGCAATGTCAGGTGACCGTCCTTTTCGGTTGATTACAGACGCATCGATAGATGGGTTAGGTGCTGTAATTGAACAGACACAACCGGATTCATCCGTTCGACCAATCTGTTTCCTGAGCAGAACAACATTACCGAATGAGCGCAATTGGAGCGCCACAGAACTGGAATGTGCTGCTATAGTATGGGCTATAAAGAAAAACAGGCAGTTGTTTTATGGCATTCCTTTCACGGTGGTAAGTGACCATCAACCTTTAAAGAATTTGGAGAGTCTGTCCACGAAAGTCAATAGAGTACAGAGATGGTTTGATTTTTTGAGTGCTTATACGTATACGTTGGAATACCGGCCAGGAAAGGTAAATGGCAATGCGGATTTGATGTCGCGATTACCATTGCCTGCTACAAAAGCTGATAATGACCCTGATGTCCGATTGTCTGATCCTACAGATATCGATGTTTACATGATCGGTGCAAGCGGAGTCCGGTCTTTGCTTCTAGCAGAACCTATGAGTTCAACCTTGGAAGGGTTGGAACAGCCGGAACCCGGGTTTGTTTTTACGGTGGGGGAGAGAGAACTGAGGACTGCGCCGCTAACCACCAACGAAGAGTCAGCTCGAGTTTGGCAGGTGATCCAGAATGAGCGGAAGAAAAGACAGTCGACCACAGTAGAATCGCAGCGTATAAATGCTATACCAGACGATACACCTCTGGTAGAACCAACGTCGCAAGTAGTAAGTGGTCAATGGGAGCCTGGACTTGTATTGCATGCTTGTCCTATGACGGAGGAAGGTAGAACCCTTCTAGGCATGAGAGAAAAACAGTTAGTCTCTGTGATTGATCCTGAAGAGGAAGGTGGTAGTGCTGCTGGATTAGCTGGTAGCCAAGACCATGGTGAAAACAGTGATGAACTTCCCATGGAAGATTTAGAGAGTATGGAAGCAAGGGAATTTGGAGAAAGATTGTGTGAGAAATCTGCTAGTGATTGGGCCACAGAGCAGCTAAAAGATGAAACCGCACGAACCGCAGTTGATTTTATACTTGCTGGAATCACAGTTGACGATATTACTAATGAAGTTATACCTGATACAGTGGATAAAATGGAAGTGAAGCGGTTAGTCTCACAAGGAGAATTGATGGAACTCACTAATTCGCAAAAGCTACTAGTTAAACGTCTTACTCGTGAACCTGTGCATCGCGATAACAGGAACCCTGGACGGTTCGAACGTTTGCTGGGAGAGGAGCCAGTGAGGACTTACGTGCCATTGTTGTTGAGACCTTGGGTGATGGATTGTACTCACAAGGAAGCCGTTCATTTGGGTGAGAAGGTTACACTTACAATGTTACAGCGGTTTTATTGGTGGGTCGGAATGTCCGATAGCGTCAAGTGGTGGATTAGGAGATGCTATACATGCCAAGCCAGAAAAACAGCTCGAAGTACTGTCAGATGGCCGTTAGTTTCATTGCCACTACCAAGTCGTCCAGGACAGATGGTGTCATTTGATTTATTAGGACCTTTGCCGGAAACGAAGAATGGCAATGTTTATGTTTTTTTGATTGTAGACTTATTCAGTAGACACGCAGAAGGATATGCGTTAACAAAGGAAGAGAAAACTGCCAGAGGCTGTGCAGCAAGGATAGTGGATGATTACATACCAAGATGGGGGTGTCCTCACACCTTTTTGTCCGATCGAGGTACGGAATTTATATCCCAAGTAAGTAGAGCTGTGTATGAGACATTGGGAGCTGTTAAGAAATTTACTAGCTCCTATCATCCTCAAACGAACGGAATGGTTGAAAGGCTAAACCATACCCTTTGTCAGATGTTGTCGTATCTTATTGCTGATGATCAAAAGAACTGGGATGAAATGTTGATGCACGCAGTAGCAGCCCACAATAATAACGTAAGTAGAGGTACAGGGTTGGCTCCTAATGAGGTGCACATTGGACGATACCCAAGGTTACCTATGACGATATTAGAAGGACGGGGTGTAAAAGGTCATCAGGGTCTGAAACAGGACCAATTGGATTATCTCGAACTTATGCGGGATAGACAAGTGAAGGCCTATGAGTTAGTTAAGGAGGAAGATCGTTTGATAAAAGCCAGACATGAAGCAGCAAACGAAAACTTGGAAGAGTTAATAAATCGACGTCCAAAGTTTGAAGTTGGAGGTTGGGTATGGATTTATGACGATAAGAGCACTATTACTGGAGGTGGACAACATGTGCTAAAAACCAAGGAAGCTGATTCGAAGAGTAGAAAGTTTGCATTAGCTGCAAAACTGGCTCAGTGTTGGACCGGGCCTTATAAAATATTATTTGTAGGACCTGGAACAGCAAACGATGGGAAAATAGTTGGAGCTAATTTATTGTTAGTAGAAGTTCGTAAGGATGAACCGGGTAGAGAGATCAATGCAAGGGTATCGATATATCGGTGTAAAAAGTGCTACAACCCTCACGAAGGAGCGGAAGGGCCGAAATTTCTGCCATGGGCTATGTGCAGTTATGTTCTAAATAAGTACTCGGAACGTTCGCCCCCTTTCCATTTAACCGCTGAGGACGTTAGTATGGAATTGGACAGCTATCGCATTAGACCAACCTTTATTACGAAACACCGAATTTCGAGAGGCCTAGGAGGGAAAAATGCAGTACAATACTATACTAGCTGGGACGAGGTGAAAGTTAAAACCTGGGAGCACGAAACTGATATTGAACAGTATGGAAACTTAGTCTCAAGATACTGGGCAGGAGATCCGGTACAGGTTGGAGGAGAAAACGCGAAGTACCGAAGATATCGAGTACAGCTTGCCAAACGTGCACTTGCAAGTGCGAGAGGCGAGAGACATGTCGCGAAGGGATACAAAGTTTGTTGTGATACTCGTGGTAGACCTGGAATATATGACCCTGACATCATTGGCTCTTATATTTACTTTAAAACCACGCATTCAGGATGGCAACTGGCAAGGGTAGTGATGGTGGCAGAGGACGCGCAGAGCAAGAACTTGCCGCATACGATCAAGTTACTGGACCTGGGAAAGAGGTACAATGTTCATCTTTCTGAGGAGAAGCTGACAACTGTTAGCGAGGAAATAGGAACTTGGTGTTGGCATGTTCATGTCACTATGCAAAGTAGTAAGAAGTTTCTGCATGCTATGTAGGATAACATGAGAACGGGCAGATGAGGGGGAATGGTGGAAATTAATCATCTGGGACGTATACATGCATTAGTAGCAGAAACTGGGACAGGGAGTGGGCGGTTAAGAGAATGTCTGTATGGTTAGAATTGCTGATTCGGAGTACTATGATTGAATGGTTGTGTAGAGTGTCTTACATAGTGAATGAGAGAAATCAGTTGTTTATAATCAGTATGACATAATGGGGGAAGGTGGTTAATTTTAGGACCGATCTGCAGTCTTCGGACAGGTCAAAGGGATTACAACAGACCAGACTTCATAACATTGCAAAATGGTTGAATACAGGTCGATTAGTGGAAAGATTTGGGTGGAAAGATTTTTGGTTAAGTTTAGGAAAGAGCTCTGAGAGATAACGTTTTAGTATGTTAGTTTTAATGCAATGTACTGTTATTTCAGTAGCAATCTCAAACTAGGGTGGTGTTATTTCATTGTGACTTTGTTGCGAAAAGATGACAATGAACTTGGGGGGGCAAATGTGGTGAGATTGGAGTTTCAGTTGGAATTTGTATGGACAGATTGAGTTGGTAAGGATTGAGAGTGGAGATGGAAGTTTTCTTGAGAACCGAAAATGCTTGTTTAGGAAGCATTTTGGAGAATTGAATGAGAGAATGTCAGATTCGAATGTGAGAATGCCAGAATTGAATTTGAGAATGCAAAATATTTGAATTGAAAGAATAAGTGCAGAAATTAGCCAATCAGCAGCAGTGCATAAGGAGATATACGAGAAAGTGAGCTGAGAATTGAAGATGGGGTACAAGAAAGTAGATAGCTTTGAAGTATGGAGTGTGTTGATAATAGCCTTGAGAGTTGAGAGCGACGCTTTCCGTTGGGATGCACGGCACGCTTAGCTGTCGGCAATTTGCAATTGGAAGAGCCTGGCCAGAGCAGTTGGAGGCAACAGGACGAGGGAGCGGCGCACCCAGGCCCCACCTCTGTCAGTACACGTTTCTCCAAGCCACCAGCTGCAACCTTGGACGATAATACACGAGAAAATACTATCCTTGAATTGAGTCACTGCATTGATACATCGAGCCTATCAGCACAGAGCATTCTGCTGTTGATCAGAGAGAGAGAAAAGGCTTTCCTTTAAATAATTGAAAAGGTTTTTATTATATTCCATTAGCGTTTTCCTAGGGGTGCATACTATATCAGCCCCTACTAAACGCCACCATTTTCTCTGTGCCTCCAAGGTGCCTCTGCTGCACTGCTGCTGCATTGCTGCTCATCAAACCAATAATGATGCCTCCGATGGCTCTTCAGCAAGAGGGAATGGGCGACGGCCTGGATCATAGGGCCGGGGACGAGATGCCTACTCCACCTCCTCCTCCTCCGCCGCTGAGGTTTTCTTCGTATTCTCTTCTCGAGGTGAAGACCACTTTTTTTTTGTTCTGCCTCGAATGCTGTCAATGCTCGCTCACTGCTCACTGCCCACTTCCCACTGCGCACCTCCATCCCATGCTGTGCGGCGCGAGCTACCGGCAACATCAGTAGTGCTTGCAACGTTATCACTCGCACGCCTAGCTGTGCCAGGCCTATCCGGTCACTCGCCAGCCCAGCATACGTGTTACTGCGATGCATTCCCACGTGTTGCTGCGATGCATTCTCAATCCCAACAACATCCTTGTTTTGATACCAGAGGGTATATCACAACAGCTACCGGTACGTACGAGTATGCTACAGCAGCAAACGACTACAGCAGCATTAATATTACGACTCTGATATACCGGTATAAAATTTCGTGTGCCGTCCTGTTTGTTTGAGTGTTCGAGAGCCCACGAAAAAGCCCCTCAAAACTCGGTACTCGAGACTCAAGACCCTCCCTGCGTGACAAACTGAGAAAACTCGTCTACGTATACCTCCCTACTATTAATACGATAATAAGAGTGTTTTGTATGACTGCAGTGATTTCTCCGGCCTTGCTTGTGTTGTTGTGTTCTCGTACCCGGTACGCTGGCATTTCACTTGCTTTGGCACTTGAATTTGCGATTTATTTTTAGTTTTTGGTCTGACCACAGAATCAGCAAGTATCTCTCTAGGATGGGGAATCAGGACGGACACTGGGTGTACTGATGAAGCTGGGTAGAAAGGACGATTCAATGTGAAGACAACAAGTGAAGGTAAACACATACCAGGTACCAGGTACCAGCTAATTCGTACCAGGTACGATATTACAACGGCATACTGGAGATACATATATATGCATGGGCCTTCAAGAATGGTGGCGGGTGGCTGATGTGCCCGACGTTAGGGCCCATCTTATTAGACCTATGCCAATGGTACAGCGAAGTTTCAATAAAAAGTTTGAATTTCGAAGATACCCGCCAAAAAAATTCAGAACACGCTTCCTATGGGCCACCTGAAAAAAAAAAAAAAATCCTTAACTTTTGGAAAAGCCCGGAAAAAGCAAATCTGGGGCCGATGTTGGCTCAACATCGGCTTGAGAAAAACTCAGGCCGATCTTTGGTTCGAAGCGGCGAGATGCCGAGTCCTCGACAGACATCGATCAACAAAACCAACGATTGCGTCATGTATTCTGAACGGAGTGCGCTCGTTAGGGGCTCCCACCCACACTAGGGTCAATGTCTTCACACCATGGCCGGTGTCATGTGGCGGGAGCTGACCAAGCGTGTGATAAAAAACATTCGGCCGCTGGTTTGCTCAAAACAGAAGACAAAACTTCTCCATCCGTCTCGAATGGCAAAAAATAGACTTTTTTTCAGGTTTGGGAGGATACCGTAGGACGCCGCCGGCAAGCTCTCGCCCCCTAGACCATGGGTCCACCTGGTATCTTCGAGGCCGTCATCTATATTCGTTGGCTTTGCCAGATCCCGAGCGGGTTGGCCGTGGGCAGAGTCTCTGTCGAGATCGAGCGTCGATCGTCGCACGAGCTGGTTTCTATCACCGTGTTGACAATTTGCAACCAGAAAAACAAATTGCGCCGCCTGCAGCCGTTGGGGGGGAAAAAGTAAAAAATCAAACTTTTTTCTTTTTTTTCCCACAGCGGCGGTACGAGAAGATTTTCGGCTGTTTTTCTAAAGCCATATATTAAAAAAATACTTTTGAACTTCGCTGTACCATTGGCATAGGTATTAACGGGGGGTTTTTTGTTTTGTTTTTTTCAATTTGATTTTTCGTTTTTTTTAAAATTAAATTTGCATCTGATTGGCCGAAGAGTGAACGACCAAGCAGGCGAATTAGAAAAATCGAATTTGAGTGAAAAGTCTTTTGGGACTTTTTTCGTGTGATTTTTCGAATTCCAATTTGGAATTTGGGAGTTCCTCGGTCTTGACGTAGCATGTTCATTGTGGGTCAACACCTTCGGTGGAGTCTGGGGCGATTCTTGTCCACTTCGGTGACCACGATCGAGGCGATAAAACGCGAACCTCAACGCGAGGTGACCGGATCAATAGCCGCGCCCACGCCCACAGACCATAGAAGATCGTACCCCGGCGGTGGCGCCTCAAAAGTAATCATGGCGGCCGCAATCCCAATTTTTCGGCCTGCTCGATCGGCCAACAATCACGAAACCCGAGCAACCGAGCAAAAAAACGGAGGATACGCTCGAGACCTCGATAGCTGCATCACCGCTGCTGTTCCGCACGTGGCGCTTGAGGGCTCCCTCCGCCCACCCAAGACACCCTGAGAGTGGTAGCTTCCTATCCTGCGCGACCAAAAAGAAAAAGAGGTTGGCGGCGGCGCGCACGCGGCAGCGCAAACCTTCGCTCTCGTCTACGCGCGTCGTTGTTCGTCGGCTGGGCGTTGTGTGACGCGGTGCGTTTTTTCCGAATTCTTTTTTGATTGACAAATTGTACGCTGTTCCATGATAGGACACAAACACGTTTTTTTTCGAAATTAAATTAAAATTCATTGAAATCAAATTTTTACTCCCATATAGCGTTCCCCGTTAAGATGGGCCCTTAGCGCCATCCTAAAGGGCAATCCGACGAGTACACCAGTAGAGATGCTTGTGGAAGGAGGCGTTATTGCACCCCGACCCTTCCACGCCTCGGACAGGTCGTCGGTTCCCACTTGATGATGTGCTGCTGTAGATATTTCAATGCAGATAGATATCCCTAGTCTGCATCGTCTGTCTACTGCCCATGATGCCGGGTGGGAACCGTATATTCTGCATGGTTTATTAACCCTTTTAGTAATAGTACTGCAGCCTCGTTTTGGGGACAATTGGAGACAAATTACTTATAATTTGAGTGGCTTGTCCCCAAAACGGAACTGGAGTTCTAAAAGGGATAATAGCACATGTTTCCTGGGTCGGACCTGTACTGCTGCACAGATCCTGCACAACCTCTCACAACGGCAGCTGAGGATCTAGATATATCTGTAGACAGATCAGATAGATCATTAGCTATCCGAGTTGAGAACCCTTCTCTTTCCGCAGGTCCTTTTCGCCAATATCGATCGACGTATCCCTCCCTGCTGCTGCGAGACTAGCCGATACCAGGTACCTGGTACCTTCTGCTGTACGTACTGCTTCGAGTGACTGGTATTGTGGCATGTATTACAGCAGTATCAAGGTCAACGCCTCCAGCAGCCCCCCCTTCCCCTGTACCCATGATAGGATGGAGCAGCAGTACAGCAGTCGTACGTCAGGTGTACCTAGCAGCATTCCCGGTAAAACCGTTACAACGGGATCAAGGTTATATCCCTTTTAGTACTGCAGTCCTGTTTGGGGACAAATCGCTCAAACTGTATGTAAATTGTCCCCAGAACGGGACTGCCGTCCTAAAAGGGTTGAGCGATCAAAACCATTGTACAAGCTGTGCGGTATTATCAGGCATCTATATTATAACACGAGTGCTCTCGGTATTGGTTTGAAAGCTACGAGTCGTCAGGATTTTTTAAGCCTTTTATTTAATAGGACAAAACTGCAGTCCTGTTTTGGGGAGGAACCACTCAAAAATCCAAGTAGTCTGTCCCCAAAATGTGACTGCAGTCGTGAAAGGGTTAACGACTACCATGGTAATATCTAACCGGTAGGAGTGCCGTTAGCCAACTTACTGACTTTAGTCGGCGAGTCGATTGGCGAAGTCAGCTGATGGCCAGCATATTTGCTTACTCGAAAACCCTTTTAGGACTGCAGTCCCGTTTTTGGGACAAATCACTCACATTCCATGTATGTGTGTTCCCAAAACGGGACTGGGTTGAGTCAAGCGAACGAAGCGAGCCGAAACAGCTCTCCCCGGCCTAGGCTGCCCCGCCAAAAAAAAAAGAAGAATGTCTCGTATCCCGCATTCAATTATCCTTCCTACAGGTATGGAAACTCAATAAGTTCGATACATAGTCGGCACCTCCTGGTCGACACCTCCTGAAAACTGAAAACGACTATCAATACGTACCTGGTACCAGGTAATTATTGATCCGACTACACGTAATAACTATTAATAGTTGATGACTTGAGCGCGCCGACTCACAGTTCTGATGATAACGGCACCACTCTGGCCGGAAATATAGGGGTCGTTTATACACCAACATGAACACCAGTCGGACCTTATATTTGCACCCAGGTGTCAAACCTTAACAGCGGTAAAGTAACACACTATTAATACTAGTATTTGCATTCCATTTGGAGCACACGAAACCCAGCAGACCTAGCTGTTTCATGCACCCGGATCCTGCTGTATACCTGGTGTACGGTATACAGTAGTAGCTGTTGTTTTTATTCTGGGTCACTCTTTCCTTTTTTCCATCTCAGATCCCGAAAGCGTTGTTGCGCGTTGTTACGTTAACGCCGGTGGTTGGTGTATCGTGGTGCAGCGGCATCACGATGATAGGAGCTGATGTTTCTAACAGTGAAAGGACGCATACGCACGGAGGACACATTAAGGAGCGGGGGGATAGATAGAAGCGCGGTGGATGGCGCGTTCAGCAGATTCCCTGACTCGTCGCCCCATGGTAGTGCACAAAGTACGAGAACAGACAGCAGGCCGAGTTGCAAGTACGCAAATAATTGTCAAACATGGAATACGATGACCACCAGCGACCGACGGATCGACCACACTTACGAAGCTGAGTTATTCTGACCTGCTGTCGCTCTCTACGAGTCAGACGGTAATGAGGGGACACATCCGCTATGTATACGAAGGAGCAAGGGTCGTACTATCTGACTCTACTCTCGTAGTTTCCTCCAAGAATCCCCCCCTTCCCCCCTGACTATTGTGTACCATGCAAGAACCCCCCCATCCCCTCCCCTGTCGAAACGCCTCTGTGCTCTATACGAAAAATAAGGGGGGGGGGGCACGGCGACAGGCAGTCTGGGCTACGGGGGCGCTGTTCTCGCCCTTCCCCGAGCTGCGCTTACTGCATTAACGTATTCATGGTGTAGTGGCAGTAAATACAATCAGTTTAATGAAATATCCCTTCTTCGAAACGCCTCCGCGCTCTCTACGAACAACAACAGGGGGGAGACACGGCCGCGGGCAGCCTGGGCCTTCCCACGGGGGCTCTGTTCTCGCCCTTCTCCGAGCTGCGCCCCCCCCCGCCCCTCATCGCCCGGCAGCCCGTCCTGTGCACCTTCTGCTCCGCCTACCCCAGCCCCTTCTGCCGCGTCGATCCAGCCACGGGGGGCTGGTGGTGCTGTTTCTGCGAGAAGGGCAACCCTTGCTATGCCGAGGAGTTCGTCGGATCAAGCCCTGCGCAGAACCGCGGATCGTTCCCCGGTGAGATTTTGGGCTGAAGAGCTGGGAACTGAGAGTTGAAAGCTCGGAGCCTAGAGTTAGAGCTGAGAGCTTGAAGATGAGAGATGAGAGCTGAAAGCCCAGAGCTCAGAGCTGAAGAAAGATAGCTAAGAGCTGAGAGTCAAAAGCTCGGAGCTGATGAGCTGAGAGTAAGAGCTGAGAGCTTAGAGATGAGAGCTGAAAGGTCAAACGCTCAGAGCTGAGTGCTGAGCGGGGGTGGGCCCAGGTGGGCGGGTGTTGGTTTTTCCGAGAGGCATTTTGCATTACTTGGGCGGGGCTGGGGGAGCTGAGGGCTGACTGCGGGTTGGCTCGGGTGGGCCCGGGTTGGCGGGGGTTCATTTTTTCCGAGAAGTATTTTGCGTATTTCAAGCGGGGAGGGTGCAGGAAGACGGAGGGAGGTGTTCCCCGATGAGCGCTGAGCATGATTTTTCGTTTAGTGCGGGGGTGTTTTTGCGTGCTTCGCGCGGGGAGTGGGGAGGGGGAGATGTCCCCCGCTGAACGCGGCCAGTTCGGCGTTTGGGCAGGCTTTTTACCCGAGGAAACTTGGGCGTGTTTTGGATATGGTTGAGGGCGAGAGGTTTGGGGTGAGGGTAGGAGGGGGTGGAGGAAGCGAAGGGCGAGGGACAACGAGAGGGTTCCTCGACAAGAGTATTACTGCTTGACGAAGTGCCGCCGCCGCCACAGCAGCTTCTGCTTGTTTTGCTGTATTTTTTTTTATTTGTGCCTCCGCCCTGAATACTGTTGCTGCTACTTCCTGACCATATCATAGGAACTCCACTCCCAGCGCCTGTAGTACACTGCTGTAGACGTGCCAATTACAGCAAACTCTGGCAATATATGTACGAAGTACGTACCGGTACGTACCCAGTTAGAGTATACGTCTACGCAGTACCGACGCGTTCTACGATAGAGGTAGCACGTTTCCGCTCAAGCGTTTTCTGAATGACGGGGTTCCTTAGCCCAAAATCGTCGGAATGCCTATATTGCTTCGAACAATTGTATCTTGTATACATCCGTCATGGGATTTTTCATCGAGGTGCAATGTGATTTTGCTGAAGTCAGTTTTCGGGTGGGATATGGAGCTCTCTATGTGAGGAGCCTCAGAAAATTCAGGGTGAACCTCTGTGGTAGAATACCTCTACCCCGTTATACTTGCAGGGCACCGGCTATATATATATATATTATACCAGGTATATATATCCTGGCAGCATACCTACTGCTGTAGTGCACATATCTGCTGCTATTTTAGTACTGCCCCCTTTTCTGCTTCTAGTATCGCAGTCAGCTACTGTGCTGTTTTGTAGCATTATACCGCTGTTTATTCATGGCATATACAGTACAACTCGACCCTAGCGGCTTCTGGGCATTTTACTGCTGTTTATTTATCACTACAATGGTACAAAACCCTATTAATAGCGGCTTCTTAGTGTTTTACCTTCGTCGATTTAATATTACAACACACCCCTGACGGCTTCTCACGGGAGCATTTTACTGCTGATTCATATTTACGGCGGACCATAGTAAACAGGACCAAATTTTGTTAGTAAAAATAGCTAAATATATATGTTTTTGTGTGCACCGTAGGTCCTATTTACTGTGGTCCCCCGCAATAGTACACCACATCCCTAACGCTTTCGGTGTGACCCTTACGACAGAGATGACGTGCAAGATCGTGGAGTACGCCGAGCAGGACCTCACCGGGGTCCTGTCGGGCATGTCGGCGCTGCGACTCGCCACGGGGCCCCATCGTCGGCGTGACCAGGGGTCCGCGGCGCCCGCCCACGTGATGGTGGTGGACGGCAACATGAGGGAGGACGCCCTCGCCGACCTCGCCCGCTCGGTTGACAAGGTGATTTTCGTGCTTTTTTTACGTCGATTTCGTGGTGTGCACGAATTGGGTCGGGTCGGATCGGATCAGCTCACAGCTTCAATGGGATCGGGTCTGGACGGGTCGGATCGGTTTTGATCGGATCGGTTCGGGTTATTTAGGATTTTGTCGGATCGGATCGGATCGGATCGGATCGGATGGGGCGGGATCGGATGGGATGGGGATGAGATCAAGTGTGCTGTGTGATAATTGCTTGTCTGCCTTGTTTTTGTTGAGTGATGGTGGTGGATGGCAGCATGAGGGGAAACCCATTTGCCGACCTCGCCCGCTCGCGCGACAAGGTGATTAGGAGTTATTTCTACATACCGGCACTCTTTTCGTGGTTTGGTCCGGATTGGAGCGGATCGGCATCCGATTCTAGTGGGTTGGGTCGGATTTGATCGGCTTGAATAGGGTTTTGTCGGATTCGATCGAATGGGATCGGATCGGATCGGATCGGATCGGATCGGATCGGATCGGATCGGATCGGATCGGATCTGTCTTGTTTTATCGGATCGAATCGGATCGGATCGAGCTCTGTCGGATTTTATCGGATCGGATTGTGGATTGGATCAGGTTGAATCGGATAGTTTGTTTATTTCCTTTTCTTCTCGCTTCTTTTCTTTTTTTGTTTCGTACCAATTATATGTGTGTTTTGTTACAGTAGTTGCTTCTTCGTATTTTCATTTATTGACATGGTACTGGTAGACCTTTTTGTGCCTACTTTTTGTCATCGTGTTATCATACGAGTATACCGCCGGTATTTCCATGCCGGTCGCCCCGGTGGTTCAAGTGGTTAACCTCGAATCCTAATTGTGTTTTGAGTGCTGGGTTCGAGCCCCAGGTGGGTCGGACATTTGACTTTATTTGCAAAAATCAAAATCAAAAGGGTTCAATTGTTGAGAGCGCCTTGCAGCGTGGGTAGGCACAATTCGACGCGAGTCGACGAGGTAAAAATGAAGGCACGTACCGTAGCGGGAAGGGGGTAAAAGAGCCTGCTATGTGACCCCGGATCTGAGTTACGAGTTGGAAGGAGAGAGAGAAGAAGATGTGCGAAGATAATAAATAGGATGAGCAGAAAAAAATATGTTTTTTCAGGTGCTGAGCACAATGGAGCCGGAGGCGCTGGTATCCCTGGTGGTCTTCACGGGCGTAGTGAGCGTCTACCGCCTCGGCAAGGCCGGCGCCGCAGTGGCCGACGTGCTTCCGGGAGGGGAAGCGCTAACCGACAAGGTGGGGGTTCCATAATTTGCGCGCGTGGACGGGGGAAAGGGGGGGGTTACACGGCGTTGAGAATAACTGAGCCGCCTTAAATCGTCCAGACATCCTTGGAGGGGGGAGGGGGGGAGGGCGGGTAACGACGTTGATAAGGGGTAGAGTCGTGCTTAGTCGCCGGGTCGGGGGCGGGCAAGGAGCGAGAGGGGGCGGGGGGGATAGGGGGGGTAGGGGGGGCTAACGTTGTTGGTTGGGGAAGAGTCGTCCCAAGTATTCGAGCCATGCGGGGGGGACAAGGAGTCATCAACGTTGATGAGGGGGAGAGCTGTGCTGAGCGGGGGATAGAGGGGGGGGGGGAAGGGGGGGGGGGCGTCAGCGGCGTTCGTGAGGCAATGGTTGGGATACGGAAAGCCTGTTTAAGGCGGTGAGGCAAGCAGGGGAACATTGAAACATTTGGTCGTTGAAGATAGAGACACGATGCCCCGTTCTTGCAGAAGCGGTGTCGGTCCGTTTTATCGTCAGCTTGGCGGCGAAAATTGCGCCAGCGAGGTTGACACCGACACCAACATCCCATCCCGAAGAGGAAATACAAGGAAACAACGAACCAGGGACAGGCGCCGACACCGACATCACCAACATCATCACCACCACCACCAGCACCACTAACGCCAACGCTGACACCAACACCAACACCAACACGATCACCACTGCCGCCGCCGCTACCAAAACCAACAGCGGGTGCCATTTTGCTAACACATCGGCGGTGACGCCTGAGTCGCCAACACTGTGCATCAGGCCCACAGCATCGCTGACCCCCCCCGACCCCAACTCCAGCTCCGACCCAACCCTTGTCCCAGTCCCAGTCCGAGTCCCGATCACCACTCCCCCCCCCCCCCCCCTCTGCGTCAACGCCTCCCTAACTCCCTCCCGCTTCGGACGGACATCTAATTTCGATTCGTTTCGTATCGTTAAATTTCGTTTCGGTTTGTTTGTCGGCGGCCGTGCCATCCCGTCGCGGGTGTTTTTTTTTCTCCCGTTTTTGTTGTCATTTTCGAACGTAGGAAGTGGACAGCCGCCTTATGGAGGGGGAGAAGGATCACTTTTTGCCCGTTCGCGCAGGCAGGGAGGCGCTGTGCACGGTACGTGGGACAAAACGAAGGGTTTGTTAGTTTTTTCCATTGCGTGTGATAGGGGGTGTGAGGGGGGGTAAACTCGCGGGGAGGGCGGGGGGGGGGGGGGGGGGAGGGGGGGTGTGTACTCGATAGGAGATATGTACTCGATCTCATGCATGGCCGTAGTCGTATGACCATAGACCCTCGCATCCCTACAATGCCGGGACGGAGCATGCCGGGTTTTCACCGACCAGGCGAACATTGCTTGCACCAAGCGCGAAGCGGGGGGGGGGGGGGGGGGGGGGGGGGTTCTTGAGGGGGGGAAGGATAATGTTTTACCCGTTCGCGCAGGCAGGAAGGCTCTGTAGACGGTATGTGGGATAAAACGTAATGGGTTTTTTGTGTTTTTTTCAAGGCGTGTGATCAGGGGATTGGGGAGTTGGGGAGGGGAGGGGTCGGGGGGGCGGGGGGGGGGGGTCTAAAGGGGGGAGAATAACCACTTTCTTCCCGTTCGCACCGGCAAGGAAGCGGTGTGCACGGTGAATGGGATGGGCGGGATGGGTTTTCTCAAGGCGTGTGATGGGGGGAACGGGGACTGTGCGGAGGGTGCCTTACTAAGGGGGAGAATCACCGCTTCTTGCCCATCGGCGCCGGCAGGAAGGCGCTGTGCACGGTACGTGAGTGAGGCGGGATGGGTTTTTAGAAGTTTTCGGAGCGTGTGCCCCTTCCCTCCATCACGCATCCACAACAGCATCCACGCGGTGCCCCCCCCCCCTTCCCCCTTGCCTATCCCGCCCTGTTTTGATTCAGACTCTCGGACTCTTACGAGGGCAAAGAGAGGGCCAAGGACAAAGGGGGTCGGGTGGCGGCGGCGGCGGTGGTGGAAGAGGGGGGGGGGGGCGGGGAGGAAGGGGGGGGGGGCGTCGGAGGGCATGGGGCGCGAGGCGGGTGCCGGTGCCGGCTCACCGTCGCAGGCGCTGTCTCGGAGCCGCGGTAGAGGTCGCCCTAAGGTGCGTAAGCAGAGCTATGCCTCTACAGTGCGGTAGCATGCTTCTACAGTGCGGTAGTATGCACTCTACAGTGCGGTAGCATGCCTCTACAGTGCGGTAGTATGCCTCTACAGTGCGGCACAATGCCTCTACAGTGCTGTAGCATGCCTCTGTAGTGCATTAATACACATCTACAGTGCGGTAGCACGCCTCTGCAGTGCGGTAGCATGCCTCTACAGTGCGGTATCATGCCTCTGCAGTGCGTTAGCATGCCTCTACAGTGCGGTAGCATGCCTCCGCAGTGCGGTAGCATGCCTCTACAGTGCGGTAACATGCCTTTACAGTGCGGTAACAGGCACTATACAGCGCGGTAGCAGGCCTATACAGTGCGGTAGTATGCATCTACAGTGCGATATAATACCTATACAGTGCGGTAGGGGCGGGGCTCCTCAACTTAGGAAACATCCTACATCTACGTATCTCTCGTAAGCCATGCGATGGTAAGGGGTGGGTGGGAGGTGTTGGAGGGGTGTGGGGGTGCTCATTTCATCCATGGCCGTAGTCGAATGACCATACACCCTCGCATCCCTACAATGCCGGGACGAAGCACGTCGGGATTTCACCGACCAGATGGTGGTAGGGAGGGGGGTGTACTCGATAGGAGAGATGTACTCGTTCTCATGCATGGCCGTAGTGCTATGACCATAGACCCTCGCATCCCTACAATGCCGGGACGGAGCATGTCGGGTTTTCACCGACCAGGCAGACATTGCTTGCACCAAGCGCGAAGCGCCGTGAGGTGTCTGGCGAGTCGCATGAAGGGTGAGCTGCATCCTACTAAGAACCGCTTTTGAGGCGGACTTGCATATGGACGACAGCTTCAATGAGTTGATTTAATCTCCGGTGTAGGCCCTTCCAGAGACAGCAATGGGAGCACTATGTAACTACCTCTTGGGTGCCTTACCTTGAACACTACCAGGTACGTGATACGATCATTCCCACTTGTGCGAAGCAAAGGTTATTCGCCTCGCACTAATGATCTAACTCGACAACCAGCTGTGGGCAACCGCAAAAGAAAAGAAAAAAAAAAAACGGTACCCTGGTTGTCTAGCTCACGTAGTGAGCGGCATGTTCTACAGTGTCGTTTCCAACCGACGCTAACCCAACCTATATAAAATAGGGGGGTGGGGTAGGGGGGGGGGGATGTGCGAAGCAAAGGTTATTTGCCTCGCACAAATGATCTAACTCGACAACCAGCTGTGGGCAACCGCAAAAAAAAAACAAAAAAAAAACGGTACCCTGGTTGTCTAGCTCACGTAGTGAGCGGCATGTTCTATAGTGTCGTTGCCAACCATTGCTAACCCAACCTATATAAAATAGGGGGGTGGGGTGGGGGGGGGGGGGATATTTTTTGCGGACAATATTTTTCGGACACTGGCACCCTCGTCCCATCGCCCCTCCTCTCATCCCGCGCTTCCCCAACCAACAGCCTCGGCGGTGTCCCAAGTCCCCCTGCCCCCCCCCCCCCCCCCCCCCCCCCCCCCCCACCCTCCCGGCATTGTAGGGGGGTCTATGGTCATACGATAAATGGCCATGCATGACATGAGCCCCCCCCCCCCACTACCCCGCCTCCTCACCTTCAGGCTCGCACGCACCGCGGACCGCCCCAGCTCGCGCCTCCTGGTCTGCCTGGGGGGCTGCCCCAACTTCGGCCCCGGGGCCGTCGCGCCGTGCGTCCCCGGGGCTGCTTCGGCAGAGGTTGACCCGGAAGCCCTGGCGGCGGCGACGGATTACTTCGAGGACTTGGGAGTAAGGGCTCTCCTTCAGGTAGGAGTGCGGGCGGGCGGGGGGGGTAGGGGTAGGGGTGGTGTGTGGAGGGGGGTGGGGTGTGTGGAGGGGATGGAGGGGCAGGCGGTAGAGGTGACGGGGGGGGGGGGGGTTCGGAGGTGAGGATGAGTCCATCATGTGTGGAAATCGGCGGGTGAGTGTGGGAGGGATATAGCGAGGTGACCACGTTTTTTTTTTATAGGGGAGAGGTGCCGGACGTCAGGGGGGGGGAGGGGGGGGGAAGGGAGGTGTATCCATGATTTTGTAGGGGTGGGTTGTAGGTGGCGGTCCATGAGTTGTGGGAGTGGAGGGCGTGGAGGGGAAGTGATGGATCGGAGAAGGGGGTGGATGTAGCGGGAGGGTTGCCGTGGTTTGGGGGGGAAGGCGTCCACGGTTTGCGCCTGGTGTCTTGTGTCTCTTTCCTGTGTTTCTGCCTCTATCTCAGTCTCTGCCTGCAAAAAACAACGGCCCGAAAATGACTGAGCTGATCCACAAGCTTCAGCTAGCTGTTGTGGCGTAAGCTGGCGTGAGCTGGCGTGAGCTGGCGTGAGCTGGCGTGAGCTGGCGTGAGCTGGCGTGAGCTGGCGTGGCGGCGGTTCTTCTCCCCCCCTTCCCCCCGTCTATCGGAACGCGATTCCTGTGCGGCCGTGCATGACATGAGTACACCCCTCTCCCCCCCCCCCCCCCCCCCCCCCCCCCAACCCCCATCCTGAACTTGAAGGGAACCGGTGTGGACGTGTTTTGCGGGGGGAGCGAGGGGCTTGGCGCCGCCGCTCTCCAGGGGCTGGTCGGGCCAACCAGCGGGTATGTCGTGATTCAGCCGTCCTTCGCCGAGGAGTTCGCTGGCAACCTCGCCAAGAGCATCGTAGAGCAGGCCATGAGCGACGGCGATGGCTTGCACGGTGAGGGGAGGGGGGAGAGGGGAGGGGGAGGGTCATCGGGGATGGGAGGGAGGGGGTGTACTCGATAGGAGAGATGTACTCGATCTCATGCATGGCCGTAGTCGTATGACCGTAGACCCTCGCATCCCTACAAATGCCGGGACGGATCACGTCGGGTTTTCACCGACCAGGCAGACATTGCTTGCACCAAGCGCGAAGCACCGTGAGGTGTCCGGCGAGTCGGATGAAGGGTGAGCTGCATCCTACCAAGAACCGCTTTAGAGGGAGACTTTCTTGCATATGGATCAGCATCAATCAATTGAATTAATTTCTGGTGTTTCTTATGTAACTGCCTCGTGGGTACCTGGCCATATACACACTACGTGATACGATCATCCCCCTCGTGCGGAGTAAATGTTCTCTCCGCACAAAAAATGATCTAACTCGACCGCCAGCGGTGGTAACCGACAAAAAAAAAACAAAAAAAAACGGTACCCTGGCTGTCTAGCTCATGCAGTGAGAGGCGTGTTTAACAGCGTCGAAGCCAACCGATGCCAACCCAAACTATAAATACCAGGTACCTGGTATGTAATAGGGGAGGGGTGCGTACCCATTTGTGGGTTGCCTTAACCCTTTTAGGACCGCAGTCCCGATTTGGGGACAAATTACTTAGAATTTGAGTGGTTTGTCCCCAAAATGGGACTGCGGTGCTAAAAGGGGTTAAGTCATTTGGCCATTGACCGCGCATTCCTTTCGAGTCGGGGGGGAGAATTGGGTAGGGCGGAATGGGAGGGAAGAGGGGGGGAAGGGGTAATAAGGGGGGAACAGGGACAGGGTGAGGGCAGGGGGCAGGGAACAGAGGTGACTTGGCCGACGACGTGAGCACGAGAATTTGACGGTATGGTATAGCACGGTGGTGTACGGTTGAGTTATGGTATGCTATCGCAAGGTTTGATACGGTGTACCGGCCGTATGATGTGGGTATGGTACGGTGTATTTATGGTACGGTTATGGCACGGCATGATCTTGTACGGTATTGTACGGTACTGTACGGTACTGCTGGCGTGGTGTTGTCTGGTACTGTACGCAAGGACGCTGTTGTACCGGGTACTCCCAGTCCGTGATGTGGTACGGTGCGGTATGGTATGGTGCGGTAGATGTAGTGTGGTATAATATGGTGTGGTCCGGTACGGTTAAGAGTTTTTGTAGACAGGGGGGGGGCAGTCTCAGTTCGTCTGTCGCGGTGGTTGTACCATCCTTGTCGACGGCGACATCCTTTGCTCCGCCAGTCAAGCTCGACCCCAGGGTGGGTGGTGGGGGCGGCGATCGTGCATGGCAGGGGGTGGGTGTCGTGCGAGGGTGCAGCAGCCCCCGAGAAAGGGTGGAGTTGATGCCTTCATCTAAGCTTGTTTTTTTTCGCCAGGTAGGTCGCTGCTTCTCTCTACCAGGTATTGATCTCATCTTTCCTTTCGGGTGTGATGTTTCCCCCGTCTCTCTGTCGGTTGTATAAGTACATTTTATTCGTACGAGCTCTCTCTCTCTCTAAACATCTTGAAACTCTGAGCCTCTGAATACCCCACTAGACGTCTAAATATCTTAGCCTCTGCGTGTCTCGCTAAATATTTGTCTCTCTCTTCCCCCCCTTTTCCTCCCCCCCCCCCCCCCCCCCCCCCCCCCTCTCTCTCTCTCCCTCTCTATCTACCCCCCCCCCTTTTCAGGCTGCGTCATTGACGTTCGAGCTTCCTCCGGGGTAGAGCTTTTGCACGTCATAGGCCCCGCCGAATCGACCGAAGATTACGACGACGTCGACAAAGAAGCGGAGAACGCCTCCTTAGCTGCCGCTAGAACGGCGGGAGTGGGCGGACCAGGGTCTCAGCAGCAACAGCAGCAGCAGAAAAGGTAATCTGCAAGGGTATCTGAACCGCAGGGGGTAGTTAGCTGTAGGGGGGGGGGGGTAGTGGCGAGGCGTAAGGGTAAGCTACAGACCGTATTGCGCGACGTTGAGGAACGGGTTGGGATCACATAAGTAATAGGAGCAAGCAACGCCAGCAGCAGTAGCAGCCGCAGCAGCAATAACAACATTAGCAAAGGGTGAACCGTAAGGGAGAGAGAGCCGCACGGTAAGGGGGGGCGTAGCGTAAGGGTAAACCAACGCTATGCTGTGCGGTAAGGCTGGCCGACCGGAGTCTTCTGGAGAAACAGTAGCAGCAGCAACATAAAATATGAGCCGTAACGTGGACCATGGGGGAGGGGGCGTAAGGATGAACTGTGTGGGTAGGCTAAGAGTGCGGCTCAACTTTAGGGGGCGGGTTCGGGTCACAGAAGCGGTAGTAGCAGTAGCAGGAAAAAGGTAAGCCGTACGCCCCCCCGCCCCCCCACCCTATTATATACAGGTTGGGATGGCGTCGGTTGACAACGACACTGTAAAACATGCCGCTCACTATTAATACGTGAGACAACCAGGGTACCGTTTTTTTTTGTCCTTTTTTTTTTGACGGTCGGTCACAGCTGGTTGTCGTGTCAGATCGTTTGTGCGAGGTGAAGAAACATTACTACGCACAAGGGGAATGGTCGTATGACGATAGTGTTCACGGTCAGGCACCCACGAGGCAGTTACATAGTACTCCCATTGCTGTCTCTGGAAGTGGCCACACCAGAAACTAAATCTAATCATTGACGCTGTCATCCATATGCAAGAAAATCCGCGCTCAAAAGCGGTTCTTAGTAGGATGCAGATCACCCTTCATGCGACTTGCCCAACACCCCACGGCGCTTCGCGCTTGGTGGAAGCAATGTTTATGCCTGGTCGGTGAAAACCGGACGTGCTCCGTCCCGGCATTGCAGGGATGCGAGGGTGTACGGTCATACGACTACGGCCATGCATGATAATGAGTACCCCACCCCCCCCCCTTCACCCTCACCTCCCCGTCCCCCCAAAAAACAGCAGCAGCAGCAGCAGCGGCAGCGGGAGCAGCAACGGCGGGGGCAGCAGCAGCAGCAGCAGCAGCGGGCTAGGTCAAACCCACCACCGGCTCGTGACCGGAAGAGTCGACCCAAGAACTTCGCTCGCCCTGTATTTTGGTGGTCCTCCTAAGCGATCGGCGGCGGTGGTGGCGGCGGCGGCGACGGCTCGAAAGCGAGCGGGTTGGTCGAGCGAGGGCAGCAATGGGGAAGAAGCGGAGGAGGTACGTATATAGCGTACGAGTTGACGCTTTTGTTGTTGGGTGAGAGCGGGTTGGTGGGAGTGGAGAGGACTGGGGGGGTGGGGAGGGGGGTGCACTCTATCTCATGCATGGCCGCAGTCGTATGACCATAGACCCTCGCATCCCTACAATGCCGGGACGGAGCACGTCGGCTTTTCACTGACCAGGCAGACATGGCTTGCACCAAGCGCGAAGCGTCGGGGAGGAAGGGAGGGGGGGGTCGTAGGGGGGGGTTACTCCTTTGTTGCTTTGCCTTAGTCATTCGATCATTGAGCACACATCCCTTTCGAGACGGAGCGTAAGGGGGAGGGGTGTACTCGGTATCATGCGTCGCCGTAGTCGTATGACCTTAGACCCTCGCATCCCTGTATACAGAGCCGGAGCGGTTCACGTCGGGTATTCACCGTTCAGGCAGACGTTGCTTGCACCAAGCGCGAAGCGCTTTGAAGTGTTCGGCGAGTCGCATCATGGGTTTGCTGCATTCTACGAAGACTCGCTTGCGAGGTTGACTTGCGTATGTAGACCGCTTGCAAGGCGGGCTTGCATATGTAGATGGCAGCGTCAAGCAGTTGATATAGTCTCCGAAGTGACCTCTCCCAGAGACAGCAATGGGGGTACTATACAACTGCCTCGTAGGTGTCTTACCATAAACACAACCTGATACGACCATTCCCTTTGTGCGGGCTAAAGGTTCTCCACCTCACACAAAATGTATCTAACTCGATCGCCAGCTGTGGCCGAGCACAAAAAAAACGAAAAAAACGGTACCCTGTTTGTCCAGCTCATGTAGTGAACGGCATATTTTGTAGCGCCGTTGCCAACCGACGCCAACCGACCCTATATATAGTACACAGATCGGTGTAGGGGCCCGGGGGGGGGGGGGTGTACTCATTTGTTGCTTGCCTTAGTCATTTGACCATTGACCACGCATCCCTTTCGAGCCGGAACAAGGGGCGGGGGGGGGGGGGTAAGCAGATAGAGATCGAGAGGAGGCGGGTGGGGCGGGTTGGAGAAGGAGAGTAGGGGGCGGGGGGGGGGGCGGGGGGCGTACTCATTTGTTTTTTGCCATAGTCGTTTGACCATTGACCACGCATCCCTTTCGAGACGGAGCACCGTTCCTACTCCTACTAGAGACACCTCCAACAATTGGACGCGCATTACGTTGTTTCCATCTAATACGTTTTTTTTTTTTTTTTTTTGCTAATATGATCCCCTTCCTGTTCGGCCGCCTGTGGCCACCATCTATCTCCTAGGATAGCGATCGTTACCTCGCTGCTGTTCAGTGTATCAAACTCCTCCATGTCGCATTCGTCTATTTCTCTCATCTCTTCTCGTTCCTCCTTGTATATTTCACATTCTCCTACTATGTGAGTTGTACTCTCTATTGCTTTGCCCCACGGGCACATCTGTGCATCTATTTCCTCCTCCTCCTCCCGGCTACTGGTATACCTCTTTCTTCTTTCTGGCAGGTCCAGGTCACCTACACGCAAGCGCAGTTTCAGCGGTTTCGCGAAGTCCCTTGGGCCGTGCAAATATGTGTTCATTCCTATTCCGTCCCTCAATCCCCCGTATATATCAAGGTGTTTTTCCGATCCCACCTTGTTTCTTAGCGCTAGCCTTTCCCCTCTTTCTGGTATTTCCTCTACTTTTGCCTTGTACCTCCCAAACTTCCCGGCGGACATCACTCCTTCTTGGTTTCCCCCTACATCCTTCCAAACTTTCTCAACTAATGTACGCTATCCCACCTTGTCCCAGCTCGCCCTTTTGTTACTTTCTCCCATACAGCTCTATCAACTATGGCTGGCAACATATTTTTTGGCATGTTCCTCACTTTATACCGCCATTTCAACTTTCTCGTATCTCCATTTGTCTTGAGTGGGTGCATTCCCAGTTCTGCACGTAATACTGTATTACTAGTCGTACTTGAGCATCTCAGGATTTTTTTAGCTGCTGTCATCAGTACTATTTCCAAGTGTTTTACGAGTTTCCTGTTTCCTTCCCATACTTCTCCTGCATATTCTAGCTTTGGTACTATCACATTCATTAGGATACATCTCTTAACTCTGGTGTCAAGGTGCGAGTCTGTTAGGATCGCAGCCATCTTGCCTACGTGTGCTTTGTCTACCCTTTCCTATTACTTTTGCCATGTGTGTATCCCAAGAGCAGTCGTGCTGTATCTCTACGCCAAGGTACGCATACCGGTCTACGATCGGCAATTCATCTTGTCCCCACTCTCCAACGGAAATTTATCGGGTTCACCTTATCTTCGTTACAAACAACTATTAATACTGCGCATTTCTTGACGTTCGCCGTCACCCTCCGTTTTCTAGCGTATTGGGGTGGGGGGACGGGGGTGTACTCATTATCATGCATGGCCGCAGTCGTATGGCCATGGAGTTAGTGTTAGGGTCAAGCCGAGGAGAGGCTTGGGAGGGGGAAGGGAGGGTGTCGGCAGCCGGAGTCTCGCCCCTCGTGATCGTTTTCCCGAACGTTCCTGCCTGTTGTGGGCTTGACGCAATCCTCTCTCCCTGTATCTCCCTCTCTCCGCCTTCTCTCTGGCTCTCCCTCCCCCCATCCCATCCCACCCCTATCCCTATCTCTCTTCTCTCCTAGCCCCCGATCTCCCTCTCACCAAATTTTTTAGTCCCCCCCCCCCCCCCCCCCCCCCCCCCCCCCCCCCCCCCGTTTGTTTCCCTCTGGCTGTATCAGCGTTTTGTGCTTTCAACCCTCGGTCCATTCCTTTAATTCATTCATTTTTTTCCCGTTCCGTCCCATTCCGTCCCATTCCGTCCCATTCACTTCCCATTCCATCCCGGCCCATCCCGTCCCGTTCTACGGCCCGTCCCGTGGCAGGACGAGCACGTGGTGTTCCAGTTCGTGATCCGTCGGTCCGCTGCCGCGGGCGATGGAAGGGTAACCCGGGTCGTCACGCACCGGCTTCCCGTTACTCCGGATGGACAAGGCTTCCTCCAGGTGTGTGTCTTGTGTATGTGCGTCTGTCCCGTGATTTTTTTGCGCGCGCGCGTCTGACAGAGCAAGGCCGACTGCTGTTAGACACTTTGGATGTGAGTTCCCAAAATTTCCGCTGTGAGATTTTTTGTGCGAAGAGCTGGACCGTACAGATCCCGCCCGATCAACGAGCGTGTGCGCCCGAGAACCGAGTGAGTCGCGCAGAGCAGATCCTTCGGGAGTGAGTTAGCGTACATGCTGTCTGTGTTTTATTGTGTATTTTGCGCTTGGTTTTTTACTTCGATATGCAGGCAACGTGTATGTGTGTGTTGAGGGTGTCCCTTGTTTTTTTTCGACCTGGTATCTGGTACCAGGTGTACTACGTGTTTTCATGTCTGTGTGGATATTTTGTGGGCCCATAGTTTATGTGCGTACATATCTAGCATGCAGGGGATATATATATATATATATATATATATATATATTATATAATATAATACATATATATATTTTCTCTCTTTCTTCTGTTCTACGAGGTATCTGTCTCTCGATCCCCCGTCCCTCGTGTGGAATTTAATAATTTTTTACTATTGTGGGTGACCATAGTAAATAGGACAAAATATTGTTATTACGGGGGACCATAGTTAACAGGACCTATGGTGTACATAAAAACCTATATATTTAACCATTTTTACGAACAGTATTTGGTCCTATTAACTATGGCCCCCCGTAATAGTAAACATAGGTAAGTACATACCTGGTAGTTTTTTTTGTGTGTACCATACCTGGTAGGTCCTGTTTACCATGCCCCCCCGTAAAAATGATGCTCAATCTGTGGGTTCGACCTATTCTTCAGTGGTCAAGTGAGGCGCTCTAAGCGGCGTGATACGTCGGCCACGCGTATTCGCGCATTTTTTTACAGTACGTAAGCTGTGAGCTCGACGGCGTGAGTGGCGTTTATGTTCTCGTTGTCTCCGACCCCTCTCGCTTCCTTTTGCCGCACCCGGTGTCGTTTCGGAACGATTTATCGGTATATATACCGCACTAAGTATCAGTAAGCGTTGGGATTTTTTGCTTGAATATTCCCCGAAACGGAATCGCAACCGAAAATGAAATTGACCCCGAAATCGGACAGAAACCGATATGAAAACCAGAGCCGAAATCAACACCGAAACCAAAACCGAAAGTCAAACCGAAACCGACACTATCAACCAAACAATTGTAATATTGCGTTTTTTTTAATTCATCACTTTTACTTTCCAGCTTGACTCGTAGGAGGTTTTACCCTCAGCGATCTTTTGGACAAGCCGTGGTCACAGGTGTCCCCCCTCCCCCCCCCCCCCCCCCCCCCGGTACGTGCCTTCGTTTTTTACCGCGCATAGGGTTCAGCATTCCCCACTGCTCGTCGATTTTCATCGAATGGTGCTAACTCACGCCCTCGTGCTTTCCGCTACGAATAGTATTCAATTTTTATGCGAGAAAAAAGTTATCAAGAGTATGCACTCGGTGAGACTCGAACCGACAGAAAAAACGGTCTAAGCTTATATACGGACCTGTTGAACAGTTAGATAGTAGATGTTGGCGAAATGAACGTGTGTCCCTGTCCCCCGCCTGTTTCCGCCTTTTCGCGCCCCTCCCCCCTTACGTCAAGACTGTTGATCCGGAAGCTTTGGCGGTTTTGGTGGGCAAGGAGGCGGTGCTGCGCGCCACGTTCGGCGCAGGTGCGGAGGAATTAAAGTGGCAGATGGAGGGGGGGGGGGGGGAGGGGGGGGGGGGGGGGGGGGGGGGGGGGGGGTAACGTTGATGCGATGAGACCGCCTGCGATCCAGCGATTGTGTCAAGCATCACTATCAAGCGATGCGATCAAGCGATGTTATTTCTTGTATGAAGTGATCATTGCACTAACTGCATGATCGGTCGAGGTTATTGCTGCCAACCGATGCCGCCGAGCGATGTTGTTAATGCCCTAACATCGAGAGATGGACGGTACCAAGCGATGCCGCGAACGCCGACCAAAATGACGAGGGGAGCAGCGATCACTCAGAAAATCCAAAAGAGTTTCGTTGTTCTCTCGTGTGTGTGTTTACAATACGAAACGTTCTTCTTCGTATAGTTCGCTCTTCTTTGCTGGTGCTACTTTTTCCTGCTCTTTTTACTCTGTCTGGTACTGCTATTTCGCTGACGCTGCTGTCCTTATCTGCGGGGGGACTCGCAGACAGCGGCACGAACCAGGTGGAGGTTGAAGAGGCCCGAGTCGCCGTTGACAACGTGGTCCAGGAAATTTCCTCGCGCTTCCGGCACCTTCTCCGCAAGAGGGCCGGAGGCCCCAACCGCCGCCGCAGTAGCAGCAGCAACAACAACAACAACAACAACAACAACAACAACAACAGCAGCAACAGCAACAGCAGCAGCAACCTTAGTGCCGCTCTCGCTCATTCATCGACTGATCAAGGCCGCGCGGGAGGTAAGGGGGGGGCGAAAACTGGCGATAGTGGTGGTAGTGGTGGTGGTCCCACCCCAACCCTCCTGGACGCTGAAGGAGGAGAAGCGGGGGGGTTTCAACCAGCTGAGGCGTCTGCTGCATCCTCGGGGAACGGATTGACTGCGGCGGGGGCCGGGGGGGTGGGAGGGGGAGGCGAGGGGGAAGGGGGGCGGGGGGAGGCGGGGGGGGGGGGTGGGATGGGGAGGCCGGAGGATGCGGTGTTTCCTAAAGAGCTGGGGCGGTTGCCACGGCAGCTGTTTCACCTGAGGAGGGGGGCCCTGCTGGGGCCGCTGCTGCAGAACTCGGACGACCCGCTGTGTCTGCGCTATCTGTTTCTCAGGGGGGCGCTGGAGGAGTGCCTGCGGATGATGGAGCCTGCGATGGTTTCGATGAAGGTGATGGTGGTGGTGTTGTTGATGGTGGTGGTGGTGGTGATGTTGGTGATGGTGGTGGTGGTGTTGGTGGTGTTCTCGCTATGTTGGTGTTGTTGCTGGTGTTGTTGGCGGTGGTAGCGGGGGTGTTGGTGTTGGTGTTGGTGTTTTTGCTATGTTGGTGCTGTTGGTGGTGGCGCTGGTGTTGTTGTTGTCAGTGTTCGTGTTGTCCGTGTTGGTTGTCGTCGTTATCGGTTGCTGTTGCTGAAGTCGTGTGTCGTCCGCGATAGGCTTTTTTTTTTTTTTTGACCCGACGACACCCGGCACACCCAGCGGTGTCCAATGGTGCCGGTGTATACTGGCGGCTCATCTGTGGTAGGTTACAACTACGAGACAAGAGAATATATTGGAAAAGAAAAACGCGTCGCAATAGAAACGATGTGGACAAGAGAAAACAGTACGGTACGCACCACGGACAGAGAATATGGGGCACTGTGTGCCTGGCACGAAAGAGCAGAGCGTGATACCTGCGGGGTATACATATGAAGCGATGGTATGCATCGACCTCTCCTGACAGCTACGAAAGTAGCGCCAGGAGCTCGCACTCCTTTACGCGACGATTGCTCTCGAGAGCCCTGCCTACATCTGCCCGCCAGGGGCTGCATCTTGGTACCGCTGTTGAGATTTTCCAAACATGCCAAGCTTTCTTTACCACCAAACACGGGACTGTCACTATGTTCCGAGATAAAAGGCACCGTCCGGACTAATTATTAATGTGTAAGCTGTCCTTATTTTGGCGGACAGCGGTGTGTCGTGAGCACTACCATATCACACGTATACTCAAAAACACAAGTTTATGTCGTAAAATCTATATACCCACCCATATAAGCGAAGTATACTTGTCGCGTCCCCAGATTGCGAAAGACAGTCAATTCAGTCAATTTTCAATTCGAAAATAGTCCATTTTCAGTACGAAAGTAGTCTATTTTCAGTACGACAATATGAAATTTCTGCTTCAACCATCCATTATCAGTTGGATTTCCGGAGCGATTCATGCGTTCATCTTAAGCGCGAAGAATGAAAGAACAAAATTTCGGCGTCAAACATTTTTGTGTAGACAGTATGTCTCCCATTTTCCGCAATTGTTTGTTTGTTTGTTTGTTTGTTTGGTCTGATCGCGCTCTGAATTTGTCAATTGGCGTTTTGTAGGTGACGGAGGCATTCTCGTCGTCCTCTGCTGCCGACCAAGACGGCCTTGGCGGCGTTGCCGACGGCAGCAGCAGCGGTGACGGCGGCGGAGCAGGCTGGAAGCACGCGGTAGTTGGCGGGCCCCTCCCGCCCCTTTCGTTCGTCCCTGTCCCGGTCGAGACTTTGGCGATGCTCGCCGATAGAATCCTGGTGAGTACGCAGCCCTTGTATCGACGAGTGCTTTATTCGATCAGTGGTTTACCGGCCAGTACTTTTACCGACCAGTGTTCTACCGACCAAAATGCCTTATCGACCATTTTTTTCCCCGACCAGAGGTTTACCAGTCAGTGCTTTACCGACCAGTGCTTTATCGACCAGTGTTTTACACCGACCAGTGACTTGCCGACGAGTGCTGCCGGCGGCGCAATCGCTTCCGCTATTTGACATTATTTTATTTTTGGTTTGTTTGGCCGGCGTGGGGGGGGGGGGAGGGTGCCGGCGATTGCCTAGTGTAGTACCTGAGTACCTGTCCTATGCGACCGTGTGAATAGGTGGTATCACAAGCAGGAAAGGGAAGAACTATCCGCATCACTTCTGCGGACGTCTAACACATACTGTCTGTTTCATCTCTCGCGTAAATATATACACGAGACAACTCGGAACGGTCGGTATTTAATGAACAAGGCGAAAAGTAGTTAAAAAACTTATCTGAAAGCCCGACCCCCGTTTTGTTGACCTTTTTTTTCTGTTTGGAATCTTTATTCCCTTTATTAAATATCGCGCTCGTTGTGCCGCCGGGCTTGTGTCCCACTCGTCCCGCTTGTCCCGCCCGTCCCACACACCCTACTCGTCCAATCTATCCCACTACTCCCACGTGTCCCATCCCCACTTGTCCCATTACTCCCGCTTGCTCCACCTGTCCAATTTGTCCCACGTATCCCTCCTGTTATCACGTTCATCCCGCTTGTTCCACTACTCCGATTTGTCCGACTTTTCCCATTTGCCCAACGTGTCCCGCTACTTTTACGCGTCTCACCTGTCCACTTTCTTGACACCTGTCCCGCCTCCTCCTCCAATTTATCCCACTTGTCCCGTCTTGTCCCGCACACTTTGTCCCACGATATACTCCCAAGTCTCTCACTACTCCCCCCCCCCCCTCCCTTGTCCACTTTTGTCCCATACCCCCCCCACCTGCTCCACTTGTTCCACACATCGCATTTGTCCTACCTCTCCAACTTGTCCAACTCTTCCCACTCGTCCGACTTTGTCCCACTACCGGCCGGTCGGCGCTCGCGGCGAAAGGTCCTGGACACCCACGACCACGTCTACGTCTGGAGCGGGGCCGCCGTGTGCGGGCCGGAGTTCGACGGGGTTCGGGAGGCGTGCGGGAAAATGTTTTCGGGGGAGGGCGCCTCGCGGTTCCCGGCGGCGCCGCTGGTGTTCCTCAAGGTGAAACGGGGGAATGATTAAACAGTGAACTGTGATATGCAATGAATTGGTGAATCAATTTTGTGGTGACTAGAGGGAACTAGTGAAACGTCAAACGTTGTACACTGTCAAGTGGTTTAACCGTCATGAAGTGAAACCGATAAACGAGGATACACGGTGGAGTCGTGAAATGGTGAAACGGTCAAACCGTTATTAGCGGTTAAACGGATAATTAGTGAAACCGCCAGATGATACATGGTGAAACCGTCAAGCGATCAAACCGTCAAACGGTGAGACTGTCATGCGGTGAAACCGTTATGCGGTGAAACCGTCAAGCGGTTTAACCGTCAAGCGGTGTAACCGTCATGCGGTGAAAGGGTAAAACTACTATTAGTAGTTAATTGTTAAACCCTCGAATTGTGAAACCGTTTGCTTGGCGAGGCCGTCTATGGTCTGTTTCGTGTGTGGCTCTCTTCGATGGTGCATTTCCCATTTTTTTGGGTGACACTCGCTCCCCTCCCTCTTCCTCTTCTTGCTCCTCCCCCTCCCACCTTTCCCTAGCATTCTGTCCTTACTGCTCCTCTTCCCGCTTACTGGGTTCCTCCTCCTATTGTTACGGGGGGCCATAGTTAACAGGACCAAATATTGTTAGTAAAAATGGTTAAACATATAGGTTTTTATGGGTACCATAGGTCCTGTTAACTGTGGTCCCCCGTAATAGCAGTGCACCTCTGAACCCCTCCCTTTTGCCTTGTTCTGCTCCAATGCTATCGTGTGCTCCTTGTGTCTGTTTTGTACCTTGCCTCTCGCTTCGCACCTCCCGTATTCTGCCCTTGTCTCTCCTCGTGAATCGCCGGGTGGTGGTGGTGGTTGTGACCTGTGTTTCCTCGACGGCACTCTTTTTTGCCGTCTGCGCTTGGTGCACCGATCACGACAAACTGATTGATGGGTTGGTTGATCGGTTTGTTGGTTGGTTGATTCGTGGCTGGTTTGTTCGTTGGATGATTGGTTGATTGGTTGGTTGAATGGTTGAATAATGTATTGGTTGGATGATTGGTTGGTTGGTTGGTTGGTTCACTCATTGATTCAATGAATGATCGGTTGTTTCGCTGGTTGGTCGTTAATGGTTGGTTGACGGATTGGCTGATTGGTTGATTGGATGGTTGATTGGAATTAACATATCGGTTGGTTGGTCGAACGATCGAACGTTTCATTGGATTGATTGATTGATTGATTGATTGGGTGGTTGATCGGTTGGTTGATCTGTTGGTTGATCTGTTGGTTGACCAATGGATCGCAGGACGGCACGTCCTGGTCCCGCTTTCTGACGTCGAGGCTTGTTCCCTCCCACAAGGACCCCATCGAGGACCAGCTCAAGGGTTTCCCCGAGCTCGCAGGCGTTCCTGCGGTTGAAATCGAGCAACTGCGGGCCAAGCTCCCCCCCACCGACGATGAAAGCTACCGCGATTTCTTCTGGGATGTGTGCATCGGCACCTGAGATGCATCTGCCGTAGACGATTGCAGCAGGTACACACGCCTGTATTGGTGGTGATGGTGATGGTGCTGGTGCTGGTGCTGGTTTTGTTAATGATTGTGCTGGTGGTGCGGCTGGTACGGCTGCTGCGGCTGCTGCGGCAGCTTCTGCTGCTACTGTCGCCGCTGCTGCTGCTGCAGCTGCTTCTGTTGCGCTGCTGCTGCTGCTGCTTCTTCAGCTGCTGCTGCTGCTGCTGCTTCTACTTCCAATGTTGCTGACGCGGTAAGACTTTCAACCCCTTTAGAACCACAGTCCCGTTTTGGGGACAATCCAGTCAAATTCTAAGTAGTTTGTCCCCACAACGGGACTGCGGTTCTAAAAGGGTTAAGTTCCTTTGGTGCTCCTGCGGCGGGGGCGGCGGCGGCGCTGCCAACCATTTTTGTTTTGGGAGGGTCGGGCGGCGGCACCACCGCAGCGCTACATTGGTTGGCATTGGCTCACGCTGACTGGTCGGTAGCGATGACTTGGTTGACCCTCTGTGCCACTTTTCAAAATTGATCGACTGTCTGTGCCGTCCATACAGAAGTGCGTACGTACGCAAGGTATAAAATTGACCTATTTTGTGCTTATGCTATAAATTGAGGCGCCCGCCTCGTGCTCCTCCCGTCGCCACCGTTTCGTTTGTCGGGGGGGGGGGGGGGATTTTTTTGCTCATACAAATCATACCCCAGCTCTTTGTCGAGAAGTGTTGGGTTGGGGGGGAGCGCGGGGGAGGGAAGGGTCGGCCTGGGGTGAGGTGGGGGGAGGTGTGGCGATTACTTGTCGCCTGTATTTTGTGTCTTTCGCACACGTTCTTGGCTCCATGGAAGCTTTAGCTTCAGGGGACGCGATGAATACCCCCCCCCCCCCCCCCCTCCATCTGCTGTCTCTGGAATTGCCTACACCGGAGATTAAATTAACTCATTGAAGCTGTCATCCATATGCAAGTCCGCCTCACAAGCGGTTCTTAGTAGGATGCAGCTCGCCCGCCATGCGACTCGCCCGACACCTCACGGCGCTTCGCGCTTGGTGCAAGCAATGTCTGCCTGGTCGGTGAAAACCCGACCATGCTCCGTCCCGGCATTGTAGGGATGCGAGGGTCTATGGTCATACGACTACGGCCATGCACGATATCGAGTACATCTCTCTTATCGAGCACACACCCCCCCCTCCATCTGCTTCAAGAGGCGGCGACGGAGGCGGCGACGGAGGCGGTGGTGGCAGCGATGGCGAGGGCGTTGGAGCGATCCTACATACGTACGGCGGGTGATTTTCCGGCTGGTGTACATGCTTGCTCCTCAGCCGTCGCACATGAAAGCGCCGTGATAATTGTCATTTAGGGTCCGTGGCAACAACAACAACAAAAAAAAAAAAAACTTTCCTCGCCCTTTTTTGTTTGCCTCGGCCCGCTCGCTTTTGCACGCGTTTTGTTTTCGTTTCGGGGCTACAGGCAAAACCTCGTGCCGGTGTGCCGTGGTCAGCTTTCGTTTCTATTCGTAGTTGTGGTGTGGCGACCTCTCTCTGTCTTAACCATATTTTTCTCGCTATACGTGAGGGAAAAAGGAGGAGGAAGAAGAAGAAACGTTAATATACTAATGCAATAATGCCCTTTTCATGACTCCAACCAAGACTACATACAACTCGTCTAGCAAAATCGCAAAGGGTGGATGTGGTTGCGAAAGCAGGCGCTGTGGCGGTTTTTTGCTGCGGGGGATGAGTTGCGCACTGTCGGGGTTTTTGTTTTTTTTTGCGTGTGTGTTTTTGCGGTTTTTGCCTTTTGGGGTTTGCTTTTTGCGCCTGCTTGCTTGCTTTTATTTTATTTTGCGATTCCGTCACCGTTTGCGTTTGTTGCTGTCATGGTATATAGCGTCTGTTGCTGATGCATGCTTCGGTAGGGATAGCACTTACTTTCGCCTTCTGAGGCTCCTCCCTTGACTTTGGGGAGCTCTTTCCCTCGCCGAAAATCTGACCATAAGGAGAAATGATTGTGCAGCCCGATGGGTAGGCCGATCGTCTAATATTAGGTATCATAAAACACAAATTGGCGGTATTCCGGCGATATTGCGTAGCCTCTTCATTAACCCTTTTAGAACCACAGTCCCGTTTTAGGGACAAACCAGTCAAATTTCAAGTAGTCTGTCCCCAAAACGGGACTGCAGTCGTAACAGGGTTCAGGAGCCCCGTCAGCCAGGAATAGTTTGGCCAATTTGGCCAACAAAAATGCGAAAAAATGCCTCTACCGTACGGAGCACGCGCCTGTTTGCGCTTGTTTTTGCGTTTTTTATTTTTCCTTAAGCTCGCGCTTTTTTTTCTTTGCGATTCCGTTACCGGTTTTGGGTCTGTTGCTCCCGGCGTTTGCTTGTGCGTTTCCGTAAACGTTGGCACTTTTACATTTGCGGCCGCGCTTTTTTTTTTGCGTTTCCCCTTTTAGGGTTTTCATGTTGCGTCCGCGGTTGATTTTGCTTGTGCGCTTTTCTGTACTGTGAAAAAGAAGACTGACGACTTTGTTGTCGGTTCGTGTTTTTTTTTTCTTTGGGGGGGGGGGGGGTTGGAAAGTGAATGGCGGAGGCGATACGCCCATCCGAAGCAGGGGAGGGGGGGGGGGCAGCGTGGGGGGGATCGGGGGGGGGGGCGTGAGTGGTGGAGCGTTGGGGAATAGACAGTGTTGGCCTTTAATGTTGGTTGTCGGGCGTTGGTATGAATAATTCATACCTGACAATAATATTGGTCACTACAACATTCAATACATGGGGAAGATCTGGACGAAAGGTCTATATCGTCCCACTAATAAACCCGCCAAATTATCGTTTGTATGCGCCCCTCCAAAGAATGCGAGTGTTGTTCTTGAAAGAAAATATAGGTTCGAAAAAAATAATCGCTTCGATGTTTGCGTCGTCTTGCGTGCTATCCAGTATGCGGTACAATTGTTCCCCCCGCCTGTATCCACACGCCCTCGGTCGCGGTTCGTTTTGTATGTATCCTGTTCCGGCGTTTTTTCTGAACTTCCTTATTACAGTAGCTCTGAAAGTACAAGATAAAGCATGGAACGTATTGCCAATACGATTTTTTATGTATTTACTTCGTATATTTGTTTCAGGAGGAAGACATGCAAACATGCGCGGCAAAGCCGCGCTCCGCTCGCCGTGAAGCTTTGGGGTGTGGTATGGTGTGGTGCGGCGTGATGCGGCGTGATGCGGCATGTAAACGGCGTGCCCCCCCTTCCGCTGTCACTCCAAAAAGCTATCCGACTCTTATCTGCCGCAATTCCAAGAAGTAGTACGTAGATGGTCCCCAAAACGTACCGGGTACGTACAACACGAAAGCTAGTAGGAAGTCGAACAGCTGCGAATAAATGCAAAAAAGAGGTTTTCATGTTACCAAACGCGTATGTTACCATACGCCACCTGCCCCTCCCCCCCCCCCCTCCTTTTTCTCCTCCAAACCTGACCCGTGCCCCGTCTCGAAAGAGATGCGTGGTCAATGGTCCAATGGCTAAGGCGAGCAGCAAATAACTACGCCCCCTCCCCCCCCCCCCCTCTTCCCCCTGTCCACTAAACACGCCTACTTATTTCCACGGTGCCCCGCCCGGGAAGAAGCACGAGTCAAAGCACCCATTCCTACGCTTCTCGCGCCACAACCCTCGTGAGACATGGGGACGCGAAGTTAAAACCGGTGGGGTTGTGCACCCTGACCAGGTCCCCAGGGGAGTTCCGCTCGAAACAGGCGGTGTCTGACCACATGTGACAGCCTTCCGACTCGCGGAACTCCCATTTTCCCGAGTGGCGGAACTGTCTCACCCTGTTGAGTTGCACGATTTAGGCGCGGCGTGGCGAGTATGTGGGACGGGAGGTGGACGGGGGGGGGGGGTCGGGGGGTCGGGTCGGGGGTGGGAGGATGGGGGCAAGGATGAGTGGGAGTTTGGGGTTGGAGGAGATGGGGAGGAGGGGAGGAGGGGAGGAGGGGAGGGGCGGGGGGGTGGGGGAGGTGGGGGGGGGGGCGGGGGGTGTACTCGATAGGAAAGACGTACTCGATCTCATGCATGTCCGTAGTCGTATGACCGTAGACCCTCGCATCCCTACGATGCCGGGACGGAGCGTGTCGGGGGGGGGAAGAGAGAAGTCGTCGGGGGGTGGAGTGGGGTGGGGTCCGGGGGGGCGGGGGGAGGGGGGGGGGGAGGGGGGGGGGGAAGGGAGGCGGAAGAAACCAAAGATAACCATGAAGGTTTGACAGTATCATGGTGACCTCAGTGAAATATCGATGGTTTCGATTTCACGTCGTATTTGATACATTTTGAGGCTGTTGCTGCTGCGAAAACACGTACCCAAGGGTAAAGTATCGCGTGTAGCTCTAAGGAGGGGGGGGGGGGGGGGGGGTAAACCCCCGTTTCAACTGCCAAGCATCCTCGTTTCGGACCCTCTAGATGAAACAACCGCAGCAAGTACACCTGAAACATCGAGAGTTTGGGAAGATAACTTGTGCGGTAGTAAAATAAAACTTCAGACGTTCTTTGACTCCACTTACGACTACACTGCCGTCGAAACTTAACCACTAGGCATTAGACTCAGGTTTTAAGTACATGTACAGCGCTGCAGTGCTCGTACCAACAGGGCAAAAAAAGGTCGATACGACAAGATGGTTTCAACACCGGGTGCACATGAATTCAGCCCGCTCTGCTGGGTTTCGTCCACCGTTTACAAATGAGGCGACATCGGAGCCCTGGCGAAGACAAGAGACGGAGGTCGTTCAGGCTTTCAACCTCCCCCCCCCCCCCCCCCCGCGCCCTCTCTTCTCAACTCTCCCCATCCGTCCCCTCCCCACTCATCTCTCCTCCTTCTCCCTCCCTCAACCCACCCCTTCTCCCCTCCTCTCTCAATTTCCCCCCACTATCTACTATGAACTCACCCCCTCCCTCCCCGTGCATATCATGTTTATAGTTTTTTTCAATATGTACTAAGTATATAGGTTGGGTTGGCGTCGGTTGGCGACGACGCTGTAAAACGCGCCTCTCGCTCCGTGTGAGCTAGACAACCAGGATGCCGTTTGCGTTCTATGTTCTTGATGTCGGTCACCACGGCTGGCGGTCGAGTTAGATCGCTTGTGCGAGGTGGAGAACCTTTGCTCCGCACGAGTGGAATAATCGTACCATGCACCTGGTACCGTAGTGTGTACCCACGAGGCAGTTACATACAGTGGTGTGCCCAATGATCCGCCCTTAAGGGGGCCACACCGCAAAACAAATCAGTCCATTCGACGCGGTGATCCAATGCAAGCAGGTCCGCCTCACAAGCGGTCACCAGTAGGATGCAGCTCACTCTTCATCCGACTTGCCGAACACCTCTCAAGGCACTCCAAGCTTGGTGCAAGCCATCAATGTCTGTCTGGTCGATTGAAAACCCGAGATTCCTCCGTTCCAGCATTGTAGAGATGCGAGGGTCTACGGCCGTACGACTACGGCCATGCCTGACATTACTGTCGTACCCCCTGCCCCCATCGATTGGCGGTTACCACGGCTGGCAGTTTAGCGTTGAATATATTTTTTGCGAGGAGAACCTTCACGCCCCGCAAGGGGGATGATCGTATCACGGAGTGTGTATATGGCGAGGCACCCACGAGGCAGTTACCTAGTGAACTCATTGCTGTCTTGGGAAGCGGCCACACCAGAAAACAAATCCATTTTCTTGGACGCTGCCATCCATAATGCAAGAAAATTCGCGCTCAATAGCGGTTCTTCGTAGGATGTAACTCACTATTTTTGCGACTCGCCCAACACCTCACGGCGCTTCGCGCTTCGTGTGCGATCAATGTCTGCCCGGTCGGTAAAAACTCGACGTGCTCCATCCCGGTATTGTAGGGATGCGGGGGTCCATGGTCACACGACTACGCCCATGCATAATAATGAGTGCACCTTCTCCCCCCCCCCCCCCCCCCCACCCCCCCATGCATGAGATCGAGTACATCTCTCCTATCGAGTACACCCCCCCCCCCCCCCCCCCCCCCCGATGAGACGTACCCAAGCCAGCGCAAAATAAAACTCCTCTGTGACATATCGAAAGCCACGCGAAGGTAGAGGGGGGTGACTAGTTGTTGCCAGGTAATTGTTGTCAGGCTCTTACCATCAGGAGGGGGAGCCACTCTATACGTACCCAAAATCCCAGACTCTAAGAAAGTTTGATCGCGGAATCCGACCAGTATAAAACGAGAAGACCTCGGGGATTCTTGTTCTTCAATTTGGCAAACTAAACTGAGCGCAAGCTTTCAACCTTCCGTGGGGTTTCGTTTTGTTTTTCGTCTGGGCACACCGTGTCTCAAAGACGACGTTCAAACATGTCGAGCTGCGAACCCCCACGGGGAGACGGGCTAGGCGTACAGCAGTACAGATGTAACGAACGTGGTTGCAAGAGGAAATGGGATTGCACAAACAAGTTCTTCCCTCAAATTTAGAGGCTCCGTTGGTCACAAGAAAAAGGTTGTGTGCCCAAAAGACACCCTCTACAACGCCATGAATTTACTTTCAAGTCAGCAAGCAAACTGGTACGGGTAGAGTACGGTACGTGTACGTGTACCGTACCGTAAGGTATACCGTACCGCAAAACTCGTCCCACACTAACTCCCAGTGCATTGCCCCCGCAATAACGACGTGGGTGTCATTGTAGAGGGGGTCAGTGCTCTGTCGCGTTACTACAGTTTCATACCTGGTACGTCTCTTTGCAAAATTCGAAGCCGAAAATACTTTTTTTTTCTCTCACAATCTCTAAACCTTTGCACCACTGCAACACCTCACTCCACACTATTTCCGAGTACGTTTCCCCCCCAAAAAAAAGTGGGTGGCCTTTCAAGGCTCGTGTGTATGATATGCTGCATACGACTATTTTGTTTTTGCTGGAAAAATAGTATGAAGTAGTTGTCCGTACCTGCGGATTGGATCCCGGGCTAGGCGGTTGTGGGTGGGACCAAGTGGGACGGGTTCCGGCTCTCGGAGCGTCCACAGTCGACCCTCGCTTTTCAGCTGGCGGATCCGCTGCCGCTGCTCCTTCCCCCTCTGCGAGTGTGTTTGATTGTTTGTTTTGTTTCGTTCGTTCGTTGGTTTGTCAGTTAGTTTGTATGTCTTCTGGTGATAGTGCATGTTGTTGCTGGTATCGGTGTCGGTGTTGGGTATTGTTGGTGTTGATGTTGTTGTTGGTGTTCATGTTATTGTTGGTGCTGATGTCTAGTTGTTGGTGTCGGTCGAGGTGTTTGTTGTTGTTGTTGTGTGTGTATCCGTGGAATTGTATCTCTGTGTTGAAGCTATACTACTATTAACAGTGATCGCGTCTGGCTGGACTGTATGTATCTTGTGGACCTACATACAGCGATAAGACACCCGTTGGATACATGTGCAGCGAGCGGTAACTAATTGTTGTGTAGGTTGGATTGTGTGTGTATATATATATACTTCGTATTGAATAGACTACATCACGGCCACATTTTTTGCTGTGAACAAAGATATAGCGTGAACTTGAAAGCGCACGACCGTTCCAACTTTTAATTTTTTCCCATTTAGTTTCAGCTCCTTTTCACGTCGTTGGTTTTTGAAGAGTCATACCTTAGAAGCGGTTTAAGGGAGCAGCTACTTTTAAATACCACCAACTGCATACCCTCTTCTTCGTATCTGTCACATCAAAAAGATATTCGCTGCGATACATCTGACCAGCGTCTCCGTAACTATCTGTGGCTTTGCTGGTTGTTGTGATGCATCGGTTGGTTGGTCCGCCCGACGGTTTTGACGCTGTTGGGATTCGTTGATTTGTCGATCCGTCGGTGTTGACGCTGTTGAGTCTCATTGATTGATTGATCCGTCCGCCGGTTTTGTTGCTGTTGGGATTCATTGATTGGTTGATCCGTCGGTTTTGGCTCGGCCCTCGCTTTGGGCTATATATATGGGGATTCGTTGGTTGGATGATCCGTCGGTTTTAACGTCATCCGTCAGTTTTGACGCTAATGGGATTCGTTGATTGGATGATCCGTCGGTTCTGACGCCGTTCATAGTGTCGGTCAGTGGATCCGTCGGTTTCGACGCTGTCGGATTTTGGTGATGGGTTGGTCCATCCGTTAGTGTCGGTGCTGATGGGATTCTTCGATTGGTAAAATAGTCGGAATCGACACTTTTTGTCGGTTTTAATGCTGATAGGATTCGTTGATTGGTGTATGTGCCGGCGTCGACGCTGTTGGGCTCCAATGATTGGGTAGTCTTATCAGTTTCGATGCTGCCGGCATTCGTTGATTGCCTGATCCGTCGGTTCCGACACCGTTGAGATTCGTTGATTGGTTGGTCCATTTGTCGGTTTTGACACTGTTGGGGATTCATAGATTCATAAATTCGTCGGTTTCGGCGTTTTTCGTCGTTTGTAATGATGCTGTCGGGATTCGTTGATTGGTTGATTCCTCGGTTTCGATGCAGTTGGGATCTTTTGATTCGTTCGTCCGTCCATCGGTCGGTTTTAACGACACCTGGGCTGTTGCTTCCCGGTTCACCTGTTCGGGAGCAGTGTAGGCTCTGAGGTGACGCGCGCGCCTGGTGGCGGCGAGTTTGCAGGCCGCTTCGTAGTCCTCCAGGGTCCGACGTCTTCGAGGGGCGTCCAGCTATGACGACATATGACGACGTACAATATGTTCGGGGAGGGATAACGGCAATAGCAAAAGCAACAGTAAGAGTATAGTCTTGTATTGCGCAACGACGATAACAACAGCGACAACAACGACGACAACCACAACAACCGCGAAGACAATCAGCAATAACGCCGACGACACCCGATGATGTGTTGCAGTTGTTGGTGTTGCCTACCCCTGTTGTTGCACACCTACTGTTACTGCTGCTCTAAGTACAGTACTATTGCTACTACTGCGGCTACTACTACTACTTCTACGTACTACTACTACTACTACTACTAATACTACCACCACCATTACAACTACTACTGCTACTACTACTACTACTACTACTACCACCATTACAACTACTACTGCCACTACTACTACTACTACTACTACTACTACTACTACTACTACTTCTACTACTACTACTACTACTACTACTACTATCGCCACTACTGCTACTATCACCACTACTACTGCTGCTACTGCTACTACTACTGCACTACCACTACTCCAACGACTGCTATGTGTTACTCCAACAACTACTACTTCTACTACTGCTATAAAATACGGGAGAACACAGTGATCACGACCAAGTAAGATGCGTAAACGTAGGGAGATACGTTGTTTTTGGGTCCACCGTGAGTTCTGATTCCAATACTACTGCTTCTGTGGACCTGTACCTGGGTCGAGTGATTCCAGGCCCCCATATCGTCTAGGCTGCGGTTGACGGGCATCTCCACCAGGCGCTTAGGATGGTTCAGGGCGTTGTCCGGATACCCCGCCCACTCAAGCCGCCTCTTCTCCGCCTCCGCCTCGGTGACGCACGAAACCTTGAACTGTTCGTTTCACATGCCGGACAGATCATCGACAGATCATCCACAGATCATCCACAGTTCATCGATTCCCACTCCATGATCTAGATATTTCGGGGCGTATACAATGCCTGGTATTGTATGATTTACAGTAGCTCATGTTGCCAAGGGGGTGGGGACGACCTTTCCTGGGTTGAATCTAGTACTTGTACATATCCGACACAGCATATCGTAAAGGTGGGTTCGGATCTACGTACATGTGATGGTATTACCTACTGAGCTATATACAGGGGTAAAAGATCGATGGATTACCCAGCCCAGGGTAACCCTTGTAAAACTCTCCCCCCCTCTGAACGGCGGCATCGTTGGGGGCGTCGATACCGTCTACGGGCGCACGTTGACTTCCCCTCTTCGTTTCAGGTAGATGTGTCTCTATTAGGGACCGCACCGCACGCGCAAGCGTTCTGTAAAAGAAACATTCGGAGTGAGAGATTCAAACCCGTGCCCTCGACGACGTCAAATGTGATGGTATTACCTACTGAGCTATAGGGGTAAAGCATCGATCGATTACCCTGCCCAGGGTAATATCCCTTAGAACCAATATCTTGTTAATACACGGGCCAAGCTTCCGCGGCTTCGTATGTTGTTAAGATACGTTGCAGACATGGGAGATGGAATACTGCTGCACTCGTAATCATGTAGCTGGACGAGCCAGTGTTGCTGTGCGAAGACAGGCACCGCCCGGGGGTGTAAGGGGCACGCTTCTTCTTGACTTATTTTTATTTCTTGCTGTGCTTGCCTCCTCGAGAGCAGAGGCTCGATGCGCCGGAAGGGGAACAGATCGATCTCGATGGGCTGCGTGCATTCCACAAAATAAGACAAAGCGAACAAAGCCAACACCACCTCTGATCCTTTAAAAATAACGCCTACAAACACATCTGATCCCCGGAGAACGCTCTTTTCCCTCGACCCTTGTAAAACCGCTGCCCCTTTTTGGGGACAAACAACTAAAATTCTGCCTGGTATGTAGTTTTGTCCCCAAAACGGGGCTGCAGTCATGGACGGGTTGACAACATGAAATATTTTTTCCTAACATACATATTGCTACACAGTGCACGACATTCATACACGCACTCTCCTCACCCGATGCGGTCGTGGAACAGGGTAGGGGCTCTTAGGCGGCAAGGCTTCCGCTCGGTAGTTGTACTGGTAAGGCTTGCCCGGGTCTAGGTTGGAGTTGCTCTTCGTCCTGGCGTTTTTAAGCCTCGCAGGGTCAAGGGCCACGCTCGAGCTCCACGCCGGAGGTTGTCCCATGGCAAGAATTCCCCTACCCTTCCACTGAAAAACGAGCGAGAGGGAACGACAACACACATCACACGCACGGGGTACAGTCGGTACACACGCAGCTAACCATAATAGCAGTGTTCGCAGAAACCCTCAACCTCACAACTGAGTGGGGTCAAGCTACGTACAGCAAGCAGTATCTCGGCAAAAAAAACAAAGACAAACCTTTATCCCATTTATTGTATTTCCCCTTCTTTTTTTTCTCTCCCTCCTATGAATAGTCGTAACTCAAATTCGGGGTCACATACGAAGCAGGCTCTCCTCCCCCCTCCCCACTACGGGTTGTTGCCTTGCATTTTCATCGCGAAATACTTCAGCCCTTCCTTCCCTCGTCGACTCGCGTTGAACTGCTACAGCGGTATATTGCAGGGCTAAGGATGGCCGTAAAATATGAGATCGATGAGTGTTGAGGGATCGCCCATTTGGGGAGTGTCACGCCCACGTCAAGCGGTCCAACCGCCTTCTCCTACAGTACAGCAGTAAAAGAGCACTAACCTCATTGACGTCTTTCTTGCGCTCTCGGCGTTTGGTGGGGACATCGTCCTTGTGGAAGACGGTCTGGGTGTTTCCGAAGTTCTTGGGTCCTTTCACGCTTCCGATCTGCCCATCGTAGCAACGCCGACGGCAATAATCGAGGCATGCATCATGTCTCGCGTGAAGTCAGCACTGCCGTATTTTGAGGTTGCGCAAGGCTCGTCCGTGTATGATGCCGTGATCACTGTCAAGGGTGAACGGTGAAAGTACGTGTACTTTTGTTCGCTTGGTGAGACGTGATACACGCCAAGGTCACACGTGGTGCGCATACAGCTCATTTAGTTGCATTCCTGGCGTGCGTACCGCGGAAACCTCACATGCCTGCCGACACGTTGTATGACTGCTGGCGGTCCTCTTCACGCTTTTTGCATTCGATCTACTGCAATTGCAGGGTCTACAGCAGTCTACGAGTAGGATGATGATGATGTGTACCAAATATATCTCGCATGCTTTGTTACGTAGACGTGCAGTGCATCTACCGTAGATTATGAGGTATCGTGGAGTCTGCTGCTGCTCATTGTCTTCCAAACAAAGTTCAAGTGATCATTCGTTGCGGAGCGACATACACGGTGCATCTTTCACACGGCGCATGCAACTCAATTACAACTCCATCCATGTAATGATTGTTGGTCCCCACTTGTCCGCGCGCCCCCAGCCCCACTCCCCACCCACCTGGAACTTTGTTTTCAAGAAGGGGTGACATAGCGACGGGCACGATAAGGAGGACGTGCCGAGATTGCTCAGAGAGTCGGTGCAGACGAGCGAACCGCCCTCCACGCAGGACATGCCCCAGATTTACGTTGCACCACTACACGCACACCGAACAGGGAGCTGCTGTAGGTGATGCGATGCCCGACGATGGTCACCATACAGCTTGGACCAACAGCCCACAGCGGTCGGGAGCTGGGGTACGACGTCAAGCATGCCAAACCAATATTGCGGTTGGATCTCAAGTTAAGCCGCATTTTGAAACCGTCAATAAATTGAACCGCAACTACAACATACGCATGAAGACGCTGCACCAACGCTGCACCAGGTACCCAGTACCCAACCACAAGGACAGGATATCACCCAGGTTGGGTGCTCTATCTCTTGAGCTCCTTGCGCGTGCATAGGCATATATCTGCGGCTACTTGGACCCGTCGAGATCCCTACCCGTGCAGCTTGTTCGCGGCCTCCATCCCTTTCGCTTTCGCAAAAAACGCTGCGCCGCGAAGAGTCTCGCCGCCTTACGCGGAAAGGTAAAGGTTGCACCTCGAAGGGCTTCCGCATACGAGTCGCGTCAGGAGTACAGCGCCCCATGTCATTGCCACTAAAAGCACCGCCGCACGAGCCTTTGGAAATGGCCCCGGGGCTGCAGCACCAGCAGCTGGTAGCAGGTATCAGCACAACAGCAGAAAGCATTTTGTTGGACAGTTTTGGCGACATGCGCGATGCGACCACCACTGCTACCACTGCTACCGTCACGTGCCCGCGTCAGGACGAGGAGGAGGGAGACGAACTAGACCCCTCCTTCGCCTTTGACGCTAGCGACAGCCCGCGCAACGGCACCACTTCTGGCCGTGGCACCCGGCGCTCTAAACGAGTCGCGTCAAGAAGCAACGTCAACACCCCCCAAGAATCTGAATCGTTCGGCGGTGTGAAAAGCTCCACACCCGGGAGGCCCGAGAGCACCCCTCAAGGGGCCCGACCAAAGAGGGCAGGAGCAGTACCAGTACCGCTGTTAGAAGTAGCGACGCCGTGTTGTGCGTCACGCCCTGCCACGAGGCAACCGCAGCCGTCGTTATCGTCGAGATCCGAAGGTCTGTATGGTCGGTCGCCGAACTCCTGCAATCGACACCTGCGGAGAAGCTGCCGAGATCGCGAAATCGAAGAGGACGCGGCACCGAAGGTGGTTGTCGACAGGCGCGGGGGGGGGGGGGGGGGGGGGGGTGCCGTACGAGCTCGTATAAACCGCAAATGAGGCCAGTCGTAAACACACCGCACGGTACGTATGCGCTCGCTGACCATGAGGATTACGATAGAATTGTTCATGTTGTCATCCGACCGACAATGTGCAGCGTGAGTGTCAATCACTAAACAAATGGGGGAGGAGACAAAAAAGAAAACTGGTAGTATATGCAACGTACGTCGATGTCTGCGCACTTCCTGAGCTTGGTGAATCTCGCGGTCGTGTCGAGGGGCATGCAGCTCGCATAGGTACGTCATGCTCCTGTTGCTTTTTTGCTGGTAGGGATTGCTGCATGGCTCGCCCTAAACCGGGTTGTGGCGCTAACGCGTTTCTAGAGGCTGGCGTATTTGACAAGATAGGCACACTGCTGCCTACTGACCGTTGGGGTTAGACTTTGCGTTCATTGTTTCGCTCGCCATCTGACGGTTATATGCTTCATCCCGATAACAGTTGACGCGAGTCGACGGGGGAACAAGTGGCTGATGTCTTCTCGCAATAAAATTGAAGGCACGAACGGTAGTGGGAAGGGAAGGGGACAGCCCCGTTATGTGGCCCCAGACCAGACTTACGACTAATAGGAGGGAGAGAGGAATGAAGGGCGGAGAGAATAAATGGGAGTCCCGAGTTGTGTGTGTGTTCTTCACATTAAACTGTCTCGCTACCCGTCGACATCCTGCACAACCAGTGTTCGTGCCGATTCTTTAACCCTACGCAGAGATGCAAGTTGTGTGGTCACAAAACTACGCCACAGATATACTATTGTTATGCAGCAAGCAGAGTAGACAATGCAATGCCAGGGTGTACTCTTACGCACGACAGGAAACGTTAAATCACCCCCACCCACTATTTCCCCGCTTCCATTGAAACCACTACTTATGTTGCACGAGTATCGCAGGTCTCAATAGTTAGCTGTAGTCTCTGTATTATTACTACTGTAGTAATTTTTCCTTCCGACTAATGTAATGTACATCTTTCCGTTCCGACTTGAAGCGAATATCTTCCAAACACAGCGGTATCTCTATTCCTACATTTTCGAACGAATTCGGGTATGTTTTTATATGCTTAGACCCTCGCTCTCGCTACGTGGTTCTCCGCACACAAAACCACCACCAATACAGTAAGACAATAATAATTTATCACAAACGTGGACGGTACCCCCTGCTTGTCCACTCCCCCTCCTCTCCTCTGTCCGTCTTCCCCTGTCCCATTGTCACAGACGCCTCGAAAAGAATTGTTCGTGGGAATGACGGGAAAAAAATATAAGCGACTTGAGGCCGACATGTTTCGCAGCAGAATCGAACTTGTGAACGCCTTGAGCACTATGGAGACTGATCGCGCAAAGTACGACAGAGATGTCGGGGAAGCTAAACAACGCGTGGCCGACTTTGAGACTGCCTTGCGCGAGGCAGACGAGGTATACAGTAGTAGCAGCTCCTTATCCATCTCGCACGCTACATCTCTACAAACCCCTCGCTGAACCTCGAGTCAGGGTTAAAGTTGAGAGTACGTAAGAGAGCAGAAGTTTGTTTCAGGTACGAGTACTTGGTCGTAGAACCGCAGTGGCGGCGTTTTTGTGATACGGTTCACCGCCCTGCAGGCCCTATCTATGCTCGTGCACGATTCTGCGTTTTTTTTTTTTTGGCAGCATCGAAAAAAAAAAAACAATGCCAAACGAGGTGCTATAATACACGTGGGTGTTACCACGGATTACACAGTTTTCCAAAACGGGTTCAAATATTCAATTGGCCGGACTCGCAGCTGACGTATCTACAAGCGATGTAATGAAAAATCAGCGATGACAGCAGTATTGTTCTCTTTTTTTTGCGGCCATTGCACTTACCTCCTAGCTAAAGGGGGCGCCAACTGCTATTGCATTTTAGCTAGAGGGGGCAAGCACCCTTTGCTAGTTCGCGGCAGAACGATGCTCGAACGTGGCGAGCTACGTGCGAGACAGTAGCATTAATTCGAACCTGCCATGTTGTCCTGGCGTGCGAAGAGCGCCGGTGAGGTAAGTTCCGAGGAAAGCAACACCATGGCCACGACACCAAGACACAATTTTTTTCTAAAAGTAATTATATATATATGCATATATATCTCGGCTGTGGCACCGATAATTTTGTTCGAAATTCATATTCTGCAAGCTGCGCGTGATACTTCGATCGCGTGAATTTGCATACGGTATGGCCTGGTGAACGATTCGGGTCGAGTGGCTCCCCTAAGTGATAGTATCAGGGTCAAGAAGGCGAGTTGATGAAGGTGACCAGCCTTCAATCCTTCTACGCACGTTTAGATATCACACTGAAAAGAACACCTCGTCAGCTGTGCAATCGAGAATTCCGTCGAAAATTATCGGTGCAAGCTGCACGTTTTTGTGGGGTTTCTTCCCGTTGCTTCTTCTGTTTGCGTTCTGCCTCACACCTGTCTGACTGGCTGAGACGATGTACGATACATACTTTCGAAGGTGGTCCAAAATTTTACGCTGGACACCAAGCGGCAGCGCCACATCGCTGAGGAGCGCGAGGCTTCTCTGCACGCTCGTGTGGCCACACTGCGTCTCGGGCTTAAGCAGAGCGTGCGCGAATGCAGACACGAGAAGCTCTCGACTTGGGGAACCGTTGCTCGCGAATCGGAACGGGCTGCGGGACGCGAAAGGTGGACGTCCCTTCCGAAAAACAAATAAAAAAATGCTTTCCGAGTAGGGAAGGGTGGTAACGGTGGCGGTGGCGACGGCGCGGTGGCGGTGTATTTTTGCTGTTAGACCGTCTGTGTGACACTATCGTCTCAGCGAAGAAACGGGTGAACGTGATTTGTTCTTACTGTTTGGCTGTTGTGTTGGTGTCTGCCTGATTGCTGTTCTTGAAGGAGGGAAAACAAGTCACTGATGCATCTGCCGTCGGTTAGGCTTGGTCGTACCAAACACAATAGTCAGTGGGTGTTTTATCTGTCAGGGGGTATTTTGCTTAGCCTTGACGCTCAGAACGCGCCGAGTCCCAGTCACGGTTACCGAAACATGAAACGTTGTGTGCTTTGACATAAAACTCCGAAAATGAAGAAACAATCATTCCGTGAATGTGGTACAGCATACATGTTCGATCATTTGCCGCTAGTTCTTCAGAACATGCGAGCAGAGCCTGATTGACTGCAGACGAAAGCCTAGGGGGGAAGAGTCAAGTCAACGTTGTACCAACAGAAGAGATCATGACAAGCATAAAGGCATACCTATCCATAGTAAAAAAAGTTGACATCACAGTGCGTAATTAGCCCTGCTTTTGATGCACGCATCCTTTATGAATCGACCATTTCGCCCACCCGGTTGCCCAGGTACCGGATGACCGCGTTTCTCCAGCGCTACGTGCTGGAGAACGAGTTCTTGCGTGCCTCCAAGACCAAAGCGGAAGAGCTTGCAGCAAAATTGCAGGAACGATTACAGCAGTCTGAGGAAAAACTCGCGAAAGCACAGCAGTTGGCTTCTGCCGGCGACCTCGAAATAAAATTGACCGCCCCCCGGAAAGCCGTGTCGACGCCCAGGACAACCGGTGGCCGAGAAGCGAACCAAGCGTCGCTGAAAAATCTTTCAGGAGGGAAAGCAGCGACCAGAATACCCCGAACATCCCACGCCAGCGGCGGCGGTGGCGGTGGCGGTGGCGGTGGTGGAACCACCCCGTCACCCATGCCTCGCAAACAACTTCGAACAGGCACCGACGATCCCCCGGTCTTGACGCAAGCGGAGCTCGCCGTTCGGCGCTTAAAAGAGCGCCTGGAGAGTGGCACAGATTCCCCCGTCAGCAGCGGCGAAACCAGTTGTCGCGGGACAGACCAGAGGGGTGCCGGCCGGGCGGGGGCGGCGACGGTAACCGCGCAAAGAGAGCTCAGGTCCGCGCGAGGGCTCGTCGCTGAGCTGTCGTCGCTGCTTTCGTCCACGGAAAACGAGCGGGACTCCCTTGCCTCTCTCCTGGTTCTCGCAGAGCGCAGGATGGAGCGCATGGCCGTCGGTCAGGAAGAGACGGCCCTGCACATGGCGTGGGGAAACGCTTCCTCCGAGCAGACGCCGCGGCAGACGTCGCGGCAGACGCCGCAGCAGCAGCGGAAGCAGCAGCGGAAGCAGCAGCAGCAGCAGCAGCAAAAGCGGCTGAATAAGCAGAAGAAGCAGCAGAGCATTGCGTCGAACGGTAGCGACAAAGGGGAAACCGGCACCGACGACACCGCTTTGATCCAGGCTGGAGGACCCCCCCTCTCCGCGACCTCGGCGGCAGCGGATCATCGCCAGCTGGAGTCGACGCCCAACCACCCGCTTCTCGCGTCAAATACGACTACGAGCACGGACCCTGCAAAAGGAGTGGCCGCGGCACAGGAGCGAGTGGTGGCGATCGAAACCATCGAGCTCAGGTGCCGCGTCCGTGACCTCGAGGCGCTGCTGAACGCCGCGGAGGCCGGAGCAAGAGAGATCCAGAGGGAAAACCGGCGATTGAAAACGTTTTCCCAGCCGTCATCGGGCGCCTGGGGGCCTAGCTTATTGCCCTGGGAGGAATCCTACGGCACCACCCCCGCCACGGGGAAAATACGACAAAGCGGACCGCACCCGGGCAGAGAGAGGGAATGCCGCGGCGATCGTAGTGGCCACGGCCAGGACTCGCGAAGCAGCAGCGGCAGCGGCGGCTGCGACACCAGCAATTTTGGGTTTGAGAATACTGCTGTAGACCGAGAAAATGTTGGCTTCGAAAAGTCTGTAGACCAAGAAAACATTGGGTTTGAGTATGCTGCAAGCTGGGAGAACGTCGGCGTGGAGTCGTCGTCACTGCCGTCTCTGTCAGGGGTAACAACGGCGAGGGAAAGCGACAGCAGGAAACGGACGAGAACCGTGGGGTTGTTCTCTAGGACGGAGCAGGAGCAGCCGCTGGACTGTTCCTACCCTGACGCTTACCCAGAAGGCCAGTCCCCGCCAAACTCACCGCTTCCATGCCAGGAAAGCGGCCTGAGTGCCTTGTCGCTGTTGCCGTTGTCGCGGCAGCGGGAGCAACAAAACGAGCAACAACTGCAACAACAACATCAACGTCAACATACACAACAACACCACCACCACCACCGCCACCACCACCACCACCACCAACAACAACAACAGCTGCAACAACGGCGAGAGGTGTCTGAAGACGCCAACGCCGACCTTGTCACCGTGCAGCAGCTCGCTTGGGTGCTGGGGTTGCCGGCCGCCACGACAACGCCGCACGAGCTGCTGGCCAAGGTCATGCACCTCGTGGCCGAGAGGGGAGCCGTCAGGACGGACGCGGCAAGCTTGGAGGTGCAGCTCGCCGAGATGGACGCCCAGTCGCTGTCTCTAACCCGACTAGTCACAGGTAATGCTGCCGCTGCGGCCGCCACACAAGCTTGTCGAGACGATCGATCTCTTTCAGGTGGTGGCAGCGGCGGCGGCAGTGGCGGAGGCTCAAGCGGCCCTGACGGCGACAGAGAAAGTGACTTGGAGAAGCTCCGTTTGTTGTCCCTCCCATACGAACAAGGCGTAGGGAATTCACACGCCGCCTCAGCATCAGCGGGAGGGGGTTACTCCGGCTTCGGCACCCACGGCACCCACGGTAGCGGTAGCGATTGTGGTAGCGGCAGCCGTCGCCGCAGAGTTACGGGGGCAGGGGGCGGCAACGTCGCGAGAGCGCGGACAGCGGGAAGACCGGGGGTAGCGGTAGGGAGGCTGGGGGGTCGAATGGATTCAAAGGGCGGCGGGAACGGTGCCGCCTGGTCACAGAACGACAACGGGAGCGTCTCAGGAGAGGATACTGGTGCGGAAACCGCAACACAGTCGGAAGTGTTCAGAGAACATTCTTCCACCGGGAGACGGAGCCAATCAGCAGAGGGCTTCGAATCGCGCGCGCTGGAAGACAAACCGAAGCCGGGTGGAGTGGGAGGTTTAGCGACCACGCTTGCAGGTATGACTGTGGCGGGGGTAGTGGCAGCGGCGGCGGCAGCGGCGGTGGGAGAAGCGCCCCCGACGGCGGCGGCGCTGACGGAGGCGACGGTGGAGGAGACAGGCACTGCCGGGTCTGCGAATGAGCGCTCCAGCGATGAGCTCGCGAGAGCGAGCTTTCAAAGGACTCTTCAGGGCCGAGTGGTGACTGTGGACATTTTTTGTACGAAGGTACTGCTGCACGTGCTGTTGGTGTGACATTGCTTGGGTGAGGGTTAGGGTTAAGTACTGTAGTTCGCTGTTGCTTTACCAGGGCGACGAAACACAGCCTTTGTGGCAGCGCCCGGACGCGACGATCATTGGGCTACTCTGTTGGCTCCTGCACGTGCTGCCCGTATCTTCGCGAGCCCCAACCTCAGTTCAGTTCACCAATACCCACGAGGAGGGAACGAAACAGACACGCCTCTCATGATGGGAACACCCTAGCTAGTTCACCAGTACCTACGGTGGAGAAAATAAATAGACACGTCTCTTATTGCAATAAAAAACGAGCCAGGGATAGTTGCACCGCATTTCTCTGGCGACTTCTCGACTAGCCTCTCCCTGCACAACGCGTGATGGGAATAACGCCGTAACGACAATGCCAATCGGCCTAAAACAAAACCATCGCGAGTTTAGTGCCTTTAGAAAGACCCGGTCAACTTTTCAGCAGGTTTTGCATAGAAAGACTTTGAGAACATGTCGCCATCTTCGCCCCCCCCCCGCTCAATCGCCGCTGCCACACCGCGTCCCCCTGCGAGACAGGTTCTGCCTTCAGCAGAGCTAGGGCTGGCGAAAGAGAGGGGCGGCGCTACTACCCGCAAAGGGCTCTCGCTAGAGGACGACGACGAGTACGAGATTAGAGTGGAGGCCTACGACCCCGCGGTGCTTAAGCATCACGTGCTGAACATCGACGAGGACGACATCCGGCGGTGCTTTAGCTCCCACCCGCAACTCTACACCTTAGGGTGAGCTTATTCCTTGAAAAGAAACTCAAGTGTCGCGCGATCAACCTGGTGGTGCGGTGTGGTGCGGTGCGGTTAGGTGGCGTGTTGTGTCAGGCGGTGCAGTGCGCAGCTTTTGTGCAGAAAGCCGCGCGTACTACCCGACAGAAGCGACATTTGCATACATGGTGCTGCTAACGTCGAATCCGGATCAAAGGGTCATATTGAACGGAGCCGTTTCGATGAAGTCTGATCGGATTGGGTGCCGTGATGTGCGTCAAGTAAGGTATGGCAATCCCTGCGCGTGAGCTGCTCACCGCAGCAAATTTGGTCACTTTGCAGCATGAACGCGATAAAAAGTGTGCGCAGTCTCTCGTTGTGCTGTATGGTAAGCAGCGTTACCTCAACGAGCCGCATCCCCCTCTTTTCAGGAATAAATGCGTTCTTAAAGCAATCGTGAAAAAGTACCATATCCGGGGGGTTTAGAGAAAGGATAGGAATTTCAAGGTATCTGCACGGCCTATTGGACTTTGCGAGAACGCTGAAACTGCGACTTCTGTGTAGGGGACCTGGACCTGCCAGAAAGAAAAAATAGGTATACCAGTAGCCGGGAGGAGGAAGAAGTAGAGGCACAGACATGCCCTTGTGGTCAAGCAATAGAGAGTAGAACTCACGTCGTGGGAGAATGTGTGAAGTATACAGGGAGGAACGGAATGCGAGAGGAGATGAGGAAAACAGATAGACGTGACACGGAGGAGTTTGGTATACTAGATAGTGGCGAGAAAACAATCGCTATCCCAGGAGATAGATGGTGGACAAATGTGACATGGAGGAGTTTGGTACACCAGATAGTGGCAAGAAAACGATCGCTATCCTAGGAGATAGACGGTGGCCACAGGCAGTAAAGCAGGAAGGGCGTGAGGTTGACAAAAAATCGTATGCCACATATGGAAGTAACGTAATGAGCACCCAACTGTAAAAGGTGTCTCTAATAGGAGTAGGAACGGTGCTCCATCTCGAAAGGGATGCGTGGTCAATGGTCATGACTAAGGCAAGCAACAAATGAGCACCCCCCCCCTCCATGCATGATAATGAGTACCCCCCCCTCCATTGCCTCTTCTTTCGAACTCCATATCACAGCGGCTCCCCTCCCCCAGTGACGCCCCCACCCCCTCCCTCACCCCAACCTCCCTTTCGCCCTTTGCCCGTCCGTCCGAATCGCTCCCCTCATGGTTTTAAAAGACCACATCGACGGCGAGTGCATAAGTCCTTGGTAGACCGACTCATTTTCATGTCTGAAGATGACGTTGAAGCTGAGCGAAACCAGCAGGGGGGAGACGGGCGAGACGTAACGCCTGCTGGGGGGACTCCGCCGGCCGACGGACTCGGACTTAGTGGTAGCGGTCGTATCGGTGGGCGGAGGCCGTCGGGGTTGGGGCTTAAGGGAGAGCCCAACCAGCTGTTGGTCCTGCTCGGAGATACTGGAGGTGAGCGGTGTGCGTTGAGGGGTACGGATGTTTTGGATGGTTGGCTGCTGGGTTTGCTTGATTCGAATAGTGGGTCGGTTGCTTTGTATTGTTGGTTTAGGTGGTGGGTTAGCCGGTTGATTTGATTTGCTTGACTGATCAATTGTTATATTTTGTTTGGTTGGTTGTTTGGTCAATTTGTTCGTTCGGTTGTTTGTTTGATTGATTGCTTGTTTTGTTTGCTTGTCAGCCTGCGGTGGTGCTATATATAGAGAGATGTAGATATATAGGTGCGTTGATGGATTCCGGTCGGCCGGTCGGTTGGTCATTCGCCTCAGTCATCTTGAATGGAGTCCTTATTGTGTGGCGCCGTGTAGGTAAAAAACTCGCATTCGTTCGTAACAAGGCAGACCAACTTCGTAGACAACAACTTCGAGATCCGGGGAATGTTTCTTTACTTTCGTGTAGGATCGGGTGCGTGCCCGTCATCCCTGCCGTCGGCGCTTTTGCCCCTTTCCCCGTCCCCGCTCGAATTCACCGACGGCTATTAGGATGCGCTCTTATCGTATACTAGGGTAGCGGCTACGTTTCCCCCCCCCCCGGATGCCCTACGTATCCATCAACTGTCACACATGTTTAGCTGTGCTTCACCCCCGTACCACCACCCCCCGATCTTCATCCTCCACCCCCCCCCCCCCCCCTCTCTAGATACGCACCGACGACTGACTGTGTGCTTCGGGCGAACCCACGATGCTCGCTGAACAAGCGAAGGCAATCGAGATCGATCTTGGCACTCACCCTCAAACACAGCATACCAAAAAAGTCCATCGCTACTCGCATACCAAAAACAATCCATCGTCACTCCCACTCCCACCTCACCAACGACTGACTGACCTTGTGACGCAACCGACAAAAAACCGACGGCGTCGTCCGCTGAACAAACGAACGATCGAAACGAACGAACGATCTGATCAATCGATTTGATCGAACCGGTCGGGGTTCAATCGATCGGGATTGTTCGATCGGTTCGACGCAGAGATCGTCTTAGCGGAGAGGAGCCTTTCGGAAGGGATCGCCGACGCAAGAGAGAGGGGCAGGAAGAGATTTCACCGCCTGGCCAAGAGCGCTATCCAGCAGGCAAGAGCTGTCTATGAGTATTACAAAATGCCGCGGCGTGTCGCGCGATACGGCGGTTGTTCCTGCTTATTAAGTGTGTTGTTCCCGCCCCCCTAATTTACGTCCACGGGGTGGGATGAGGCAGATGGCTTACGATATACCAGGTAGGGGGGGGCTTTATCTACGGTAAACATCAGGTCACTGGTTCTTATCCTTTTTCTCGTCGCGAGCAAGAATATATCCAACACGAATAATTTCGATCATTCTTTCGTTTCACGCAATAAAGTGTGAGTGAACAAATTTACTCTGCAAGAAGACCGTGAGTGTCCGCAAAAGGGCACGGGTGTCCGCCAAAAACCGTGCATTAACCTTTTTACCCGCTGCTAAAGTTACAGGTCGTTTTTCTCCCGAAACGGGGGGTGAAGTTGGATACCACTCTCTCGAAGCATGAGGAATGTTTGGATTAAATGTTGATATGCGAATGGTCCTAATTTAGGGAATGTTTGGATCAATATTGATATAAAAATGGTCCATACACCTAGGTACGTAGTGGCAGACGATTTATAACTTGACTCTAATTCAGTATAGAACGCATTAACAGAGTTTATCGATGATTTGCCCTATATCTCCGGCCAATTAAAAAAAAAATAAGACTGACGTCGTCATTCACAGACGGCCAACTTTCCAATTGTAATTTCTTCCCGAAAAGTGACGTCACGATCCCGGATGATGACAAATGTCGACCAAGGACTTTCCATCAATAAAAAATTCCAACCATGAAAAAATGACCAGTCAGAAAACTGCGGGCACGAAATGTGTGTCTCTCTCTAGGGGCTAAGGGCAGACCACACCGAAAGGGGCACAAAACTGCGTCGGTCGAACTTAGGTTTTCGGACCGATACATGGCCTATTTTCGTTTTAAGGGGACACAGACGAAAAAAACAAAAACGCGCGCGCGCGCAATAAGGGGCGTGCAGTAGTCGGGTGGGTGGGATGGATGTCTCTCCTCCGAGCCTACGAGTACAGGGCGGTTTGCAGCCGTGCCGCGCGAAACTGCTGGTGTTGGTGCTCTGCTGATTTAGTGATACGTTTCAACCGAGACGGACCCCACCCGGAGACTACGTGGAGCAAACTGAGCGATCGGGCGATGGCACCGACTGATATTACGACGCGAGTTAATAATGTACACGGCGCCAAAAAACATGGGCCCCTTTCGAGACGGCTAAACCGACCAGCCGACCGACCGACCGATCGACCAGCCGATCGATCGATCGACGAACCGGCTGGGATCCACAGTGCGCCAGCCGGCGACGGTGACAAATATTCTGCTGCGTGAAATCCTAGCGACAGCTACGTATGCGAGATTTTTGTGCGACTACGTAGCCATGCTCGTTCTGGAACCTCAGGAACAAGGCACTTCCTCTCTTCACCCCCCCATCCCACACCATGGTTACCTCCCCCCGAGGCGAACAACCTTTATTCCGCACACAAGTGGGAATGATCGTATCACGTAGTGTTTACGGTAGGGCACCCAAGAGGCAGTCACACAGTACTCCCATTGCTGTCTTTGGAAGTGCCTACATCGGAAATTAAATCAACTCATTGAAGCTGTCATCCACATGCAAGTCCGCCTCACAAGCGGTTCTTAGTAGGATGCACCTCACCCTTCATGCGACTCGCCAGACACCTCACGGCGCTTCGCGCTTGTTGTAAGCAATGTCTGCCTGGTCGGTGAAAACCCGACATGCTCCGTCCCGGCATTGTAGGGATGCGAGGGTCTGTGGGCATATAACTACGGCCATGCATATGATCGAGTACATCTCTCCTATCGAGTACACCCCCCCTCTCCCCCCAACCGTACGTGTTCGTTTGTAGTCCCCACACCACATTTACCCCCCGTCATACGACTGCAGCCATGCAAGACCTCCTCATAAGCGGGTCTTAGTAGGATGCAGCTCACCCCTAATGCGACTTGCCGAACACCTCACGGCGTGTCGCGCTTGGTGCAAGCAATGTCTCCCTGGTCGGTGAAAACCCGAAATGCTTCGTCCCGACATTGTAGGGATGCGAGGGTCTACGGTCGTGCGATTATGGCCACGCATGACATGACGCGTACATTACGACACCCCCCTCCCCCCATCAGACTTCACTTGACAATTTTATGTTCATGTTCGAATTGCTCGCTTGTTCCCACGACAGATCGAGAAGGAGGATGAGATTGTAGAAGGGGCGGTGTACCAGGACGCGGAGCCTCCAGAGGAAGACGTCGATCTGGAGGCCATCGAAATGGCCAAGAGGCTTTCAACGATGGATTCAGAGCATTCCTCTCAGGTGTGAATCTCGGGGAGTTGTAGCCACTTCCTGTTCGTATATTATACGCAGTGTTGTCGAAGCTCGAAACTCGACTTGTTTTATATTTGAGTGCAGTTCCCCCCTGGTGGGAGGGGGGTGGGTGTACTCGATAGGAGATATGTACTCGATCTCATGCATGACCGCAGTCGCACGACCATAGACCCTCGCATCCCTACAATGCCGAGACGGAGCATGTCAGGTTTTCACCGACCAGGCAGACATTGCTTGCATCAAGCGCGAAGCGCCGTGGGGCGTCTGGCGAGTCGCATGAAGGGTGAGGTGTATCCTACTAAGAACCGCTTGTGAGGCGGACTTGCATATGGATGACAGCTTCAATAAGTTGATTTAATTTCCGGTGTAGGCATTTGTTGGGAAGGGGGAGTGTGAAGGAGGCGTGTTGGCTGTAGGTAGGATATTACGTGTACGTAGTGTGTGTGGCGCATAATATAGCGCTTTGCGTGCAGATTCGTAGCTTCTTACCGTAAAAAAGTGGACTCTTTCGTCAATCCGAAATCTTATTTTAAAAACAGGGCTGTGCAAAGAGGAGCGGGGGGGGGTAGCCTGGCCGCGTATATCTGTTTTCTCCCGAGTATACATAGCTCACACGCACCACCGCCCAGTGACTTTCGAAAGAGACTACAGGGAAATATTTCAACAAATTCATGGCTCAACGCAATCTAAGCTCGAATCTACTAGTAAGGTTCGAACCTGATGCACGCTACGATAGGGGATACATACCATAGGGAGGCGTGTTACGGTAGGGACTCGTAGCAGTTTTAGGCAAAACTAAATCTGATTGGTCTACCAGGTAGCTCCTTAACCCCTTTTGGGTGTTGAAGATAGCGACCAAAACTACAACAACAACAACAACAACAACAACCATGGGTGATGTCAACCATGTTCAAGCAGCAGCAGCAGGGGTACGATCGTGGTGCGCCCGTGCCCGTGCGACTCCTTGCGTTGTAAATCGGACACCATGTCACAGAACATCATCCCCCAATCATGCAGTGACCTTCCCTGTGAAGGATTTCACTTTTTTATCGTCGATTTTTCCACCTCTGAAATTCCCAAGAGGCTTAACACCAATATTATCGTTGTAATACCACTACTGTTAACATTGTTTAACAGTTGTTAATAGTTTTCGTGATATAGCCTACAGCAGCAGCCTTTGGGATTGGTCATCGGGTTGCGTTTTTTTTCTCCCAGCCTTTTTTCACAAAACCAGTTTTTCGGGTGTGACTTACCAATGGCTTGCTAATATTATGGGGGACCATAGTAAATAGGACCTACGGTCCTTACAAAAACCTATACAGTTCTTTATTTTTGCTCACAGTATTTGAGGCTATTTACTATGGTCCCCCGTAATAGTATAGAGCTCGTTAACGTTAAGAGCCTCAGAAGGCAAAAGCAGGTGTCACCCGTGTCGTAGCGCGCGTCTCAATCCAAAAAATCTGTACGTACCCCACCCAAAAGCCTGACCTCTTCACAAGAAAGGAAAGCAGACGAATCCACGTGTCCCGTGTGGAACGACGGGGCGGGAGAGAGCTGGGCTCAATCAAAAGCCAGCCTGAGAGGGACTGGTGGTGTGGCATCGTCAAAACTTCTACTTAAGTAGAAACGGATTACGTTGCTTGCTCTCACGTGTTTCATCTTGAAACACGCCACCTCAGCATTAGAGGGGATACGGGGATACCGTGAATATACTACCAGTAATGCCAGATGGTAGAGGTATACATCGAAAAATAATTTTCGCGTGTAAAAAAACAAATTACGTTTCAGCGATTGCTCAGTTAGCCCTCTTGGGACTTCAGACGGTTACAGCAACCATTGTGGCAGTTACAGCTACCGTTGTGCCCATTGCGTGATTGGTGGATGATACACGTTGTTGGTGTCCAAGTTTCAATGGAAGGCACGGGGGCAACATGATCCTACCCGCACTGTTCGGCGCTCACGCTGATCGCAAACGGTTGATGTCACAAACGTTGCCATTGTTTTTGTAGCTATCTCGGCGCGCCAAAGTCAGAAATAGTTTGGCCAAAAAGTGATATACTATTGTATAATATGGGGAAGGTGTTACCTACTGAGCTATACGCACGGGTGAACTACCGATCGATAACCCAGCTCAGGGTATCCCTTACAACTCTCTCCCTCCCCCTCTGAACGGCGGGAATATTTGGGGCGTCAGTACCGTGTACGGCCGTACGCTGGCCTACCCGCTTCGTTTCAATACCTGGGGAACGAGGGAGGTGTATGTGTTCAGGGACGCACGCGCAAGCGCTTCTATACCAGAAACGTTCGAAGTGAGATTTTTAACCCGCGCTCTGCCGACGACGCCAGATGTGAAGGTGCCTCCTACTGAGCTTCGTATAGGGGCAAAAGACCGATCGATTACCCAACCCAGGGTGATCCTTATAACAATATCGCTATCGTGACATGGCACGCCTCGCTGTTGATATCAGCGGGCGGGACACTTTGTATCCCTGGACAGGTTTGCCTATTAAGTCGGCACTCGTTGGTACTCACGTGTGTTGTTTGCTTAGAGATAGAAGGAGAGCAGATTTATTCATGTAGACTGAGACCAAGCTCGTGCGTCTCTGGAAACCCCCTGGTTTTCCACCTAAGATACGCCTTCCAAGTACTACAAATGCGATCCCAGTGCCCAAACCCAGATAATTACCGGGCTTTCAACCTCAATCAAGGCAGTATCGTAACACTAGCCCATTCTGATGAGCCGTATACGCAGAATTATGGGGAATTCATGGAAACCCCGATTCCACGAACTGTAACATGAGTCGAAGATGCGGGTCCTCAAAACCCACTCCCACACCTCTGAACGGCAAGGCAACGAGCCCGCAAAGTACATAAAAATGTTGAAAGGAAGACCTATGAGAAGATCCGTCCGGGGTGTCCGCTGCGGTGCTTCGCATAACTCGGGCGGATACCCGAACGGACGCCAGCCAGGCACCCTCCGCGCCGGGAACTGACAGGTTCGCCGGCGATTCGGCTCCTCCCGCCCGCCCGCCGCCAGCATTGGCGGGAGAAAAAACATTGATTTCACAAGATGCTCGCGTCCCAGGCACGCGACCGCGACGACGGCCGCCCCAGCCCCCACTCCAGTCCCTGCACCTGGTACCTCAGACCCGGTCCCCTCCAGCACGATCGCGGTCGACGCCTGGGCCCGGCGGCCCGGGGACCTGGACTTCCTGCAGGGGAGTGTCGCCTGCATGGCGGCCGAGACCAACCCGTGCCCCCTGAGGCGGCGACAGTGGTGGTCTCTACCGCTCGCCGACTCCGACGCGAGATGCCCGCGGACGACCTCTCCGTCAACGACGCCTGGATTCAGATGGCGGACGGCCCCTGGGAGGCACAGCAACGCCGGGCGTACACCTAGGCTCTGGTGGTTAGCCTCCGGTAGGCACACGATGCTTCTTCCGCCACCGTTTCTTGGCCAAAACCTGCCGCCTACCTTCTCCACTGAAAGCGGCGGGCTCAGTTCGCCCACCAGGGACCCCACGTCCCCGACAAGGGACCGGATGCTGGACACCACCAGTGTCCCACCTGCTGATCTTAACAAATAAATGGCGTCATCGGCAGTACATGGGTCGTTGGTCGTTACTTCGAATCTCACGCCCGCCATGAAATCGCTCTATAAAGAAGAGTGAATTTCCTCATGTCAAGCAATCTGAAAAATACTTCTGGATCCCCGGAAATTGGAACCGCGTGCTGGTGTCACGCGTCGACCCGTATATCCGGTCCGTTCCAGGGGCGGGAGAGTGTTACCATAAGCTTAGATTGGGCAGGCGGTCGGTAAATAAACCTTTTACCTTTATTTAGCCCAACGGACTAGGGACTTAACATCACCTCGGAATTATGGATTTTGGGTGGCGGACTAATTCTTCCTTTGTTTTCTACCGATAAAGCTGTGCCCTCGTACAACACTACCTTTACAACAACTACTCGAACTGGTACACTCATTCACACCCTTTGGCGACAACATACATACCTGGTACTTTTGAATTACTTTGGGATTCGTCTTGCGGCGACAGGCAGCACATCGCGTCCCTCCCTCGCGAGAAGAGATTACCACAGTACAACCCAATCTAAATAAAGTGCTCGCTGTGGTGCTGCCGCGATGAATTTACCGCACAGCAAGAAGAAGGAGGAGAAGAAGAAGAAGAAGGAGAGGAAGAAAAAGAGGAAGAAGAAGAAGAAGAAGACGAAGAAGAAGGAGAAGGAGAAGAAGAAGAAGGAGAAGAAAGAGAAGAAGAAGAAAAAGAAGAAGAACAAGAACAAGAACAAGAACAAGAAAGAGAAGAAGGAGAAGAAGGAGAAGAAGACGAAAAAAAGGAAGAAGCCCAAAACAGCGGCGAAGAAGGTAGCAGCGACTCCGAGTACGAAGACGACTATGATTTCGGGGAGGGGGACGAGGAGGGCGGAGGAGGACAAGAGGGAGGTGAAGAACGAGGACGAGGGCAAGAGCAAGAAGACGAACGAGAGGAAAAACATTCAGGAGACTGAAAACTGCTGTCACAACAAGAAGTCTGAGGGGAGAAAACTCTTTTGTGTGGGACGCTGAAACCTGCTGTTTTTACAACAGAAAAGCGTATGTACCTGGTGTATCGTGGCATAGCGTACTCGTAGTGGTATCTATCTCGAAGGCAGAGAGGCCCTCGCCGATTTTTGTGTTTCGTCTAGCGCACCGAGTATCATACTAACTATTAATAGTATCGTTATCGGTCGTGCCATTGTGAAGGGGACTTGTCTTCAATTTTACAAGCCGAACAAACTTGAAGTCTGTCACGCATATATATATATATATATATATACATCTTCAACTTTACAAGCCAAACAAACTTGAAGTCTGTCACGCATATAATATACATCTTCAACTTTACAAGCCGAACAAACTTGAAGTCTGTCATGCATATCGTACGCATGCACGTGCTTCGATATCTTTTTCTTTACTCACGAGTATATCGCTTCACGCATGCATATATATACTTGGTACTCCGTACAGCAGTATGAATACGACGATGAGAGATCGCAGATAGGAAATTTCATGTAGGGGTGAACAGCGCATGCATGACCCTCTGCTGTGTGCAAATTAATTAGAAAGTGAACGAACGGCATTGAAATTGAAGAAGTTGAAAGGCTATAGCCCTGATACCACAATACCATGGGGCCTTGACATAGCAGTCACATTTTTTTTTTTACCGCAACAACTGTCATACATACCCGACGTTCTACAGCAGTAAGTAGGGTGTTTGCGATAATCGATTTTTTTTTCGTTTTTTTTTTATAAATTTGGTGTGGTGATTGAAATAATTTACGCGAAACTGAAATATTTTGAAGCCGACAAATATGAGGAGCTGATGGAGTAAACAGGCGAATCAGAAGTTGTGCTCCGTTTGCTGACAAACCCGCAGAGCTGCCCACAACCCAAGAACATCTTCGAGTACGAGTAGTAAAGTTGTCATTTTAGTCAAGGGCGCCCGGGGGGAAAAATGTGAACCGTCACAGATTTTTTTTTCGCTAGACGGGGGGGGGGGGTGTACTCGATATGAGAGATGTACTCGATCTCATGCATGGCCGTATTCGTATAACCATAGACCCTCGCACCCCTACAAACTAAGCCGGGACGGAGCATGTCGAGGGCGGGGGGGGGGGGGGGTTACTAGAAATGAGTGAAAAACAAATGAAAATACGTAAGGATATTTTTTCTTCCTTTTTTTTCATATTTCATCTTGTGAATCACAACGAACGTCGGTTGCGACGGTTTTTCATTCCGACCTCTGGGGGTGTGATGTGCCGTCTTCTCTTGTTCACAGACGCCCCTGTTTTGGGCACAACTGTGAAGGTGTTACCTACTGAGCTATAGGGGTAAAAGATCGATCGATTACCCAGCCCAAGGTAATCCTTGTAACATCCCCCCCCCCTCTAAACGGCGGGATCTTTGGGGCGTCGAAACCGTATACGTCCGTACGCTGACCTACCCGCTTCGTTTCAGTACCTGGGGAATCAGGGGGATGTGTTTTTTAGGTGTGAACGTGCAAGCGTTTCTGTAAAAGAAACGTTCGAAATGAGGTTCGAACCCGTGACCTGGACGACGTCAAATGTGAATGTAATACCTACTGAGCTATAGGGGTAAACGACCGATCGATTACCCAGCCCAAGGTAATCCTTATAGCACAACTGTTTTTTTCGTGGGTTGGGATTTCTATCGTGTATATACATTCGTACCTGGTACCTGGTACGCAACAACAGACAACAAGAAATCCAACCCTACCAAGCTTTTCGCATACATACGTGTAACACCCTACGTACTTGTACAGACTACACGGCTGGCCTGTGGAAAACGAAGGCGGCCTGCCACACGGCGAACGGCCCGTCGTGTGTACTCACTCATAGCTCGCCCCACCATTAATACTGCAGCATGCACTACAGTAGTATTAATAGTACGTGTATGTTTATTTGTTGATCGGGGCAATACGCGCAATGAGTTGTTGGGATGGAACGAAAACTAACGCCTCCTTGTTGTGAAAAACGAGGAGACAAAGGGGGTGTTCAACAAGTAAATACCAGGACCTGGTGTGCAATTGATTCCTAGTAATGGGAGACCGCGGTTTACCCTTCGGCTGACCGCACCCTGCACTAAAATAGGAATCCGGGAAAAAATAGGGCTTGACGCTTGACGCGCCCGGGGAGACCGGTAGTCTCGTCTTGTATCAGTAACACACCTGGCATTTATTTCGCGGTCTACGAGATCTCGCCGCCGACTCGTTGGAAAATAACGCCTTCTTTTTGTGCTTTGGTTGGACGGGCAGACAAGCCACGAGCATTCAATTTGATCTCGCTGTCGGGAAAAAAACCTGCCTCGCCTTGGATAGGCGACGAGACAAGCCATCAGGGGCGCGCTCGACGAGAACTCTCTGCCGACCGGTTGAAAAATAACGCCTCGCTGATATGGACGTAGACATACACACCAGGGGCGTTCACTGATATCACCCCGTATACTTTTGTTGGACGCTCGCTCTACTACCTGGTAGCCTCGATGGACGATGAGGAGGCCAACCAGGGGCGTTCAGGGCCGTGCTTCGTACGGGTAGCTAGAGGTTGTACTTACTACGAGCCCTAAACATTTCCCATCGAAGGAGCCTCTCAACCGAGGAGCTACAGTACTTCGTACCTGGTACGAAGAATCTTTGGGTCAGATGGGTCCTTACTACAAGGGTCCCTATTCCAGTACTTGAAGGACGTGTTTCGTCATATACGCTTACTACAGTGTAGCCCGTCAGATTGTACATCAATGTATCTCAAAAGTGATTTTAGCTGGGTCACGCATATATATATAGCGCCCAAGGGGGGAGCCTCGGAAAACATCAGTGCTCGTACCACTATGTGTACCGTGTAGTACGAGAGTACGGCCATGCATGATATCGAGTGCACCCCCCGCCGGGCCCGTCGGCAGACGAAGCTCGCTGTGATGGACGGAGAGACAACACAGGGGCCAGCCACACCATCTCCTGGATGGGAAGGGCCTGAACCACAGCTGTTCGCGCAGTCTTACTACTCCTTCGTGGACTTTCTTAAACATTTTGATCTGGACGAGGGATAGGGAAGGGGAGCAGACAACACGCATCGTTTTAAACGTCGCACCGTCTGCCGTGTGTGCTCCAACAAAAAGCGTGTGAGCCAATTTTTCCTCCAGCTCGAACCGGAGTCGGGAAGGGAATAAACAGGGCTGGATGAGGTCTTCTCGTGCTGAAAAATGCAAGGCACAAACCGTACCGGGGAGGGGGAAGGACAGCCTGCCAAGTGAGCCCTGCCAAGTGAGCCCGGATCTGAGTGGACTTAGGAGGGAGAGATAAAAGAAAGACGAAACGAAAAAGCTGGGACAACCGAAAAACGAGTGGCTCGTCCAGCCCTTCAGCATTATTGTGTGCGCTACGTAGTAGATGTCTTGTCGGGAAATAAGCGCCAGCCAGGCAGCGCACCAAGCACGGTAGGTTGTGAAAAGCTCGCAACCGAAGACCGTAGATAGCTAACCATTACACACTGTCCCCGAGCGACTTACGAGTGACAACTGACTGCGTGCTTCGAGCGCGACAACTGCCGTTGTGTCCGCGGGTGGAAGGAAAAGCGCCTGCAACCAGCGGAGCGGAGTAATCACCTCATCATTTCGATCGGAGAATGACAGACCAATCGCACGGTCAATACGACATAGCCAATTGAGGAAGAAGAGGGGAGGGGGGAACGAAAGGGTTACAAAATATTGGCAGTTTCGCTTCATAAACTTTGTCGGATAAAATTCGTCGGTGAATCCGCCTCAAAAGAAGGACAAAACGACGCGATGACAAACGCGTACCTCCCGCTCAGCAGAACCCCCCCCCCCCTCCCCCCCCCCCCCCTCTCCTAACGCCTCCCGCAAAAGTCAATGCCTACCATCTGCTCGCTGGAAGCTCCCCCCCCCCCCCCCCTACGGCCTTCCACGATGGCCCACTCATACCATCTGTTCGCTGGAAGCTTCCCCCCAAACGACTACGGGCATGGATGATATCGAGTACGCCCCCCCCCCCCCCCCTTCCCGCCTCCCGCGATGGTCAAGGCCTACCACCTGATCACGGAAAGCATGCCGTCCGTCCCCGACACACCCCAACCCGCATCCTGTGTGGGCGCTTTACTGCGCAGCGAAGCATCGGGTCCATATTTCGCATACCAAGTAGACCGGGGGGAGGGGGGGGGGTTACCCTACGGTCAAACCCCGGTGGGGGGCGCGGAAAATACAAGGAACCTGAGTTTTCATTCTTGCTTAAACTGCGGTCGGCGAACCATGTGCGCCGGGCCAAACCTCGCAAATAGCAACAATACCGCGCAATAGCAAAACATCAGAAAAAAAAGAAAAGGATGCGGGGGTGTAGGAGGGGGGGGGACCAGGGTCGCAAGACCGACAAAAAATTAACGTACACTGAAACTGGGTTTTCCACTTTCACCATATGGCGTTTTTTTCTAGTACATGGGGTCCATTCTCCTGGCCCAGTTCTGTCGGGGAGAGAAAAAAAAACGAAAACAGCGACGACGACACAACGAAGAAAGCCGAGATGGGCGGGCGCGAGGGAAAGAGGGCGCGAGGGAGGGAGCGGGGGGGGGGGGGGGGGGGTACTCAATTGTTGCTTGCCTCAACTTTTTTTTTCCGACCATTGACCACGCATCCCTTTCGAGGCGGAGCACCGTTTCTACTCCTACAGTAATAGAGAGCGGGGGGGGGGGGGGAAACCGCTAAACAAGAAAGGAACAAGAAGGTCGACCACACGTTTACGGAAGCTTCACGAATATCATTTTTTCGCGGTCATAAGCCTGCATGACAAGAGGAGGGAGTCCGAAAAAAAACAAAATCGCTCGAAAAGCGCACGCAACCGACAGAGGCAACGAACAGCGGGGGGAGTCCAAAATAATTTTCGGTCTGAAACGGAGATTTTCAGGAGACCTTCTTATAAATAAGGGGCAGGGGGAAAAAAAAATGGCGCTCGCCTCGGCTGTGTCCGAAACCCCAATTTTATAGCGTTCCTGTTGCCGAACGAGGGTACGAAATACTCTCTCTTGTAGCCTGACACCACTCCACAACACGCCGGTAGCAGTGCATTCGATCCAAGCCGCGAGGGGGACTTCTTTGAAACAAGGAAAAGCAATGGGCTTGCTCGGCGTACCCCTCCCGCCCTTCCCTCCTCTCTCGCCCACCCCCGCAGTACCCCCTCCCCCTAACGCACAGATGGCCAGGAACCACAGACTGCTGCCCGCGCCGTACGGCGTAGTGTAAACGCATGCTTGTGAATACGCTATTACGGTGGGCCATAGTTAACAGGACCAAATATTGTTAGTAAAAATGGTTAAACATATAGGTTTTCATGTATACCACAGGTCCTGTTAACTATGGTCCCCCGTAATATATGTTCGTCGTTCACCGAATTCGTGCAATACGCTTTGTCGCCTTGGGCATGCACCAGCGGTATTTTGCTTCAGAAGTCAGGGTGGGCTCGTGAGCGCCACTACTGTACGCGCAGACTGGTCTAGTAGGGGCGCTCTAGCGTAGCTCTCAAGTTGACGCTATATATGCATCACGAAGACAGAAGAGGTCGGCAGCTCCTGTCGATGGCGCTCTAGCGTAGCTCTCAAGTTGACGCTATATATGCATCACGCAGACAGAAGAGGTCGTCGGCAGCTCCTGTCGATACCAGCTAAACAAACCGACAGAAAACACGCACAGGATTTTTTTGCCAAAGTTGAGCAGCGACCAAAAATCGGGAGGACTCACGGCTGGCGTGTTTGTTCGCTTTAAGAATTGCCTCAACCCTTCTAGAACCGCAGTCCCGTTTTGGGGGCAATCCATTCAAATGATCAGTACTTTGCCCTCAAAACGGGACTGCAGTCCTAAACGGGTTGGGTTAGAGGGGAAACCTGTCGACACGGAGTGACGATTACAGCATCGTCCGCACGTTTCAGTCCCGAGCTGCCGGGAACGACTACGGGTATGCCTTGAGGACGTGTATCCGAGGTGCACCGCAAGGAGAAACACACATCAAGGAGATACACCACACGCGCGCAGCACGGTGATACTTGCACTGCTGCACGCTCTTTCAAAAACTATACCTGGTAGTACGTAACTACTCGTCATGTTTTTGGTCGCTGTCCATCGCTCCAAAAAATACAAGAACACAAAAAAAATGCGAGCTATGTACCTAAAAGCAAGCGCCTTTATTTCGGCCTTCCGCTGCTGTTGCTGCGGTCACGCCTTTGAAAACAGCGTGGCACGCGCGGCGCAGTGTGCCCGTCTCCGCTAACCTTAGCTTTACAACTCCGAAGTGTTTCCTAGCTGAATCTTACGTGTTTTTTTCGGTCCCTAAAACGGGAAATTGGTGGCAAAGGGTTCCTTCCGCCTACACATACATACGATACGTCCTTACGTCCAAGGGCACGCGGTTAGGATTTAGCGGAGACGGCGTCGCACGTTCTCGAGGACAACATCTTTCGGGGATTCGTGTGGGATACTCAAGCAACCCCCCTAAGGCCTGCACTGCACCCACGTGTTCGAGAATTATATTTTTTTGGGGGGGGGGATGATTTTCGCTCGTGTTTTCTTTTTTGTAGCCCTTTACATTATCCGATTCCAAGCACAAATAGCTTGTTTCCACAGCGCGGGAGCTGTCGAGACTGCCGCAATTTTTTCCCCCACACTACGTATGCCAAGCGCCTTGTCTCCAAAAAAAAAGAAGTGTGCAATGGGTGCCATTCCGGACGGGGGGGGCGCACAACGCCACATGTCCAGGAACAACAACACAAGCTTGTGACATATCACCGTACCCGGTGTACGAGCATATTTAGCGGCAGTATTTATTCGTATTTATTAATGTTAATAGTGGAACTCATGAGTTTACCAAACAAGCAGTTCTGTTGTACTTCCCACTACTACTTGTACTGCGATACTGGCTGATATACTCGTGGTGCACAGCAGTGAGTAAGTAGCATATATTCCTCTGTCCCGAAATATAGGGAACATTTCAACACTAATATTCAATTAAAAACCCCTATATTTAGAGACACAGCGTCATATGTACCACGATTTTCGGGGCGAAAAATTAAGGTCGGTTTGCACATCTTGAACATCAGTATTAATATTTAAGCGATTCTTCTGTATACCCTCCGAATGGTACCACATTTCTTGCCCGTTTTGGGTCTGGGTTGGGAGCCGGGCTACACTCGTAGGGTTTCTTGCAGTAGGGGTGTACCAGGTACATCATAGCTCAAGGAACGGAGTTGGCCGAAACACTTCTGACAAACACTGCTGCTGCTGTGCTCGTGGCTTTCAATAGCAGCAGTCCAAATTTCAGGGAAGCACCTCCTGGCCGGTTCAAGAATATCACGATACAGCAGATGCACCAGTAGTACCTGCCACCCAAGGCCTGACGGTCGAAAGAGCAGCTCGCATGGAACTGATGGGACTAGGGACCGGGTGTGATGGACCAAGGGTGGTCGGGCGACGGGACGCGCCGGCCATGTAGCGTACGTGTTGCGAATCGGTTAGACCCTGTGGCGACTCGGACCCGAACGATGGTCAAAATAAAACGCAAGCTTAACCTACAAACACCGCGGCAAAACTCATGTCTGCTCCACGGCATGGCTTGATCGGTAAATGGGCACAGCAGTACATATCAGCGTGAACACTGCTGCCGTCTGCGGCACGATCAGCTGGCACTTATTGTGGTGCTTGCGCCGAGGCCGCCAGCAGCTTCGGGGTCGTAACACCATTTTTGCTTTTGCATACCCGCACCGCCCACCTATTACACGATCAAGGAGGGCGCCTTTACCAGTCTTCAGCACACAAATCACACCAGATACAGTACCACATTTAGTACATTTTTTTAGCTGGTTTTACGAATGTGCTTTGGGATGTTTATACAAATCACGAGAAGGCGTCGACCCAACCCGATCCCCACCCTAACCCCAACTCTAGTCCAGGTTAAGGCTCGACCCGAGAGTGGGTGGCTCCGCCTTGCGCTTGGAAAATTCCGAAAAAAAAAATGTGCGGGATCATCACAAAGATCGTAATATATTTGGTACCTTATCCAGATTTATTTATCTGGTATGTTTCGGGTGTCAAGACCATGGTGAAGGCGTTTTTTGGCTGAATATAATGCATTCAGTGTGAGGAGCTCCATCCCAAGGGGGCAAGAGTGCCGTCAACCGAAATACTTGCTTACGATCTATTATGGTCTCTCGCGTAGATATGTACGCTCAGGGGAACTCCCTCAGACGCGCCCCGACAGCAAATAAATAGAAATAGAGCCATTCCAAGAATAGCCACCAGCCAGCACACCAACCAAGCAGGCCTCTGGTGAGGGTCAGGGTTGGAGTTATAATTCTGGGTCGGGGTGATAGCCGCCAGTTAGCCGAAACCGAAAACAGTATCGCCGTCAAGAAAAAAATCCTTACAGCAGATCCGTGACGAAACTCTCACCTAATTAGACCCTCAAGAGTTGGTTCAGTCGGGCACGTCTGAGGAAGTTCGTCTGAACGGGCAGATTTACGCCACACGACGGTCACACGGATACGATCCTACGGTATCCTACCCGATACTGCCCGTTATCTTCACGGCGGCGCGTACGTAACACTTCGAGGGGACGACAAAAAAGGAGCGAATTTATCACGTACCGTACACAGAGGGGTGCGGTGGATGACACCGGCATATACAGCAGGAAGGACCATTCTCCTCACAAAAAGTCAGGTATATTGGGTGTTTCTTGACCGAGAAAGGGTGTCTTCCCCACAAGCCTTTTTTCAAGTACGTAAAGAACAACCGCTCGCGAGTTTTCTTACTTGGTGCCTGGGTTTCCTGTTGCGACTCTTACGAGAGCGCGGGTAGCGCAGCGCCTGGTGATGCACTGCTGCTGTACCACACCCGTACAGGACACCTAAAAATAGACAGGAAGGCTGGTCCAGGCTGGGTTTCTCATCTGTGAATGAGTAAAATTCTACACACAAAGTTCAGTGTAACGGTTCCCCAATTCTCTCATTTTGCTGTGGATCTCAGATCTCAGCCTGCCTTTCTGAATTCTCGTTTTCTAGGTGTCCTGCGGATTCTGATAACATCCCCCCCGTTGAGGAGGATACATTTAGGAGCTCTATTAAAAGTGCTTGACAATGGGGAGGGCGCTAACGCCAAGGCGTACATGGTAGGGTCCACCTGGTGTGGAAATACCTCTATACCTCGACGAGATGCTTCCAACGCCATCGTTTTTGCTGACTGTGCCTCCCTTCTCCCTTCGTTTGGAGAAAAATCGACACGGAAATTCTCGCCCCAGGGGGTGTGCGGCATTTTATCTCGCGTGTTACTGGTACATGTATCATAAGTTCGGCGATGTACGAGTGCAAACGTCGCCCGACAAATCTTGGGGCAGTAGGGAGGTGCGCGCGCGCGCACGATCGTGTGCGCACAGCCCACCGCATTCTGCAGACAGCCCCGGGTAAAATACTCTTTCTTCTATGCTCATGGTATAGACGTACTTTTGCTGGCACAGCAGTATACCAGAGGCACAAATTACCAGAACGCACGTGCTCGTACACGAAGGGAGACGGGTGAACGGCGTAAAACTCCTACGGTTTACGTTTGTATCTGGAATCTGGTACGAGCGGCATCTGGTACTTTACAGCAGTGAGCTACGTACAAGCGTAAAAGCAGTATATACTGCTGTAGTTCGTAAAGTGCTGGACGAGTACCAAAGCCCATTTTGCGGGAGCATGGGCGGTGCAAAACTCGCACGTCGCACCATTGACTGACAGTTTAGTATGCAGCTCTGACGGTAAGATGAGTGTAACGGGATTTTTCCGTCTGGTTCGTTTTCGGGCGTGGGCTTTATAGGAGTAGCGGATGGCAGGTGCTCTCTTCTCAGGCACCACCACCATAGCCACCATAATCACTACCACCACCACCACCACCTCCACCACTCCGTTCACGCTGCTGATGGTCAGATATATCGACCTCTCCAGCTATCCTCCTCCAACAATTATCTTATCTTGCGTGTGGTAAAATCGGTCCGATTCAGACCCCCTCACACTAACGTACCTGGTATGAGATATCGACACGTTTTGGGGTGCTGCTGCTACTGCTGCTGGAGATGAAAGAAGAGTAAAATAGCACAGCAATGAGAATGTTCTGGGCCCTAGCTGGCAGGGGTGACCCAGAGACCCAACGTCATGGAAAGGAGCGTCGCCAGTCCCGAGGATAGTCGTCGGTACACCCAAGAAGCCGAGGAAGGAACGCTGACATCGTGGTGCGAAGCACGGAAAATATGAGGGCCCTTCCGGACGAGATGCAAGGCGAAACATGGAAAGTGAGAGAGGTGCAGAAGAGCACGAAACGTAGCAGCAGCAAAATAGAAGCTGGAAACGAATGACACACGAAGAGAGAGCACACGAAAAAAACGCTGCGTGGACAGGAACGACGCAACTGGGAGCGAGGGAGGCGTTGGTGCTATATGCAGTCGTATACAATCTCTGTTGCAGGTACCTCGTAGTCGTGGTCGAAGATGAATGCCTTGTCGTTGACGAAGATGCAATCGAACAGAAGCCACACGAACAAAAAGATGATGGGGACTGTCCACATCGCCCAGTATGCCGTCTCCATGTCCTCGCTGTGCCATGCTCCGAACGCGATGAAACCGAGCATAATCATCCAAAAGATGAGCATCTTGTGCTTCATCAGGATCGCCATGTTTGCCGCCTTGTTTGTACTCCTATCCTTGCTCTTGCCTTCTTTGCTAACTCTTTATCTCTGCAACAACTGCCGCGAGCACGGAAGGAACTGCGCGATGATGAGGAGTTCCACAGAACAAAAGGCGTTGTGTCTAGGGACAACGATATGATGATCTGTGGGCGAAGCTCGAGCCAAAGCCCCAGCAGCAGTGAGTGCTTCCGTGCTCGGTAAACGATGTCTCTTCGGCATGCAATCCGTAGAGGGGGTGGGGTGATTGCCTCATCGTCCGCCAGACAGGTGGCTCGGGGCGGGGGAGGGCCGCCTATGCCTCCTTTTGCGCGAAACAAACCAGTCGATTATCAGGTGAACGCTTATTTCCTTGCTGTGCTGTACTTGCTCCAAGACGATAGTCGTGTTTCTTTCACTGCTCTCTTCGATTCCGTCGGGAGCAATGTTTGCTGTCGCGCTTGGGTGACACATACCGCCCGCTTCTCTACACAGCATCTGTGTCTTTCGCTGCCCGACGTATGGCGCTGTCTCGGGTGCGCTTTTTTCCCGCTACTGAATGAAGCTTGCGGTACCTGTCAAGTTCTCGCGTGTTTTTTTGTTCGTGCGACCCCTCCCTTCACGTTTCTGAGCCTCCTTGTCCTCCAGTGCGCACCGCTCTGTGCACAACTCTTAAGTTCCTCTCGCGCAGCAGAGCGCTACTCGTATATACGACGTACGTACGAGTATTTGCTATTTGGGCCTCTTTGATAGGCTGTTTGCATGTACAGCGGGAATTGGTGATGTTATGGTAGGTACGGATTCCACTATAATAGCCTTCTCTTGCTTCGTTTTGGTCAGTTCGAATCTGTCTCGGTGAACCTTTTCAGCTGATACCAGGTATCTGGTACCTGCGCTACGACGAGTATGTACTGTACCTGGTACGAGTACAGCAGTACCGTAAACTACGCAGGGCTACGAGTATTCCACATGTCCAATGCAACAGCAGCACAGCAGTACACGAATTACGGACTGCTGCACGTATAAGACCAACGTGCAAAGAGCAAGGTTAGAAGGTAACAGGTTGTCTTGGAGAGGGATGCGCGGACAGGGGTTTGTGTCACACAGGGTCGAGGGGTACCGACTGAGACAACTAGGAGATGGCTCAGGCGACCGTTCCGCAGGCTGTGTGGAACAACGGGAATGCAGGTGGCAGCCTTTGCAATGAACTGGAAGAGCTTGAGCGTGTGCCAGGCGACCGTTCCGCAGGCTGTGTGGAACAACGGGAGTGCAGGTCGCAGTCTTTGCAATGAACTGGAAGAGCTTGGGCGTGTGAGCGTTCCGCAGGCTGTGTGGAACAACGGGAATGCAGGTGGCAGTCTTTGCATTGAATTTGCAATGAACCTTCATTGCAAAGACTGCCACCTGCATTCCCGTTGACACAGCCTGCGGAACGGTCGCCTGAGTCACGTCCTAGTTGTCTCAGTCGGTACTCTTCTGGCGTAAGGGAATACTGCCGGCCACGGGACGAGCGATGAGAGGCTAAAAGGGGTGGAGAAGGGTTGTGACCGTCTACTCATACCCCAGCAGACTGCGGGTTCAATTCGCATCATCCCCTTTGTCTATATGCCGTGTCCACTTCTGGAAACATCTCGGGTCCTTGGACTACTACCGTAACAATTGTTCACCTTAAGGGGTGGCATCGTTTCATGCGCTTCCAGGTTTACTGCCTCGTGCATCGCTGCCGAGCGTCGGTCGCACCGATTCACACGATCCTGCGCGCATCCTGCCTATCTCTTCTCGCAGACCATATTTTCGTACTGGTATCTACATGGTATACGTGCCATCTACCGCAAGTATGGCGTCGAAACGCGGGATGTCTCATGGTAGGGCAGCTGAGGGTTGGTTGACCCTAGACGCAGGGGTTCTCTCGGGTACTCATCGTTCGTTTTCGTACCGGGGATGTCGACTTTCGCCTCTCTGACTCCGACCCTTCGGACTCTCCTACCGGAATATATCACCCACAGGTAGCAGCCGTGCGTGCACGTGCTTAGTAGTCGACCTCGTCCATCCTCCACCGTACCAGGCATCGTGTATTCGCAGTGGTCGTCGTTGATATCACGAACACGAGAATAATAAGTTCGTGCTTTGGTAGCGAACCTCCTCTGCCATTCAGAATCCGCAGGCACGTACACCTGCAAGTGCATCGTATGGCAGCAGTACCGCTTGCCTAGAAATCGCCCCCCTCGAGGCCGTCCTTCCGTATACCGCAAGGCAGTCGCTGGTTTCAACCCCAAGAGACACGAGCACGCTTGCTTTAGTAGTGGAAGTCTCACTCATCCGCTCGCAACAGCGGTCGGTTTCACCACGAGCAAGAGACAAGACGAGAGTACTGATTGCTTTATTACGTAGTTCGGCAGCAGTACGAGTAGTTGGTCTGCGAACACAACAGGGCAGTAGTATTTCTTTTTGTAGTACAGTAGTCGTCGGTCTCGTCCATCCTTCAGTATCACAGCAGTCCGAGTTGTTGGACTGTTTTAAAGGTCCTTCGCGGGAGTACTGCCTGCTGCATTTCTTGTTTTGATGGCCTCCACAATATTAACACAGGACATGACGAAGTGACGACACCGGAACACGCCGACGAAGAACGCCGCCCCTGGTGTTTGCGTTGACACGCCTCTGCGGCCACCAAGATAGCCCATACCGTGAGCATATCGCGGCCGCGTTTTTCTCTCTTCGAACCCATTGCTGCCTGCGCTTGAATATTGCGGATACGTAGCTCGTCGCTGGGCAGCACACGACAAACTGCAGCTCGTTCGTGGGACTCTACGTACAGTTGTCATTCCACATTCCACGCTGCCGCGACTATTCTGCCCCGGTCGGAAACGTCGAAGATTCAGAGTGATTTTATTGTTTTCGTATCGACAAGTGGGCGCGCTGTGCCACATGACGACGCGCACAGCGGTAGCGTCATGTCGCACATTCGAGTATACTCGTGCTGTAAGTGTCCTCACCAGACAAAGGGTTATGAGCGACCTGGTCCCCGGACGTAGGGCAAGTCTATTTGCACACCGGGTATGCAAATATAACTCTTGCACCCGTATGCCTCCGGAAGGATTACCAGTATTTTCTGGTGTAAGAGTCTACTATTATTATCTCATTTTGGGGGGGGGCATTGATATGTATACGAAGTATATATATATACCCAAACCTAACCCTAGCCTAACGCTAACCCTGAAACACCCTAAACTAGACGCGGATATTGACACACGCTCTTCGTTAGGACAGCATAGTACTTTTCGCCTTTTGTTGATTGTTGTCCGTGGGCCACATTATGAACGTTAACGCTTGAGGTTCAGTACCATGTGTGCCTGTATCATCGGCCACGCTGGGGATCTCGATGCAGTGAGAATAACCACCGCCTTTTGTTGTTGGATTCGTGCGCTGCTCTAACCCCTTTGGGACTGCGCTCCCGTTCTGGGGACAGCTTACGCGGAATAAGAGTAAGATGCAGGTGAAATATACAGTGCAGTACTAAGAGGGTTCACAAGGAAAACACGTGTGGAGCAACGGGAGCAATCTTCCCTGAGTCCGTACTCTTCTCGGCGAGTCAAGGCGTTGTTTCGTAGGATAAACCTCCCCATGCTCCTTACCCTTGCCGTCACAGCGCGTCTCACTGTCATGCCCTCTCTTCCCCTTCCGACTTTCCTTCCCGTCCGCTTGCGCGGTGTAACCCCTGCCCCCGCTCCCCCCCCCCCCGACCTCTCTCCAAATGCCTTCGAAACTTTTATGATCAACACTCGCAGCTGGACGAGAACCACGAGTTAGTCTGGGACGACGGCGTCGCTCCGGAGACCACGATAGATTTCGACGCGCCGCACATGTCCACTTCCGAGGCTCTGGGTTGGTGGGGAGGAGGGCTAGCGTTTTTCGCGTCTGTGCTGGGGTTGGTGGCTTTGAGTGACCCAGAGAGCAAGCGAGAGGCGGTGCCGCGGTCGGTGACGCTGCCAGCGACGGCGTTCGACCCTAGGGATTTGTTCAAGGCGGATGTAGCGGCGGCGGCGGGGGAGGAGGAGGGGGAGGGGGATGGTGATGATGATGAGGAGGAGGAGGAGGATGACGACGAGTAGGGATATGTGACGAGGGGGCATGAAAGTGGAGGTTTTCGACGTGAACCTCTGGCGTTCGCTTCGTTTCGTTCCGTTCGCCTTTTTGTTGTTTTTTCAAGCGTGCATTGCGTGGTACTTTGGGTAGTTTTTCGTCTGGTCGAAGCTTCACCCGAAGGATGCTGAACGCGACTCGCTCTGAGCGACTACGGCGTCTAGTGGTACCGTAGGGAGTTGTAGATGACGTCACAGGCCAACCACGTGGTGTCGACCGATCAAACACTTTCCTTTCGTGTAAGAGTTGGCCAATCGGGTATATTGCGCGCTTTACCCCCCTATGTCTTGCTTGCCACGGCATTGGAGGAAGGACTGATGCTGCCCGAATTTTGGTTGCGTCGACTTTTTCTCAGGATGTTGGGAGTGCGTAGGAGCTTGCAGTGTTATCTTGAAGGATTGCTGTCAGTACGTACCTTCTTTCTCGTTAGAATTGAGATTTGGCCTTGCCGAAGCGGTGGCTATACGCAAGCAGCTCAGGTCCATGTGCCATTATTTCGCATAATGGTCAAGGGACGCTTGGGCATTCTCTCCCGTAGTATCAGACATCGAAGTACTACAGTGGTACGCACCGGATGCTGTTGCCATTACCGACATGATGTTTTTTTTTTTTGACAATTGGAAACAGACAGGGTGTGTGCGTTGAGGTGTCGAAATGGACGACGAATGCTGCGTTGCGTTCATGTGATCATGGCCGACCCGGGAGGAGCTCCCATGAAGCCCACGACGACTGCTGTTGTTGCCTATGGCCGATTGGAGCAACCATCTTGCCGTTGATGGTGAATGATTAAAAAAAGGAGGTTGTTCTTGACGAAGCCCGCGCACACATCCCCCCAAAACGAATGCCGGCAAAAACTTGAGTCAAACGCTTGAGGCAGAACGTGATGGGAAACCGTCGGTTTTATTTTTTCCGCCTATCTTCCCAGACCTACTCATATTAGATGAAAGCAAATATACTCGTGGAGTGCTCAAAATCGGATTTTCTCATGAACAGAACTGTCAGCGGGCTCTTCCAAGTATTTTCCCGAAACGCCGTGTTCTTCCCGACGAATGTGCTGTGCTGTACGCCGCGGCACTCACTCGCATGAGATACATGCACTACCACCCTGCTGTAGGCTTGAGTATTATTAGTAGCAGTCGCAGATCTCTGTTCTGGCCCTATGTAAATCCATCGCCCTTGTTTGTGATTGAGAGATGAGTGATTGGTGAGGTCAGAACAACAAACAGGACAGGAAGAAGACGTCATTTTCAGATTTTTCTATTTTTTCATTTCCCCCCCCAATTTATCCGCTTTTGGTTTTGCGGAGTGTCCTCCCCTCGACAGCTTCTCTTCCACTCATTCATCTTGTTTTTGTACGACATCATGTATGTGTGCATGCCGTCATACCTGCACCAGCTGTGCGAACCGGTGCTCTTTTGTTTATTGCCTTTTTCGCGAGCCACATTGTGTTTTCGTGTTTGCCTTCCGGGACGACATCGATCGATCCTAAAATGAACCAGGTAGTAATTAATACCTGGTACCTAGTACATCATCGTACGAGTCAGGAGTAGTATGTTCGTGATTCACAGCAGTGAAGTACTGCTGTACGTAACGGCAAGAAATCAGCCAGTTTCTTATCGCAGCACCGACGGAGCATCCGCCGCCTGAAGTACAGCTATCCGCCAAGCAACCTTGTGATTTACTGTGCCCCTGGTCCCTGGTTCGCTCAACTCACCGAAAAGTATATTAATAGTTTGTCCCTCGATAGGTGGGGTGGCTGCACTCTTAACTTGCAAAACTCCCGTTTCGAGTTTTTGACATTTTTTTTTAAAAAACAAACATAAAAACAAGAAAACAGCGAAACAAAATGGTCCTGTCCCCTATCCCCGCTGTATCATTTTTTTCCCTTCCTTTTGGAAGTCCGATTGACAGCCTTCACGCTCACACCTTCTTGGGAAGGATAGGCAGACGGAGAGCCAGAGGGAGAGTCACTGTGACGGCTTAGCGTAGATTTCCTAGTGCAAGGAGAAGCGGGGGGCAGAGGCAAGAAGATAAAAGACGGAAACTCGAAGCTAAGGCCCAAAAGGCCAGCCCGTATCGTGGGTGACAAGGAGAAGCAAGGGCGCCAAGAGCGCCTCGATTTTTGGGGTTGCGGCCGTCCGCCGCGGAAACAAACTACAGGCGACCAGGATGAGCAGGGCAAGGTCAGATAATATCAAAATATGGTTTACTCAGGTGCGGCCTACCGGCCCTCGAGAGCATCTCTGTGCTGCCTGTCTCGTGTAGATATGTTTTAATATTATGGGTGAGATGGCTCCGACCGACTGCACCACTGCTGCTGTTTGTCTGCCTCTGCTGTGCTGTGTGCTTGCTCTTGGGAGTTTTGGTGTTTGGTCGGGGTCTAATGATCAAATCCATTTAGAATTAGAACGCTGATGATGCCTTGCTCTATGACCGCTAATAATCAGCACTCGCTCGTACGAGTAACATATCGCGCCGAGCAAGGCAAAATCGACAAAATTTCACGTACTCAAGGACAACGTCAGTAGTACAGCAGAAGTAGTAGTGGCTCGGCTTAGGCTTGCTCACTTGAAGGCAACTGGAAACAGCTGGGTGATGGTGTTGCCGTAAATCGTACCAGGTACACGACGCACACCGCGCGTGCATTATTCTCTGGCGCCCCGTGCTCTTGTGATTCGTACTCGGTACGTTGCTCGCGAAAAATAGATTTTGGTTCGAACAGAGTCGCATACCAGGTACCAGGTACCCTGGTATGTCATAGTCGTGATGTACATGGAGACTTGGTTAGGTCGGTCGGAAACCGGAGAAGTGAGACTTTCGTCGTTGTAGTCGGTTATTTCTGATTGCCACCATCTCGATTTTGGTCATCATAGCAGGCACCGCGACCGTAAATACCTGGCACGAGGTAAAACCGGGTCGGATCGTACAAAGAGCCATTACTGCTGTGTTCCCATTAATGGTTCTGTATTAGGAAGTATCATGGGGCGAATTTCAATTTGGGACCCCGAGACAGCGACCAAAACAACGATAACTTTGATGTTTTCTTTGCCCCCGTGCCGTCCGACTCATTACATTGTAACTCGGACACCGGTCTGTATCATCCCCGAATACACGCAGTGGCCGATGGTGTAATCGACACTTTTCCCCCTCAGTTCGCCCCGTCTGAAACCCCTCAACTTCATGGTAGTGCCAATCACAGACCGTACGTATGCACGACACAGTAGGCGCTACGTACACACCAGGTATCTGGAATATCAACGCCAACGAAAGTGAGGCTACACGTGTACGCTGAGATGCTGAGCCTCCATATACCAGGTACACCATGAAATCAATGAAGTACCTGGTACACGTTTTTTTTTTGTGATTGGCCAACAGAGAAGGGCATCACGCCGCTCCAAAGATGTCTGCGTGTCGCAGGTCGCCGGCAGTAAACAAAGTACCGTATGCTGCTGTGCAAACGCTGACGGTCCCCGCGCCTGTACCGAACTCGTATGCACATGAAAGGCGCCACTGATCCAAACGCAGGGCTCGCCTCGCTGAGCGCGATAAGCACGTGAAGCGGACAGGTGGGGATGAAGTCATGTACACTGCAGACATGCCACTCGTGGCAAGCAGCAGCAGAGCCGCCGCAGCAGCAAGTAGCCGCAGCGAGCAGCAGGCAGCAAGCAGCAGCAAGCAAGCAAGCAGCAGCAAGCAAGCAGCAGCAAGCAAGCAGCAGCAGCAGCAGCAGCAGCAGCGTAGTTCGAATATCCAAATTTGCCGAGGGCAGCACGCAGCAGTGATACAGGCCTGCCGTCGTGGTCGTCTGTCTGCACACGCGCTACAGTGGTAGCGTACTGCTGTCTCGTGCTGTGCGTGCTGTGTGCTGTGCGCTGCCGGCATCAGTATCGATCCCGCTTGAAGCTCCGCAAGTACGTAAAATAATCATAACAGCAGCGTTTGTATTTGCTTTAGTGCAGATTAGCACTATTGATATTGCTATACCGGGCACCTGGTGTATGATACTTCTGCAGCAGCAGTAGTAGTACGTGGCAGTAGGCTGATCGTGCTGACCGGGTCGTGGACCACCGAAGGCCGTGGGGCGCCATGGTGTGCTGCTGTGGGACGAGGTCTCTAGAAGGCGCGGGAAAGGCCAAGGCGACGATGACCGTAGCGACGCTGGTGGCAGTCGAAATCCCGATGGCCCATGGCGGCAGCCAGACAAAAAACGGACACGATTGCTTCAAACCGTCACGGCACCCAGGTGTAGTACGTAGCGGCCTCTAAAGCGACGAGAAGAGCGGCATTTTCTGTTTTCACCCTCCTGTGCAACAGCAACCAGTACAAGCAAGTATCGTCATGCTGTGGGCGTGTCATACATGTCCTTCCGTCGCAGTTCGGACGCATCCCCTGTCCCCTACCCCAATGAGCCCGACGCTGTACTATAATCAAGTAATTTAGACAACCCCCCCCCTCCCCGCCCCGAAGGGGTGCTACCCATCGCTTTCTCTAAAAACCACCACAGCAGGCAGCAAATCAATACATTCGAAGCTGTCATCCACATGCAAGAATGCCCGCCTTTTTTCAGGCGGTTCTTGGTTGGGATGCAGCTCACCCTTCATGCGACTCGCCCAACACCTCACGTTTCGATTCGCGGTTGGTCCAAGCGATGCTTGCATGGTCAGTAAACGTGCTCCGTTTCGGCAATGTAGGCATGCGAGGGTCTGCGGCCATACGACTACGGCCGTGCATGGCACGAAGGACACCCCCCCCCCCCCCCCCCTCCCGAAGGGCTCAACAGGAACCTATCGACGTTCGCGTTCCCATTATTCTAACCCCTACAGGACTGCAGTCCCGCTATGGGGACAATTCACTTATAATTTGACTGGTTTATCCCCAAAACGAAACTGCAATCCTAAAAGGGATATAACCCATTTGGGACTTCAGGGGGGGGGGGGAAGTGTCTGGAAAACCCGACGATTACAGCATCGGCAGCACACGAAACCGCCCGGGCTGGCGAGGTAGGAGGTGTACGCGAGCCACCATGCAAGGAGATGTACGACACGCACGCGTAATGATACTATCATAGCCGCACTCCTGCACGCTCCCCATATGTTTTTTTTTTTCTTGGTAGGAAAGACCTCACCTGAACTAATTTTTCGTCGGTATAACTGTCTCCCAAAGCCAAAGCTTTTCTCTCTATGGGAGTGCAGCTGTGTAATACCCTTCAGTCTGCCGACCTCAGAGGGAAAAAGTGACGGGAGCAGATTACGATGATGACATAAGCTGCATCGAGGAGGCTGGGCTCCCTCCCAGCTGCTAGGTCAGGGAGATATATAGCACAATTATAATTTTACAAACCGAACAGGCAGTGCCTGGAGTTCGCTATCACGGCATGCGCGCAGGCAGCATGGTGGTCGTGCTGCTGCCCCGTCGCGCTAGACGATTGGCGATTGAGTACGACCTTGCTTCTTCTTCCTTCGGTTGCTCGCTCACGCGGGTTCCCGGAAGGGTCCATAGTCGTATACCTGGTATATCGGGCATGGCTTGTAGCAGTTTACCAGGGTACTGGGTATACTGCCAGTATGCTGGACCAGTACCAGTATACTACCAGGTATTTAGTCTGCAGCACTCACATTTACCGTAGCATCACCTCGCCCATTTATAGTCAATATTATCTACACTGCTACCGGTCGATACGGCAGCCTACCCCACAGCTCACAACAGCAGCAGCAACGCGAGTTTCGCGTAGTAAATCACAACTTGGACGATATCGGGACCTAAAAAATACAACCCAGATTAATAGGCGAGGCGGAGAGAAGACAGGAAGGTTTGTTTCCTCCTTTTTTGAACGGAGCAGAGGTTGCGAGCCCCTGCAGGGGGTTATTTTACGACATGCACTTTCGTCCGGTGCCCCTCTATTTTTCCAGGCATGGTGCCTTGCTGACTATGTATATATCAGGTACTTGGTAATGTTATTGCCTGACTTGCTCACTACCTGGTTTATCTATATACGGTTCACGCAGCTTGCAAACTTGAGTATCGATCGATCTGCCGATCGGTTGAACTCACAGCTGACGTACTCTTTTTAGTTTTTTATAAAATATACCAGGTACCAGGTATCTGGTAATGTTGATGGCAAGGTACGAGTACTTAATTCTGCTCTCGTGCGAATGCGCCATGCCTGTGGTACGCAAGAAACGAAAAAAAAACATCCGCGTGAAAAACATCTGATAACATGCGCGCAACATTCCGGAGTATTTTTTTTTTTATTCCCCACTCTGGGTCGGAAATGTAAGCACCGTTTAGACATTTTTATGAAGACCAAGCGGTCCTTCTATTTTCGTCCATAGCTTGTATCGCGTCCCTGGTATGTATACTTGGGGCACTTGGAACATGGAACATGGGGAGAGGGGCTCTGATCTTGAGTAGGTTTAGCAGTCTAGGAGAAGGGATCTTTAGGGATGTTTTTTACTTGAAAAATGTGTAGCATGGTCTGCACTTCGGAATCGTCGTCCGCATCTCAGAAATTTCCTGGTTCGATGGTTCGATGCAAACTCGGCGTAGCCTCGTTTATGGCGAGTTTTGGCCCGTTTCGGCTGCGGTTTGGGGTCAGGGTTAGGGTTAGGGTTAGGGTTAGAGTCAGGGGTTGGGTTGGGTCTTCGCCCGTACCTTGATCCCAACAGGAACCAAAACATCCGAACAGCCTACCAACCTGAAGATCCCTTCTCCCAGATTGTTAAAGGTCCTCCTGATCTTTCCTCGCACCGAACATGGGGCCACGACATGGCTCCTTGTGTTTTTTTTTTCCTTTTCTTGAAACACTCCCATTCTTGTTGACGAAAATAGAACGAGCGGTACAGGCATGAACGAATACCCCAAGATTAAAATGTACTGGTACTTCCTTTTCCCTCCCGAGTGGTACACCTGGTATTTGTATTATTTACGGGGGACCATAGTAAATAGGACCAAATATTGTTACCATGGTACATAGTAAAGATAGCGAAGTATATAGGTTTTTGGATGTACCGTAGGTCCTATTCAATATGATCCCCCGTAAATAGTAACATGTTCCGGCAGCAGCGTACGAGTAGTGCCTGGCGCCCGGTGTTTCTATGTATGGACAGCGGTAGTACGAAACTACGAATGATTTCAAAGCACGACACGTGCATCCCTTCTTATCATATCGCCCCAGCGTGGGTAGGCACAATTCGATGCGAGTCGACGAGGGGAGAAAAGGCTGAAGTCTTCTCGCGATAGAAATGAAGGCACGTACCGTAGCGGGAAGGGGGTAGAAGAGCCTGGTATGTGACCCCGGATCTGAGTTACGAGTTGGAAGGAGAGAGAGAAGAAGATGTGCGAAGATAATGAATGGGATGAGAAAAAAAAAAGGAAAAAGTATACGTTTATATATACAGATAGATATGTATATGTATATTATAGTACACTCTTAAGTCACCTACTGGTACGAGTACACAGCGGGCACACGGCACCTGGTACCTGGTACAAGGTTTCTTGGCTACACCAGCGGTACGTACGGGTTCATTCATGTGCGAATCGTCTGCGCACGTCACGTGGTGCAGCCGTTCCTCGATATGTTTGATATTTGTCAAGGTATATATATACCTGGTATCAATGCCAGGTTACTTGGAAACAAGTCGTGTACAAAAAACTTAAAACTCGTCGGCTTGTGACGCCTTCCAGGACCGGAGTCCCGTGTTGTGGACAAACAACATAGAGTTTGGCTGGTTTGTCCCCAAAACGGGACTGCAGCCCTAACAGGCATAACCCCTTTAGAACCGCAGTCCCGTTGTGGGGACAGACCCTTTAATTTTTAAGTAGTTTGTCCCCTAAAACGGGACTGCGGTTCTAAAAGGGTTAAGCGCGTGGTGTGTGTTGTGTTAGGTGTTAGGTGTGGTGTGTGGGGGGGAGTTGTTGTGGCGGCATGAGGTCAGTGGAGCCGCACCAGCTGACCCGACGCACATGTTTTTGTTGTTGTTGTTGTTGTTGTTGTTGCTGTTGTTGTTGTTGTCCTCACGTTAACTCTTTGATCAAGGAGTCCGTGGTCACACAGAGGGGCTGGATTCCTAGGAAGATCCGAAAAACCGCGTGAAAAAAAACTAAAAGGAGCAAAATTCGGCTGGGAACTGGGAAGCACGACGCATCCTACGTAAAAATACACGAGGTGAAGAAGGCGCACACTTGAAACGAGACCAACGTGCAAACTATATTAGCATGGCTGCGGGTCTCCGCGCAAGTATAGCGTGTAGAGTTCCCCCCGTTCCAACAGCTAACCAACTGATGTGTGTATGTTTTCACATTAAACCGTTCTTTCTACCCGTCGACATAACGAACCAATTGATGGCTACTGGTGACTGCAGCGGTTGCTCTCTGGTGTGCGCTGCCTTCACCGTACGAAACGCACGGTAGTCGTGAACACATGGAGAAACACGCCTGCTGTCTGAGGTGCGTGTCATGCTATTGCCTCGTAATACAATCAGAAAAAAGCGATAATTGCTGCCTTCGTGATGGTGTGGTGTGTGCGCCAATCGGGCGTCTCCGCGTGCCGTCCTGCTTCCGTTCTCAATTGCGCCGCGCGCTCATCGCCTTACCCCAATCGGCCCGCTCCTTCGCACGTGCTCTTGTTGCCACTCCCTTCCAGTTGGTTCCCCTTCTCCCCCGTCCCGAAAACAAAAAGTTCCTCGCCTTTGCAGTTCTGATCTGAAAACAAAATTTTCTCGCGCAGGGTAAGTTCAATCCGTCTTGTCCCCGCTCGTATAAACATACATATATACCAGGGTAGTGTATTTTTTTAGAGAGATACCTGGTAGTCTGTTCCAATTAGTCTGTACGAGTAAGCATTGCTGCAAGTGTTTCCAGACCAACCAGGTGCTCCCGGGTTACTGCACCCGAAACACACCGAAGGGCTGAAGTCGGAATTTTAAGAATTTTCCGAAATTACGCCGCGGACATCGCAGACACCACCCACGTACAGGCCTTTTTTTATTGCTCTCATAGCCCGTACATATCCTGGTATGTAGGACGCCGCGGACGACACCGCAACAACATTCGGGTCCGAAAATACACGCCAATATCACAGACACCACCGCGACAACAGGTTGTCGGTACGGTACAGCAGTAGTGCGAGACGAGAGCCTCTTCTCAACAGGTTTGCTGTCGGCAGCAGTACGTATTATGTGTGGGTGTTTCTTCACATCCACGCGTTATGTTGTACCCGTCGGCATCCAGCCAACACAGAAACAGTGTCCGTGGTGACTCCTCGCCCTTGAAATATGCAAGCTACTATGTGGTCACAAAATTACGACACGGCAGTAGAGGTTCTTACATTGTAGTTTGATCTTTTTAGGACCGCAGTCCCGTTATTGGGGACAACCCAGCCGAACTATCAAAAGTAGTTTGTTTGTCCCCCAAGACGGGACTGCAGTCACTTCTTCATTTCGACGAAAAGGAGGCCGATATATTCCTGAGCTGTATGGTCCAGCTCGTGTTGCCGCCTGGGAGCCGCGATCAACCTGCATCACCTAGGACAGGTCCCCTGCAATAGATCTGTACTGTGCAGGTCCTGCACAGGTGGTAAGTACCTAAGGACGGCAGGTTAGGATCTATTATAAGATGATCTATATGATCTACAGTAGACAGATAGATCAGTCCCAAAAGGGTTAAGAAGGAGAGTAAACAATGCAATGCTGTGCCATCGTACTGGACACTACATGCAAAATATACACACGCCAGCAACCCAGATACATTGGAAGAGAGAAGAACAAAAGCCTAAGGCAGCAAGAGTGGTTTTGCTGGAGAGCCCCTAGAGGCAAGGCGGCTTTCCCCCGACCGAGGTGTGTGAGGAGTTAGGAGCGCAGCAGCCGTGTCAGTCGACCGGGCAGCGCGCGGGGGGCGTGGGAACACGCTATTGATTCCTGTTCTCTTCTTTCTGGTCGGTGCGGTAAGTGTTTTGTTGTTGGTGTTGTTGTAGTTTCGTCGTCAGCTTTTGTTCGCGGATTGTTTTTTTTTTGTCACGTATGGTACGTACGTATCATTGTGTTCTTTGTCGTATTAATATTAATAATGGCATTTCGTTGGCGTTTCCTTTTGAGCATGTTCGTAGTGTTGTGTTGTATTGCTGTTTTTGCTATATACCATGATGTGCGCTTGTCGTACCGCTCCTCACATCGATTGCTGTTCGAAATGGTGTCGGATGTTGGCATCGGAATCGAGTTCGCTACGACACCGATACACAAGAAACTATGACGTAATCGATAACAACTTCGGTATTCGCTGCTCGTACATTCTATGCTCTTCGTTCAGAAGTGCCAGCTTAAGCCTTTTAGGATCCCAGTCCCGTTTTGGGGACAAACTACTTATAATTAGAGTGTTTTGTCCCCACATATGGGAGTGCAGTTCTAAAAGGGTTATAACGAAACACGGGGATGCCAGAGGGGATGGAAGGGCCAAACTTCTTCGATGCAATACATTGTGGGGAGGTTCGATGTTTCGATATACCAGGTATCGATTTTTTTGGACACGATATCCAACGCTAATGCTGCTGTACGAGTATGTAGTTCGGGCACATTCCTACCCCCAGCAACCCGGGCTGCTTGATGTGGCTTGACGCTTGCTTTCGTCATTTTTTCAACGCTCCTGATCCCTCATGGTAGGACCCCGAAAAAAAAAACGCCCCACCATTGTTTTCATCCTCCTGGCAGATTGTTTATTAGGGACAATATTAATAGTAAATGCAACCTATGGTAAAGACAAAAAACCTACCTGGTACCTGATATATATTTACCTATTTTTACCATCAATATTTGGTCCTATTTCCAATGGTCCCCCGTAATGGTATTACGGGGGACCATAGTTAACAGGACCTATGGTATACATAAAAACCTATATGTTTAACCATTTTTACTAACAATATTTGGTCCTGTTAACTATGGCCCCCCGTAAATAGTTGTTAATATTAATGTTAATAGGATGCACCTCAGTCTTCACGCGACTCGCCGCACACCTCACGGCGTTTCTCTTTCTTGGTGCAAGCAATGTCCGCCTGGTCGGTGAAAAACCGACGTGCTCCGTCCCGGCACATTGTATATAGGGATGCCAGGGTCTATGTCCGTACGATTACGGCCATGCATGTCTCTGGGACCCCTTCCCCGCCCCCCCCCACCCCGCGCGCTTTTGTTCGAGTCTCGAAACGAGCGTCCACGGCTATACGTATAATAGCTTCTGGAATTAGTTTCTCTCTTCGAAATCCAGTGTGACTGGGAATGCTTGTTATTTCGGTCGCGTTTTTTTTGTTTTGTTTTGCCTTTTGCCTTCTGTCAAGTGTGGGTGGACCTCATGTAAAGTGAGAGCAAAACCGAAACATTTCCGTCGACACATTCCTTGTGTACGTGGGAGTACAAGTAGCTCCAGCCCTGAAAAATTCCTACGCCCCGACTTTTTTGCTGTCGCAATTTTTCGCGACTTTCGCGATGGATGAGAGAGGGCTCTGACATGTTTCTGATGATGGTCCTTGTGTTTTTTCGTGGCTGTCGTACACTAGTCCATGCGCCGCGGGCAGCATGTACTACATGCAGTATATATATATAAAAAATTATATATATATATATATCGATATATATATATTATAAATACCCCACGGGGTTGCGGTTGTGCCTCGTAGAAAATTGGAAATTGAAGCACCTTTCAGCTTAACCCCTTCGTGAATGCATCCCGGTTTGTGAGGACCAACTACTTTGGAATTGGTGTGGAATGTTTTTTGTTGTTGCAGTCGTTCAAGGGCCTTTAAGGCACGCTTTCGTCGGTAATGTCATCGTTCATAGGATACGATGCCGACGGAAATGCTGTTGTTCAAGTTTTTCGTTCGTTCCACAGTGTTCGGACGCTGGGTGCGTTACCGTGCTCGATCCGCGACTTCAAGTGGTATCCGAAATAGTTTTGGATGTGGAAACCCCGGGGGCACCTTTCGAGTATTTTCGGACCCAGATGCGCTCCAATCGATCAAAAACAGCCACAAGCGTCAGGTATTGTCGACCGTCATATGTCGAGCTCGCAGCTGAACTAGTGCAATCATTCTTCGCGCGCTTCAAGCTTGTTGCAGTGGCGTTGCTTGTCATTGCCGTACTTGGGTACTTCGGGCACGCCTTTTTTATTTGCCCCATCCTCCCCCCTTCCCCCCCCCTCCTCCCCCCCCCCCCCCCCCCGCCAGCAAAAAACAGGGGAAGGGGATAAGATAGCAAAACGTGTTTACCCTATTAATAGTGAGGGGCGCTGCTACAGAGGCAAGGCTTTTACGTCAAAACATGTCTGACTGAACGGGCTCCCCAACTGGCGAACTACCCCACATCGTCATCCAATAGGGTGTTTGCGATTATCCAATTTTGATTTGGGTTTATGAAACGTTTTGAAGCCAACAACGGGTGCATGCTACGGGTTCGCCTAAACTTTTCTGAAGGTCCTTACTTGAGGAGGTCTAACCCCTCCCCCCCCCCCCCCTCCCGCCCAAAAACCTGATCTCGAACAAAACCGAAAGATTTAACCCGCTGAACCTACCGTAGTCCCATCCATGTCTTGAGGATTTATCGAAAAATATTGGGAAAGAAAAAATGCTTTTCCCAGCCATATTGGGTGGGTAGTTCCTCGAAAGAGGAGCCCCCCGGCTGTCAGAAGTATTTTGCCCGGAAAGAGCTACCCGCATCATAACGCGTCAGTTGTGAGGAGCTGATTGGTTGAACAGGTGGCATGAAGTTGCTCCGTCTGCTCTCTCTCTATATATAGCCAACCCAAAAAGAGTTCTATCCTAACCCAAAAGAATACCTGGTTGTTGCAAATAACGTCGTTTTGGTCACTTTTTCCCCCCTCCCAACAGCAATCAATTTCTTGGTAGGGTCGGGGGGTTTTGCTGTTGGGTAGGAAACAGACTGCAAGAAAAGCCCAACCCAACCCAACCCAACCCGACCCATCCAAGTTCTTCGCAGCAAACCATTCCTTTTATCATACACCTACGTAAGACCATGGGATCATTGGTCGGGTCGCCCCTTCCTATTTTGTCAAGGTCAGTGTTTTGGTTGAAGGCGTATATAGCTCCTTGCGCGAGGAGCCTCAGAAAATTCTCAGAAATTTCGCATGCTATGTATATACCCCTACCGTCACACGCATTCTGTTCTGTAATACCAGGTACATGAACGGAAAAAAAAAAAAACGTACGCAGTGAGCGCCCAATTTTTGGAGGGTGTCTCTGTTGGGAGTAGGCACGGTGATCCGTCTCGAAAGGGAATCGCGGTGAATGGTCAAATGAATGAGGCAAGAATCAAATAAGTGCAGCCTTCCCTTGATGCCACTCGCCCGACACCTCACGGCGCTTCGCAAAGCTTGGTGCGAGCAATGTCTGCCTGGTCGGTGAAAACCAGACATGCTCCGTCCGGGCATTGTAGGGATGCGAGAGAGTCTGTGGTCATACGACTACGGCCATCCATGAGATCGAGTAAATCTCTCCTATCGAGTAACCCCCCCCCCCTCCCCCTTCCCCTCCCAGCAGGGACCGAGTGGCCGACGCTGTGCTGTATTTATAGTTTTGGTTCGTCACTAAGTTGTCTTTTCTGTGAAGCCCCAGGAACATTTTAGCCTCCCCATTGCTGCCCTGTTTGGTACGGGACAGACTACTTGGGTCAGGCTTGACTCCTTTTTGCACTCTTATATACAGATGGGGGGTGGGGGGGGGGGGGGAGGGAGGGAGGGAGGGGGGGAAAGTAAAATTCTGAAACCACGATGGACCCGAAAAACGTGTATTCCGCTGTTGTTGGTATCCAATATACACGATAATGGGCTCGAACGTCATGGCATCCCTCAGTTTTTTACCCACCATATACCTGGCTTTTACGAGTAGTTTCAATTTAGTGGTTGACTCTGATGACTAGATATGTTGCCACGGAAGAAGAAAAGGGTCACTGGCAACAAGCTCTCTGTTGACTCTGTTTCCCACTTTCTGATTCTCTCTCTCTCTCTCTCTCTCTCTTTCTTCCCCCCCCCCCCCCCCCCCCCCCCCCCCCCCCCCCCCCCAATCCCCCCACCTCTCCTATCGGACACGGATGGGCTCAGGGTCTACGCGGACGTGAACGTGCATCGGCCGCGAGACTACTGGGACTACGAGAGCCTCGTCGTGAACTGGGGGGATCAAGAGGACTATGAGGTGGTGCGGAAGATCGGGAGGGGCAAGTACAGCGAGGTGTTCGAGGGCATGAACGTGCTGAACAACACCAAGTGCGTAATCAAGATCCTCAAGCCCGTGAAGAAGAAGAAGATCAAGAGGTGAGCGAGGAGTTTCGCGGCTTGTCGGACAGATCGTTCTACTACAGATCGTGCCCCCTCGACGGTCTGGATAGACCCTTCCAAGGGCAGATAGATGGATGTTCTATCTGCTCTCGATCTTGCATGGTCTACTATTAATAGTATGGAGCTTGTGCTGCCGGGTGGGACCCGTGCTATCTGTGTGCTAATACCAGGTGCATGCTTCCTGGGTGGGATCTGCCCTCTGAGGCAGATCCTGCACGAACCTCTCACAACGGCAGGTGATGATCTAAATGATCTATCTGTGGACAGATCGGATAGATCATGATCTGTCCGAGGCGTGAAGGGAGTTGAATTAAGACAGAAGGGGGGGGGCATGCCGTCGTCTGGCGGAGGGAAGGAAAAGGGGGGTTTAATAAGTTTGTGTATGCACATAGCATCTTATTGTATCGTTTTGTTTTTTTTTCGACCGGCTCTCATTTTTGGCACGAACGGATTGGTTGAAGGAAACACTTTTAAAAAAAAATTATTATTGTAATTTTGTATTCTGTAACAATTTGGGTGAGAACCCACGCCCCTCCTCTGCATCCAAACCGTTGTAACGCCTTCGGCACGTTCGGGAAACCTTCGACCCAACTCCACGTCATATTTCGGGAAGCTTTGGCTGGGCCATCGGCAATTCTCTCGCCCCCACGCGCTGCTTGATCCCCCCCCCCCCGCCCCCCCCCCCCCCCCCCCCCCCCCCCCCCCCCCCCCGTTTGACCCCATTCTGTTTCAGTCCTTTTTTTTTCACGAAAACGAGCCAGGTTATTGCAACAAGCCGTAAGCGCGTCACCCTTGAGCATCTAAAGTATTATATACCTATACCTGGTATTTAGAAATATAGCTGACGTCACCCGCCGGGTGCGTTGAACGTCGGAACTTCGTGAAATTAAAATTGAAAAGTCTCGGGTTACTGTATTACATCACCACTCTATCCCAATATATACGCACCTATTATTACGGGGGGCCATAGTTAACAGGACCAAATATTGTTAGTAAAAATGGTTAAACATATAGGTTTTTATGTGTACCATAGGTCCTGTTAACTATGGTCCCCCGTAATAATAATATACGAAGTTATGTTATTACGGGGGACCGTAGTAAAGAGGACTTATGGTACACGCAAGAACCTATGTAGTTCCTATGATTACTGTTACGGGGGACCATAGTAAATAGGACCAAATATTGTCAGTAAAACAAGGTAAGTATGTAGGTGTTTGTGTGTACCGTAGGTCCTATTTACTATGGTCCTCCGTAAGAACAATATTTGGTCCTATTTGCTGTGATCCCCCGTAAAACTACTCAATCAAAAACGGTCCTAACCTTTCGGGAGAGAGTGGTATATCCCAACCAATGTTTTATTTTGTTACACGCCCGCCCGCCCGCCGGTTTTACATTTATTGTTTCACGTTGTTAAAAAATATACCAGGTAGCGCTGACGAAATAAACGAAGTGGAAAAAATGATGAGTTGCCCGCCGGGTACATGTTCGAGGCTTGTAGAAAAACGTTGTTGAGAAAAATGCGCGTACGAAATACAAGTGTGCTTTGTTTTATTACACCCGCCGGGCCGGGCACGCGTTGAAGGTTTGGAAATATTTCTCCAGCCCAGCAAACAAAATGGTTGGTTGGATGTAAAGACGGCGCCGCCAACGGATCCCGCGCCCACCGCTGTGCTGCTGCTGCTGCTGCTGCTGCTGCTGATTTTGCTTTGCTTCGTTGCCGCTGCTGCTTTTGCTCTGCTGCGCTACCGTGCAGGGAGATAAAAATCTTGCAGAACCTGTGCGGGGGGACTAACATCATCCAGCTGTTGGACGTCGTCCGGGACCCCCAGAGCAAGACGCCCAGTCTGGTGTTCGAGTACATCAACAACACCGACTTCAAGGTGCTCTACCCCACCCTCACCGACTACGACATAAGGTGAGCTCCCCCCCCTTCCTGTCCCTTCCCCTTTCCTTCTCTCCTCGCCGCCCCCCCCCCCCCCGCCCCTCTCGTGCGTGAGCGTCTCGCGAAAAAGGAGGGTGTCGGATAACGCCTACGTAGGTAATACTTGCACTTATTGGAAGTATCATGTATGCATACACTGTGGAGGGCGGCATGGGTTTTGTATTGTGTGTTGGCGTTCTACTTTTATGCGTAAGAGTGTGTAGGGCGAAATGGGTATTGTGTTGCGGTGGGCGGCTCGTCGCCCCTCCCCCTGAACGCCCCCCCCAAACTCAGCAGGGCAAGACCCGCACCTAATTACAATTTTTTGGTAGTAGGTACGAGGACAGTGGTACCAGGTAGTGTTAGATTAGCGGTGACGATTTCGTCAGCTGGATGATGAAATTCCAGCGGTTTACGGATTTTCCGCGCACATCCGACTAAATGGCCGCGTTGGTTCATGTGGATGGAAAAGCCCCCCGACCCTCCCAAATCAACAGGGAAATATGTCCGCTTCCTTTCGAAAACCTGGAAGCACGTAGTGCTTGAATAGCAGTGGTAATTTCCGTCAGCTGGCTAATGGTGTTCCAGCGGTTTACGGCTTTTTGCTTGACGTTTTCACCCCCCCCCCCCTCCCCCCCCAATACCATCCCCCATTCCCTATCCCCTGTATATGTTGGCGTTATTTTTGTCTTTTAGGTATTATATCTTCGAGCTGCTGAAGGCACTCGACTACTCCCACTCCAATGGTATCATGCACCGGGACGTGAAGCCGCACAACGTCATGATCGATCACGACCAGAAGCAGCTTAGGCTCATCGACTGGGGGCTGGCGGAGTTCTACCACCCTGGGAGGGAGTACAACGTGCGGGTGGCGTCACGCTACTTCAAGGTGACCACACGTACAAATATAGCAGTTTGTGTTGATGTAGTCACACGTATGGCATGAGGGTGGATAAGAGACGAGGAGAGAGAGCGGAGTGGTCCCCGAGAGAAAAAAATTACAAGAGCGAGGTGGAATTAACTCAACCGGCCCCCCGGTCAATTCGGCAAGATAACGCGATCTGCGGTTCGAGTTTCCAAACGGGCCGTTTTAACATGATTCACGTTCGAACGTTTTGTACCATATATTTTTCTGTTGTTCGTTTTTTGTTAGATTTTTCTGCCTTTCCTCCCTCCACGCGCCCGCTTTCGTTCAACCGTTTTAGTGCTGCGGTCCCATTTTGGGGAACAAACCACTCAAATTTCAAGCAGTCTGTCCCCAAAACGGGACTGCGATCCTGAAAAGGGTTTTGAATGCGCCGCAAAAAAAACAATTTTATCCTGAAAACTGCGACTCTCTGTTTTTTTTCGCTCGGGTTTTCGATCGGTGTCGGCGGCGTATCTCACTAGGGGGGTTACAGATTGGGGCCGGTGGAAAACGGAGGAAGTCCTAAATTCTCGGTTCCGCGAAATGCACGACTGAGCCATGCTTTTAGTTATGCCGGTAATTTCAGGGCGGGTGAATTGTATGATCGGTGATAACGCCGTTGCTGTTCTGCGAACGGTGCAGACGTGCAGACCTCTCCCCCCACCCACCTGCCCACCCACCCCCCCTTTGCCACTGCCAAAACTGTGTACTGCTGTAACTCTAGCTGCAAGTAAGATTTTGTCCTCAAAACGTGCTTGCAGTTTTTTTTTCACGAGTTCGAACTAAAAAAATCACGAGAACTTACTACGTAAGTCATGTCTGGCCCAGCAACTAACTGCTGGCCAGCTACATGTGTGCTTGATAAAGACGAGCGGAGGCTAGTTTCTAACTTTTGACGGCGGCAAAAAAAAGATAGGGTGCCTCGAAAATGCCTGAAGCCCCCGCTGTGGCGTTTGGTTGTACAGTACATGGTGAGGCGTTTTCTGAAAAACAACATGGGATTTTGTGTCGCCGGGTATTCAAAACCAAAAAAAGACACGAGCAAGCACGGGGCCGCTACCGATCAAACGACGAGCGGCTGAACAGTGCCGCCGCCGCAGCTGCGCGCCCAGAGCCGCGAATGGGAACCACCGGAACTCTGTTGGTGTGCTTTTTGCTGTACGGTTGCTGCGCCATGGCGAGACAACTACATCTCGGCAGCCTCGACCCAAACGCACTACACAGCTCCGGCTGCAGCGACAGCAGCAGCAACGGCAAGGCTCATGCACGCCGCAGCCTCCCGGCCCCGGACGAAGAGACGACCAACGAATTTTAAACGAAATTTTCATACGAAACGCTGCTCCGCGCCAGCGGCGAGCCTGCGCCATCATGCGCGTGTGCCGACTCAGGCTTTTGGCGAACCGAACTGCCTGGGCAGCGTTGCGCGGTAGCATAGAAACAGTGTCACCGCCTTGCGCGCGGGGGGGGCTCAGCACGGAAGTACGTACGTATTCAGAACACCATCAACATCATTCGTGTTTTTTTTTTTGCCTTCCGCCAACGCGCACCATGTTATTTCCTACAACAAGTACTCGTATTTAATATCACTACTATTTCATCGACGCACTCAATTTTACGGCAGTTATAAAATATCCTGCTGCGTGAGTTCCTAGCGAGAGCTATATACTGAATCAGCAGCATCGTCGTCCGTTTTTCGCGTGTTCGGCCAGCCTTCCAGCACCATCCCGTGTACTGCATCCGCTTGGTATTGCCAGTCACGCGCGATCAGCCCAAACGAGGCCTGCCGATGAGTGCGCATTCGTCCGAACAAAGCCCCACTGTCAATATAATGTATTAAACCAACACAAACGCCTCGCTCTCTCTTACAAGGAATCACTCGCTATTTTGCCGATCCACAATCAGCCAAAGGTTTTCGCAGATTTATCAGCCAAACAAGGTCTGCCGATGAAGGCGCGCTCTTCAAACAAGCCTCTAGAGTATACCGGACGCATGCTCCGGCGGCAGAGGTGCACCGACTTTTTTTTTGAGTCGTCTCACACGGCCTTAAGCAGCTATTACGGGGGACCATAGTTAACAGGACCTATGGTATACATAAAAACCTATATGTTTTAACCATTTTTACTAACAATATTTGGTCCTGTTAACTATGGCCCCCCGTAATAGCTGCATGTACCTAACCCAAAATCTGATTTCGGAGGAACGTGTATGTGCTATAAAGTATATACCCGACAAAGTCGACTCGAACGATCCCATGGCCTTAAGCATGAAACGAAAACTGCAGCAAGCACAAGATCGAAACTCCGACGATTTTTGGGGGTTATCCGTTTTAGAACTGTTGTCCCGTGTCGGGCACAAAAATATTTTCAAAAAGTAGAATTTGATTGGTTTGTCCCCAAAGCAGGACTGCAGTTCTAAAATGGTTGATTGAGGAGCCCCGTCGTTCACAAATATTGCCTCAGAAGGCAAAAAAAAGTGCCGTCTCTATCGTAGCACGCGTCACCGGTAAGAGTGTCCAACACGCCTCGTTCTCTCTTGCAACACACCGCGGAATATTCTAGGAAGGTTCCCCATCTCTAGTGCATCGTCCTCTCCTGTGTTGAAGTAGGCGGGGTAGTCGACAAAAGCTTGAAGGCGTCACACGCCTCGACGGAAATGAAGCCACGCGCCCACTCTCGCTGGTAATCGGCACGTGATAGTCGAAAAGAGAAGCGCAAATCTGCCCGAAACGCCGAACGTATGCTGTAGTCCACATAGGCTACGAGGTATATGGGCGGCAACTCTCACGACCGAGTGAACCCTTTTAGGACTGCAGTCTCGTTTTGGGGACAGTTGGGGACAAATTACGTGGAATTTGAGTACCTTGTCCCCAAAACGGGACTGGAGTTCTAAAGGGGTTAACTTTTCACGTGTTTTCAACCGACCAGATATATCATTTTTTAAAACCCACTTACATACATACATACATATACTTGGTATATGTGATTTTTTATATCGGTATTGCATTTAAAAAAATACCAGACCGTGTTTTAACACCCGACACAATGTTACGGTTTTGAAAACGTCAAAAACTAATCGCACGAACCGCTTTTTGCAATGTGGACAAAATCAGGGGCCGGAGCTGTTGGTTGACCTCCAGGAATACGACTACTCGCTGGACATGTGGTCGCTGGGCTGCATGTTCGCGGGGATGATTTTCCGTAAAGAGCCTTTCTTCCATGGGCACGACAACTACGACCAGCTCGTCAAGATTGCCAAGGTGAATTTGATTAAAATTTCAGACGATCCCTCCCAGCTCAGCGCTGGTGGTGGTGGTGGTGGTGGTGGTGGTGTCCGCAGTCGCTCGCTCGCTTTCTTTTTTTTCTTCTTTTTTTCGCATGTTGGTCTGAAAGAGAGCTACCATGTACACACTATGGGGTGGAGGGCGCGGTAAGAGAGAGAGGGAGTCGAATACTAAGATAACGGCAGACAAAGGGGGAGAGAGAGGGGGAGAGGGACGTACCCGGCGGTGGCGCGTGGGAACAAGTCAAGGAGCCAGTTTTTTGTTTTTTGTTTTGATCTCCGTTTTTTTTTCGAGACGATCTTGGGGTGTGAGCGCGCAGGCAGAGGCCCAGAGGTGGTCGAATAACTGTCGGTCGGCCCCGTTGCCTCGTCTCGTCGACCCTATACACTGTTTATATGTATACCTGGTATCCATTTTTGTGGTACTATTAATAGTGTACTATTTTGCTGGACGCGATTTTAATTATCGCACGAACCGCACGGTTGAAACGAATCGGCCGATCGACCCATCGATCGACCAGGTGGCTGACCGACCGGCGGACCGGAAAAATCTATCTGACGACCAATGGAACGATAAAATGACTCTTACCTACCGCTGACCGACCGGCGGACCGAAAGAAATCCATCAGACGAAGAACGGAACGATCAATGATGAACCTACTGTACCGACCGACTGACTACTGCTGGAGCAATCAATGGCCGAAGGTCGGACCAACCGCCCTTAGCGATTACACAAATGAGTTACCGACCGAACTTGCTGACTGACCGAACGACCGACCGACCGACCGACCGACCGACCGCGTCAGATCTTGGGAACCGACGAGCTGTTCAACTACCTGGACAAGTACGACCTAGAGCTGGACCCCCACTTCGACGGCATCATGGGGCGTCACAGCAACAGGCCGTGGCAGAAGTTCGTCAACCCTGAGAACCAGCACCTTGTGTCCGAGGAGGCCATCAGCTTCGTTGGCCACGTGAGATGGATGGACTGACCGACCAAACTGCCGACGGACCGATCAATCGATATATACCGACCGCACGTTTCGCTCACACGTTGTGACGAAAACGCCTCTCGTCCGCGTTTCCCTCTCTCTCGTAATTTATTTTTCAATTAGTTTTCGTTGGTTTGTGTTTCTTTTGCGCGTGTGTGTTTTGCTTCTTTTGGTATCGTTGTTTTTCTTTTCGTTATTTTTTTCTGCTTCCTTGGTCTGTTGTTATTTTTTTTTCGCTCTTTTTTTTTTTTTTTCGGCCTCTTATGATCCTACAAGGCTCGACGCTTTTTGCTCGCAACCCCCCCCCCCCCTCCCCGCTTTAGGTAAGGATGCGTGGGTTTATGTCCATATGACTACGGCTATGCATGACCATGAACCCCTCCCCCCCCCCCTGTCTCTTCCCTCCCCTCCGTCTACCCTACCGCAGCTCTTGCGATACGACCACCAGGAGCGGCTGACGGCGAGGGACGCGATGGATCACCCGTACTTTCAGCAGGTCCGCGCGAACCAGGGGAAGCCGCTAGCGACGCATCACGAGGCGTCGGAGCAGAGCCGCGCCGACGCTCAGCAGTCGCAATCGAACGCGTGATGGATCAGTGAACGAGTGAAAATTGTCGGGCTGGTTGGTTGGTTAATTGATTGGTTGGTTGGTTGGTTGGTTGGTTGATCGATTGGCTGATTGGTTGGTTGGATGGTTGACTGATTGATTTGATTTGATTTGATTCGACTGAACGATCGAGTGGGCTAAATATACAAAAAAAAAAACATAGTACAACCAAAACAAACAAAGAGCCAGGCGAAATGGTTGTTTACGTGAAGGGGCCGCTGCAGTCGTGGGTTGAAGGAACGGGGTGGGGGGGGGGGGGGGGGGGGGGGGGGGGGGGGGGGGTCGTCATGGTCCGTGGCCGCAAGGCCACGTACCTTCACAGAGGGAGGGGGGGGGGTGGTCAAAATGGTTTGAGGGGAGGGGGCTCTTTTTTTTTCTTCTTAGCAGGAGCTTTTGCCGCCCCGGACGAAGAGGAAGTCGCGCCATGTTTTGTTGTTGCTGTCTGCCCCCCCCCCCCCCCTCCTCCCTACTTTTTTTTTTTGCGTTTTTTTTTTGTGACGATGGGAAAGGGAAGGAAACAATAAGCAGACGCACGCGAGCGCGCGTTCGGATTGAATGGAATGCGATGGAATTGGATGCATGGGACGGGATGGGGGTGTCGACGGGCCTTGCTACTTGTGCTGCAGTTGGTGTTGCTGCTCGGCTCGAAGGGGGGCAGGCGGCAGTGGTGCGTTCAGGGCGCTTTCAATCGTTAATGGGTATCGTCGTGGGTCGTTTGTACACGCTGGGCGGTGGCTTTTCTGGCGCGGACATGTGCTGCAAGGGCGAACGATTCCGCACCAATGAAAAGCTCGTGTTCCTGGGATGGGGAAGGAGGGAGGGACGAAGCGAGGGAGGCAGAGAGGAAAATAATCGAGAGAGAGAGAGAGAAGGAAACACAGAGAGGGAGAAAGAGAGCGTGCAGATACTCGGGTGCTTCCCAAAGAAATGGGCGTGGGCAGCGGATCTCGAACGATAGTTGCGAGATGAGGGCGCGTGGCGTCGATTTTTCCGATTTGTTTCGTTCTTGTTCCTCTTTTTTTTTTTCTTGTGTGTACATGCATGCGTCCGCGTCTGCACGCTTGCGTCCTGCGTTTGCGCTCGGCGTTTGCGTGCTGCGTTTGCGTGCTGTGTGCCTGTGTAAGTCTGCGGGTGCGTGCTTGCAACATACTCCCCCATGTTCACTCTCTCTCTCGTATCCCAGTTGAGGGCTATCATGTCGGTCGCCGTTGTTCTGCGCGCGCGCCGCAAGGGGGGGAGGGAAAGAGAGGGGGAGATGATACGGGGGGGGGGGGGGCACAGACTGTCGGTTTCGGGTTCTTCTTTTTCTTCCCGTGGCTGATCCTGTGTTGCGATTGGAGATGGCAGCTTTTGCATTCGGAGGTTTGCCGCCCCGTCCCAGACGTTGTGGTCCTTTTTTATTCTAGGGGGTGATACCGGCGATGATACCCAAGAGCCATGTGCCTGTGGTTTGTTGGAGTAGACGCGTCCACCGTCGCATGGCCAAGTCATATCATATAGTACCTGCGCGCGTGTGTGCCCCCCCCCCCCCCGACCCCTCCCCATCCAGCGAGCCCACCCGCTTGCGCACGCACCCCCCCCCCCCTTGCTCTGCTGTCGTTGCGTCTGGTATGAGTTGTTCTAGTTTTTTGACGGTTATGTTCGCGATCAACGTTTTTTTCAAATGGGGGGGGGGGGGGGGCAGAAGAAAAGTGGACGGTTGATCGCGATCGTTGCCGAATTGGGTACGTAGATGCCAAATTGGCATGGCTGAACGGGGCCTACGGCGAGACGATGTATAACGCCATTTTCGCGAGCAGGGTGGTGTTTTTTTGTTTTGTTTCGTTTTCGTTTGTTGCTTTCTTTTGGTTTCGTCGCTCAGCGTGGGCCAGGGAAGGGGGGGGGGGTGGGGGAGGGGGTTGATCGCACAGACATCGCCTAGCGTGGGTGTGGAGGGAGGGGGGGGGGGGACTGATCGCACAGTCAGCACGCACGCTCCTGTTTAGGGTGGGGGGGCGAGGGAAGGGTGGACCGGGGGGGGGGGGGGGGGGGGCGAAAGGTGGAGGATATTTCATCGCAAGAAAGGAAATATATTTCGTTCCAGGCGTTGCTTTAGAACAAGGTTGACGCGCCGTCGGTCGTGAGGAGTTCGGGCCGTCGGTCGGTTCATGCATGCCTGCAGTGCGTGCGTCTTTGGCAGACAGGCGGCACCTTGAGAACTTTCGAAACAAGAGAGACCACTACCACCACTGCCACCACCACCGCCACCACCGTCGCCATCACTAACGCCACCGCCTCCAGTGCTCCGCCGTGCGCCGTGTTTTATTTTTTTATTTTTTTTATTTTATTGATAGGGATGGTCCGGGGAAGCAACAATACCATTAAAAAAACCGTGCCGAAAATCTTGTGGGGTCCTTGTCACGTATTGCTGGTACTGGTACACCCTTGCGAAGTATACGTACACACACGTACACACGGCGTGCCGTTCCGAACCGCCACAAGCGTACGCGCTGCTGTTTGCTGGTTGATGTTTATCCGAAATATTTTTTCGTCGGTGGGGGGGGGGGGCGGACGCGAAACGACATTCCAAACATATTGGGTAGTCCTGCTGTAAGCAGAGGAGCCCGGTCAGTCGGGTTTCTTCAGGCCCCAAAGCACCCCTACCTACCGCACTTTAGCGGCCACCGCACTGCAGGGGCATGGCCCCTTGCTTCTGGTCGACCCTCTTCAGTCGAGGAGCCCGATCAGTCGAATTGGCTGAGGCCCCAAAGCACCCCCGCCACTTACCGCACTGTAGCGGCGACCGCACTGTAGGGACATGGCCTCTTGTTCGACCCTTCACCTACGCTGTATGTACGAGGTACCCCTGGGGTACGTCTGGGCTTGAAGGGGGCTGGGGCGCAGGCGTATTTTACGACGAGGTGTCGCACACCTATTCTCCCGTTTTTCACTACTCGCCTCAGTAGGAAATGTGTTAACACCTCGCGGAGGCCGATCGATTCCCACTTTATGATCTAGATCTATCTTTCGAGGCAGCTATAATATTTCTCATCATCTGTAGGATCTAACTAGATCATGCTACCGGGTAGGGGCCGTGCAATCTGCAACGCGCATGGATAGCTACTGTTTGTAGCGCACGAGCTTCGTGGGTTGGATCTGTACAATTAATCATATGCAGATCCTGCACAGCCTCTCGCAACGGTAGGTGAGGAACTAAAATGATACCAGGTACCTGGTATACTACTACGGTGGACCAAAGTTAATAGGACCAAATATTGTTATTACGGGGGACCATAGTTAATAGGACCAAAGGTACACATAAAAAACTACCAGGGTATATGTTTAACCATTTTTACTAACAATATTTGGTCCTGTTAACTATGGACCCCCGTAATAGTAGAAATAGTTAAATACATACTGGTATTTTTTTATGTATACCAGAGGTCCTGTTAACTAAGGTCCCCCGTAATACCATTACGGGGTGCCATAGTAAATAGGACCTACGGTACACACAAAAACCTATATATTCCCCTATTTTTGCCAACAATATTTGGTCCTATTTACTATGGTCTCCCGTAATAACCGTAGATCTCGACCAGTCCGAGGTGTGAAAAGCGTTTGCCGAGCATCAACACTATGCCCTCGATAAGCCAGGGGTTTTGTACAGACCTTGTTGGCCTAGCCTCGATGCAATGGTTGAAATGCGCTTGTGACCCCGCCAGGGAAAAAAAAAAATCGGAAAGAAAACGTAAAACGAGAGGAGTTGCGAGTCAATCGCTCGGTACGAGTACCACTTTTTGGCTCAACAATGCCCGGCCACGTTTGAACTCCCCAAGTAAACTATATACTTCCGGTAGTATTTTACCTTGACAGGCATGTTTGGTTTAGGACTACTGCATGCGGCCTATAACAATGTTGGTCGTGTTGCGCTATCAAATTTCGTCAAAGTTCATGTTTCGGGTGATATAGTGAGCTCCTCGCGTGATTGTAGGAGCTTAGAAAATAAGCCACCACCCCCACAAGGGCATTCGTTGTAGGATCCCCTCTCCCCTGTTGCGGCATTATGATTTGTAGCAGGCGTCCTCTCATCATGCCTGGCAGGCATTGTCACCTGCCTTACTGAGAATGCCTCGCCCCTTCGTATATATATGTTGTATGTTGATGTTATAATAATAGTGAGGAACTTTCAAACGTTTCGTCGAAGCTGGGTAAAGTCGTGGGCAACATTATTGCAGTAGCGTTCAAGTAGCGGGGGATGGGTGACGCCATTTTTTTTTTCTTGTAACTGAAAAAAATACGTAACGCTTTGGTTGGTAACATAATCCACGTTTGTCCTTGGTGTTCTATCAAAATGCCCAAAAAAAGGTGTTTTTATCAAAATCCAAAAGGGGATTATATTCCAGACCTGGGACAGCTCAGGGCACCTACTATTACGTGGGGCCATAGTTAACAGGACCAAATATTGTTAGTAAAAATTGTTAAACATACAGGTTTTTATGTACACCATAGGTCCTGTTAACTATGGCGCCCCGTAATACGTACCTGGTATATGAGTATTCGTATCAGCACACGGTATTAAATAGCAAGAAACACGAAGGGTGGTCCGGGTTGGGGTTCTTATTTACCAGATATTCGACAATGGGTGCATTCTACACTAACTTCAGTATAGCGCCTCCCGATTTTTTTACTTCCCTGTAAACCTCAGCCTGGATTTCTTATAAAGCGGTGTCATGTGCTGTACAGGCATGTCACAGCAAGATGGCCATATCACAGCAAGATGGCCATATCACAGCAAGATGGAAGCATATTTTTTTTTCCTATGGACCCCCCCCGCCCGCCCCCCCCTGCCCATCCAAAAGAAGCACCCACCGCCTCCATCCCTGGCTTTGTGGTATCTACTAGTGATATTTGTGTCGCTGCTGCTGTCTGTGTCGTAGGGAAGATCGCCGTGCACTCCCGTGCACTCCCACCGATCTTTGTTTGCGAGGTGTGGCACTCTAGAAAGCCCCGTGCCTTCTTCGGGTGCCTCCGACTAATTGCAACACCAACCTGCAAAAAACACTCGTTGCAATACGTTTGGGTCAAATTGTATCTTGCACGTCGGCCCAGACCCAATAACCCGACCCCAACCCCAACCCAAACCTCCAAAACCTTCGAACAGATCATCTAAATTTTTCACGGCAGACGGATAGATAGATAGATCCCTGACCTGTGTGATCTAGCTCATGTCTCCATGTGAGAGCCGTGTATAGCCTGCATGATCTAGGACTTGTTTTCTGGATTGGATCCGTACTACGCAGATCCTGCACAGCACCGTCAGAACGGCGGGAGGTGAGGATCTAGCTTTTATCTATAGTTAGGTTAATCAACCGAGAGGTGCGCAGCCTTTTGGGGGCCTCGAGGTGGGCAAGGGCCGTCGCGTGGCTCCGTCGCGTGATTCCGTGGCCTTGAAAAAGAAAAAACCTGGCCGGCCGGACGGCCGAAAGACCAGCCCCGCTTGACGAACCAGAGACTGTGGTGTCACACGAGTTACTTTGCACAAGGTGGTACTGCGTTGAGGGTATCTACGTGTCTTTTGTTGAGTCTGCGCAGCAGTGTGCCTGCTTGTGTTCGCTCGGGTGTCGTTTTTTGCCCGCCAAATACCCTTGCTGACGACGCAAGCGAGAGGGCAATCGGTCAAAAAACATCCGCACCCTCCCAAAACGTTCAACTTTGCGTAATAAAAACATGAGCGAGCGGTGATCCAACATCCAACCCACTATCCTTTCGTTCCGTGCCGCGACTAAAGCAGCGAACGCTGAAAAGCGCGAAACTCGACCAAAATCGGAGCGATCGTTCAAAAACTCCTCCACGAGACTCTGGCTAAAGTTAAAAATAAGACCGTTCCACAGTTCGGCGGTACCTACATACTGAACTAAGAGTAGCCACATCACATCAAGGAGGGCAACGATATATCGAAACCCCGTGCCACGCGTTCGTACCATATGGCACCGCTCATACCGTTCCGTATCGTCCCGTACCGTACCATATGTCGTTACGTATCCCGTACCACAAAGTCCAGTACCACGCGACGAAGAACGAAACAAGAACGTTCGGAAAAAAAAACAAGGGGATGAGACACAATGATTAAAAAAAACATAAAAAAAACATGGGGGGAAACAAATAGTTCGTCAGTCGTCCGCGTCAAAAAAGGCCCTCATGGCGTCTACGTCGATGACCTCGTCCTCCTCCGCCGGGGGCGGGCCGAAGCCGCTGTAGGCCTTGTAAATGCCCCCGGCATCGCCACCGTCGCCGCCCTCTCGCGGCACGCTAGGGTGCGTCGCATAAGGGTCTATGCAGAGCGCCAAAGCCTGGGCGGCCACCTCCCCCAAGTCGAGGGGGTCCCCTTCCATGATTTCTTCATCTGTCTCCGTATCTTCCTCGAGGGCCCACAGTGTGGACTCTACGCTGTCCAGACTCACCTCCTGGGTTTGTGTGTAAGGAAGGGGGAGGAGTGAAGGTGATAAGTTGTTTGTTTGTTTTGTTTTGTTATGTTGTTTGTTTGTTTGTTTTGTTCGTTTTGTTTGTTTGTTTGTTTGTTTGTTTGTTTGTTTGTTGGTGTTTGTTGGTTCGTTCGTTTGTCAGTCCTGTTTGTCTGCTTGTGTTGTGTATTTCTACATGATTTGATACCCGTCGTTTCGTTCTCGGCTTCAACGCGCCTGGCACTCTACTCGAACGCCTCCATACTTCTGAAAACAAAACAGGTGCAGGCAGTAGATTGACAGGATTTTGGAAAATACGCCAGTACGTAGTAGAAAGATGGCAGACACAGCCTGGCCGGGAAAAACTCAAGATTTCAGCTGCGTGGTAGGATACGGCGACGAAAGGCGTGTTCTACATTCCTCGGTGCTACGATCGAGGTAGCCTGAGACAATGCTTTGATGTCCAGGGCGTATTTTTAAAGAGAAGGCTTAAAGAGGAAGCACATCACGTGAAGCGAACGAGACAGTGCTTTGAAGTTGGTTAGGGCATATTTGTACATAAGAAGCACACCACTAAAGCGCAGTTGCTTGTTGGGGCATCTTTGCACATAGGAAGCACATCACTGAAGTGCATCAGAAAAAGCTTCGAGCTTTTGGGTATCTTCTAAAGGTTGGACCGGTGCTACAGTAGAAGAGCTACCCCCATTCTCACCCCCTTCTTTAGGCCAAAACGCCTCTTTGCGATGGAGATTCTCGACCGAGGAACTGCCCAATGTCACTGGAAATACCATTTCACGTTTTGCCATTTTTTGGTTGGAAAAACCTTCAGTAGCCCAAGGGCTTGTTCTCATCTCGATTTACTTTTTGTCAGCTCGGGTGAGAGATCGAGAGCTACCCCTCCACGGCAAGCACGAGTCGCACATAGCGAAGGAACCCGGCCAGCAAATCCCTTCCCCAGGTAGAGCCAAGGGTCAACAAGGAGAACGATGGCATAGGACGCAATTCTCATGGTAGAGGTGTGCAGCTGAATATTCTGAGGCTCCTCGTAAAAAAAAAAGCCTCTTGGGACTTCCAGAGGTGAAAAAAATGACGGTAAAAAAAGTGACGGTTACATCAACCATCGTGCCCACTGCGTGGTTGGGGGATGATACACGCTGGTGGTGTCCGAGTAACAATGCAATAAGTCGCACGGTACGGGGGCAGAGATGCTCCCACCCGTACTGCTGGGCGCTCGCGCAGCTCGTAGACGGTTGATTGACATCACGAAAAGTTACCATCGCTTTGGTCGCTATCTCGGCGCGCCAAAAAAGGGTTAATAACCCGTTTAGTACTGCAGTCCCGTTTTGGGGACGAACCAGTCAAATTAGACGTACTTTGTCCCCAAAACAGGACTGCGGTTCTTAAAGGGCCAAAAAGCTCTCTATACGTACTCTATACCTCACCCGAAAACAAATTTGGAGGGAAAGTGTACGTGCAACCCTACGAACAACACCGTATCATATGGGCGACGTAAAAGACGAGAATGAATAACAAAAACACAAAAAAGGGACGTCAAATAAAAATAAATTGGAACGCTCTCTCAGCTGAGCAGCCCCTTCACTCAGAATGTGATTCGCCCCTCGGATAGATAGTTCATGATCTATCTACAGTAGATGACCTAGTTCCCCGCCTGCCGTTGTGAGAGGTTGTGCAGGATCTGCAGAGTGCAGATCAAACCCAGGAAACATGTGCTACTACTGCAGATCATGCAGATCATACGGGTCCCCACCGGCAACATGAACTAGTTGATGCACAGAATTGCCTTAAAGAGATCTGGATCATCAAGTAGGAATCGATGATCTGTTCGAGATGTTTGCCCCCCCCCCCCCCCCCCCCCTACCGCGCCGTAGAGGCATGGGTCATATGGGAGAACCCGGCACAAAATATTCGCTCCCTTTCACCTTGCCCAGTCCGCTTGGTCTGGCCAGATGTGATCATTGCTGAGGGAAAAGGTCGAGTTGACGAAATCATGGCTGGCGATCGACTGACCCCTGATTCATCATGGGACTCGCCGACCGACCCGCCGACTTTTTCGGGCTTGACGTATCCATACAATCGACACGACGAAACAAGGTACACTCGCTAATCGATGGACGAGGGAACTAAACAGGCGCAACTCCACACCGACAACCACGCAACCAACTCTCCCCCCGCCCCTCCACTTCACTCTCTTCTTCCTCCTCCTCCTCCTCCTCCTCCTCCTCCTCCTCCACCACCTGATCTTCCTCCTCCCTTTCCTGCTCGATAGTTTCCTCTTCCTCTTCCTCTAGCGCCCCCTTCCTCCTTTGCCCCCCCCCCTGCCCCCTCGTCGTGTACATACCTGCACGATGGTATCAAACTCCCGGGCGATTGAGACATCGAAAGGCTCCAGAGTTTTGGCGCAGAACTGCCGCACGTCGCCCATCACTCGCCCCTGAAAACAGTCACCCCAGCCCAGCCCACGCCACCGAATCCCACCCCCGCCCCCGCCCCCAACAGAAAGAAGGCGGGGTTAGGAGCAGCAGACTAAAGGCAGGGGGAAGCGGTCACGAGCGCAAAGCGCACCGGCACAAAAAAAATGAAATAATCGGAACGAATCCGCCAGAACAAGACAAGAGGAAAACAAAAGAAACAGCAGCATACGTACATGGCAGTATACATCTGGTATTCTTGTAGTACAGCACTGCGTGCGTGCGCACATGAATGAGTGGGAAGATTAAACGTCGAAACAGAAGCGCGGGTCAAGGCAGACCTTCGGGGGCTGGTGCGTCGCTTCGTCTACATTCCCCGCCCCCCCCGGTGTCTCTATTAGGAGTAGGAACGGTGCTCCGTCTCGAAAGGGATGCGTGGTAAATGGTCAAATGACTAAGGCAAGCAACAAATGAGTACGCCCCCCCCCCCGCCCCCCCCCCCCACCACCACCCGCCTCCACGTCAACCCCCCTTTTGGTCGCACGTACACGACGTCGTCGTAGTTGTTCATTATTAGGCGGTGGCGAGGAAACACTATCCCCAGCATTTCACCTCGCACCCCATAAAAAATCCCGCCCCTCCCTGCATACATCCCGGATCCCCTCTCAGCAAGCCACCCTTAAGAATACCCGCAAAGGGACTAATCTCCATTTCAACGTCGGAAAAAGTCCCCTCCCCCCCCTTCCCCCCGGCCCAGCCCTACCTTGATGTCGATTTTTCGGGAATTTGCCGCGCGCAACACCCTGAGGTCTGCCTTGAGGCCGGTGATAACTTCCACGGAGAAGCGGCTGGCGAGCGCGGCGCTCTCCCTCTCCGTGGCTTCTATCGTGTAGAACCTGTTTGGGCGGCGCAGCAATTTTTGGAAGACGTGTGTACGCAAGAAAAAAGTTGAAGAGTTGAAAATTCGGAAATTTGGAAGATTTCAAGATTGGAGATTGGACGCTGGAAATTGGAGTTTGCAGTTTTTTTTGTTTTTGTCACTCGGTCCGGAATGGATAGTATTACCATGGATGTTCACGGGTCTGGTCGAACCTGGCGGTTCAGGTCGAGTCGAGTCGGGCAAAAGGGTGACCCGACTCGATCCGTGAGAGTTTGAAAACCTCTCGATCCGACCCGACCCGATCCGGCCCGAACCGACCCGACCCGACCCGACCCGTGAGGTTTTGAAGTTTTTCTGACCAGACCCGCGGGCCAGGGTCACATTAATGACCAGTGAAGAGCCCTGATTGGAACAAACACGAAAATGTTCCTTACCTTTCCGGACACAAGGTAAATGTGTGGAACCTGTATAGGATGAAACGTTAGAGGTTTGAGTGTCGAGGGTTTGTTTGTGTGTGCATTTACCAACCCGTGTGCATTTACGAACCTTAGAATCCGCCCGCACGGTAAAGACACGACTGCCGCGGTGTACCGCTGCTTACCGCTGTGCTTTTCACCAATATAATACGTACCTGGTACCTGGTATTAATATGAATAGTGTACTTTCGAGAGTACATGTACGATGTGTCAAAAAACGGTTGCACGTGGGACGTGGGCAGCTGTGGTTTTCGTAACATGAACACTGCTGCCGTAATACTGGCTGTCGTATCGTCCGAGCATGATGCACTCGCAGTAGTTCGCTTGAGCTGTGAGGGTTTCTGGAAGAAGGTGGCTCTCACTTGGGCTTGCGGCTGAGTTCCGAGCAGTCGATTTTCCTCGAGAATTCCGCCTCCACCTTGTCCTCCAAGCTCGACAGCCTCGACTCTCCCCCCCACAGCTCCCCTTCCTGATCTTTTGGCGGAGCGCTCTCGCTTTGGCGGGTGCCTTCACCCCCCCCCCCGCGCCCTCGCCCCCCTCCTCTCCCGCCGCCGAAGCCGCCGCCGCTACCGCGTCCCTTCTTCTTTTTCTTCTTCCTCTCTCCTCCAGAGTACTCGTCCGCGCGATCGGTCCGTCGCCTCGAGGAGTCGCCGTCGACGCGCCCTCCCCCACCGGCCCCGAGCAAGAGCAAGCTGGTCTCGCTGTTGCTTCTTCTGCTGCTGCAATTGCTGCTGCTGCTGCTGCTTGGGCCGTAGGATAAGATGGGGAGCGTTCGCTGTCGCCGTACACTGGTTGCACTCGCCGTTGCTGCTCTTCTTGCCGCAGTTGCGTGCCAACCGCACATCGTTATTCCATCGCCCCTGCCCCCGCTGCTGCTGTCGGTGTCTACTTCGGTTGTGCCGGTGCTGGTACCGTGGCAATGACGGCGCGCGAGGGACACCCCGGGGTAGGCAGTGTTAGCCGTGGTAGCAGCAAGCGGGGCGAACAACGACGTGGCTTGGCCAACAAACGGCGATCGCTGCTTTTGCTGCTGCTGCTGCTGCCGGTGCTGCTGCTGCTGGTGTTGATGCGGGGAGGTGGTTGGAACCAGGAAGGCGGGGGACAGCAAAGGAGCGCAGGACACCAGGAGAAGACGGACGGATATGAGTGAGAGCGGCGAGGACTTCTGCTTGCCAGAGCTTGCCATGAGTTCTTCTGTGTTGTGGCAGGGCAGCAACAGCAGTCGCGTACGGAGGTGCAGAGCTCGCTTCCGGGGTTTCCAACATGCTGAACGGCGTGTTTTAATCGGGGTATCACACGATAGTTAGGCCTCGAAGCGCGTCGGGGGCGGGCGTAGCGTCCCCAGGCTTCGCCACCACCGACCATCGGCCTTGTATAACGAGATCCTCGTTGCTGGACCTTAGCCGTGAGTTTATAGGACATAAGACGCTCACGCGGTTGAATAGCTCTCTCTACGGAGCACCGCAAAAGATTGTAGCCAACGAACTTTACCAGTAAGACATGGGGGATGCCGCACCAGTATCCCGATGGGCTCAGCGCAAGCAGCAGCGCGAGCAGATGTACGCCACCAGCAGCGATGCCATCCAGGTCAGTCTTCGGTGCCGAGATGGGATCCTCGATTCGTGATCGCTCTTTTAACCAGTGAAATTCTTGATTTTCAAGGCGGGCTGCTCTGTCCGTTGTCCTCTGCCCTCTCTTTTTGCGATAGTTGGCTTCGTATGCCAAACCACCCAGGACCTTGTACACTTTTGAACTGCTGTGTGGTGTAATTCTCCGAGCTACTACTGTAGGTGCGTGCCAGGCACATCGATCTGTGCCGGGCTGAATGCGTATAGCAGCGGAAGGAGGCCGGTATCACTCGCATTATCTCGTAGGTGCCCCGATGCTGTCGTTGTGGTTTGCAGTTTGCTAGGTCGCTTTGTTTCGGGACAACCCAACCCGCCGGGACTGTTCCCAAATTTGTTGCACTCGTACGTCCCATACAACTCTTTCTGTAAATTTATCGTGTGGCCGCTCGGACTCTCTGATGCCTACGAGGCCTTTTGAGTGCCCCGCGCTTGACAGCTGAAGATTTGACACCGCCCTCACATAGTTGCCGCTGCTGTAACAGACACAGACAATAGAATGTAGTATGCAGTATGTACTTGTCAAATAGCGTCAACCAATGCTGTAGAGAAATGAGACCCCATCGACAGATGAAGGCCGCGGGTCGCTTTACAGGACGCGCCTAATTGCCTAATTGCAGTCCACGGAACCGCGAGAGAGAAAACCAAAAGTCCACTCACGCACCGACGCGCCTCGTTGTATCCCGGGATACGGGTAACGCCTCCAGCGTCGCCGCTTTTTGTTTCTGTCTTTCAAACGGCGAGCGCAAACACACACGCGAACGCACCGACACATGATAAAACCGCAGCTTTCGGCAGCGGACCGCATTTCCACGCACCAAACGCAGCAGCAGCGGAGGAGAGCAGACCACCTATTGACACAAACACCGTTGTTATTTCATACGCAGAAACCCTTGGTGAGGGTTTAACCTTTTAGAGCTGCGGTCCCGTTTTGGGGGCAAACCAGTCAATTTCCAAGTATTTTGTCCCCAAAACGGGTCTGCGGTCGTAAAAGGGGTATCTAGCGTCGCACCCTCGTTTTGTTCCGTTCTCCAGCGCCATTCCACCGATCCGCGGAAGCTCGTAACGATGACGATCGTAGCATCCTGACGATGACGAATATCTCGCTGCATCCTGTAGACGATACGGCAGTGGCTTTCCTGCGTTTTTTTGTCAAGCGCCCACTATTTATACCTGGTACACGCGAGTAGACTTGACTGCAAATCGACCTGTATCGCCCGATGTAGCGTTACGCACCAGTCGCAGTACTCCCCCCCCCCCACCCACACCCACACCCATCTGCTACCGCTACCACCTTAACTAACAAAAATCCATCTGCTTCCACCATCTGCTTCCACGCTCGCATGCGTCCACGCGGACATTCATATACAGGGAGTTTTCCGCAAAAAACAAGCGGAGGCGAAGAACATGACGTGCCAGAAGTGCCTGCAGATAGGTGGGACCCTTTTGTCGTGTGTGCGCGTGTTGATTTGCTTGCTCGATCGCTCGCTCGCTTGTTCGCTCGATTGCTTGCTTTCACTTTCCCGCGCACTCTTTTGCTGATCCAGACTGTCCATGTTGTTAATATCACCTGAAGCAATTTGATGATGTTCCGTGCGCCTTTCGCCTGATGTGGGCGGAAAGGGGCACCTCCTGAGAACCCCCCGAACTTGCACCGAAACACGACAAGCCCACGAGTATATTTTGTCGAGAGCATCAGGTATTACAGTAGTCACGGGCAGCCACACGAATTGCTTGACGTCAACAACGGTATCCTCCCGGTAACCATTCCTGGAAACGGCGACGGCCGAGCGCGAGGGGCAAAGCTCTCGCCGCTAGTAGTTGAGTGACGCGTGGTGATGCCTCGATCGCGCTTAGAGCCTGGTGCCTCCAGATTGTTGGCGGGGCTATCTCGGCGAACCCCCGGACCTCGAAAAAACGATTCGTTGACAGCGTAGATGCGGGCCTTTACGTTTTTCCGTCTGGTCTTTGTGGTGAGTCTCGAAAATTACATCCGCTCCCCCGTTTCCCTCCCTCCCCCACCCCCACCTATGTCCCCTCTCCCCCCTCCCCCCCCCCCCTCAATCCCCCCCACTGCACAAATGTTTCTGCCCCTATATGTACGTCGAGCGGTGGCGACTGCACCTCCCAACGTGTGCACTGCTGCTCCGTTTATCCCGTCCCGAAACCTTGCTTCCCGCCTCGCCATTGCGCCTGACCCCGCCCCCCCCCCCGATTGCGGCCATGCATGATGATGAATACACCCCCCCCCCCCCCCCCCCGCCCCTCCCGAAAACGCCGAACCACGCTTGTTGAGAAGGGCACTGGACGTATGAGTGCAAGGGAAAGCAGGCGTACAAGATGCGCGTGTCGCGGACCAAGATCCTCGAGAACCCCGACCTCAAGCCCAAATTCCACCTGGACCTACCGCCAGGGGAGGACGCTGATAAAAATGGCAGTGGTGGCGGGGGGGCAGGAGGCAAGTCAAAAGCGAAGCAAAAGGTGGGGAAGAAGCGACGGAGGCAAGACAGCAGCAGCAGCAGCAGCAGCAGCAGTGGAAGCGACAGTGACAGCGGGAGCAGTAGTAGCGGGAGCAGCAGCAGCAGCAGCAGCGGCAGCGATAGCAGCGGCAGCAGCAGGTGGGCGGGGGTGGGCGGGTGGGCAGGGCAGGACGGGGCGGGGCTAGGCGGGACGGTAGTTTGCATACGCTTGTCCTCCAGGGCTGCGCGGAGATGCCCTGCCTGAGGGGCGGGTGTTTGGTGTAATCGGCGGTCTTTATGTAGCTAAAACACTCAATCGTCTTGTTCCCCACTCGTTCCTCTTTTTTTTGTGCGTGTTTCCTGTCACGTTTTTTGCAGTACGTTCACACTTTTCTGACCACAATTTTGCAGTACGCCAACCATTGGTCAAGCCGCGTCTCCGAGCGTCTTTGGTTGTGAGGTGGCGCATGGCAACCCTCTTTGCATTGCAAAATTGTCCCATGCTTATCCCGAGTACTCTTCCCCCCAAAAATCGTCGATGCTGTTTTTAAAGGGGTCAATACTTACCAAAGTATTCATACGTAGACGCGGAAATCGTTCCTGGTGGAACGTTCATGTGGAGAGCAAGCGAGTTTGCACTAAAATTTTTCTATGTTATGTATGGAAGCATCGAGCGCCCAATTGTTGTAGGTGTCTCTATTGGGAGTAGGAACAGTGCTCCATCTCGAAAGAGGTGCGTGGCCAATGACCAAATGACCCAAGGCAAACAACGAACGTGTACGCCCCCCTCCGATACTTACCAAAGTATTCATACGTAGACGCGGAAATCGTTCCTGGTGGAACGTTCATGTGGAGAGCAAGCGAGTTTGCACTAAAATGTTTCTATGTTATGTATGGAAGCATCGAGCGCCCAATTGTTGTAGGTGTCTCTATTGGGAGTAGGAACGATGCTCCATCTCGAAAGAGGTGCGTGGCCAATGACCAAATGACCCAAGGCAAACAACGAATGTGTACGCCCCCCTCCCCCCTTCGTTTACAATGTTGCCCCTCTTTCGACAACGGCGGCGGCAGCAGCGACAGTGACAGCGACAGTGGCAGCAGCAGCAGCAGCAGTGGCAGCAGCAGCAGTGGCAGCAGCAGTGGCAGCAGCAGCGGCAGCAGCAGCAGCAGCGGCAGGAGCAGGAGCAGGAGCAGCAGCAGCAGTGGCAGCAGCCGCACTGGAAGCAGTTCAGGCAGCGACAGCGATAGCAGCGGTGGCAGCAACAGCAGCAGCAGCAGCAACAGCAGCAGCAGCAGCAGCTCGGAAGAGGAAATACGGGCGACGAAGAAGCAGCGAGGGAACGGCATCGCGAGGAAGAAATCTTCTTCTTCGAGGAGATGAATAAAACTAGCCAATAAAACACAAAAAATACAGCAATAAAAAGAAAGAGGGCAAAACGTCACACTCAATCCCGAAATACAGCAGTATCCGAGGCGGCGACGGGAGAGATCAAGCGAGGTTAGCCTCCCTTTCGCTACTGCGCGACTATCCCAACACTACCTCCAAGTACATTAGTTTGTCCTTGAAGCGTGGGTACAGCAGTTTGAAACCGCTTGAATTTTTTTGAGAGCTGCACCCGTTTTGAGGGGGGGATGGAAAATCACTTGGAATTAGTGTGGGATTGATTTTAGCACGTAGTGAAAAAGTTCATCGAGAGAGATAGAAATAGTTGCTGCATGACGAGCGGTGTGCAGATTGTTGGCCGGAAAGAAAACCCTGAGCGTTTTGTTTTGGTAGGCGTGCAGCCGCGGGTTCTATTTCCCCACGGGAAACGGCTTGTCGACGGTAAGCAGCGCCTTGGTCCCTATAGGGCCTATCATTGTAGGGGCTTTTATGACTCAATTATTATTTTTGCCAAGACGGCACCGGACTGGATGAGTACTCCTAGAATTGCTGCAGTGGTGCGTCACGGTGTTTGTCTTGGCGCCGACTTTTTTTTGCCTAGCTTGTGTCTCCTCAATGTGAATCGGCTCGGGTTTGGTTTCGGTACTGTTCGGTCTCGTTCTGTTCTGCGCGGGGTTCGATTCGGGCCGGCTCTTGGCTCGTCTCTTGAATTTGGTTCGGTTTTTGTTCGGTTCGGTACTGTTCGGTTCAGGTCGGTTTTGGTACGGTTCTATTTTGGTTGGGATCGGTTCGGTTCGTGTATCCGGCTCTGTTTCGGCTCGATTCAGTGCGGGGTCCATCTCTGCAAACCCTGGTGGCCGAACGGACGCCGCCGCCGTGGTTGGTTTCCTGTTGCTATTGCCGGTGAGGGGTATCCTAGTGTCACGCTGTCGTGAGAAGCGTGGCGGCGCGACAAGGCGCCGACGGGACGGGCCCCGCTCAACCACCTCTCCCCGACTGCTCTCTCGCGCGGAAAAAAAAAAAAACAAGCGACGGGTGCTTTCTCCTCTATTGTGTCCATCTCGGCATCGATGGCGAGACAGGAGGGTGGAGATGGGTTGGGGACGGGGTGGGACCGGGGGGTAGGGGGGGGGGGCTGGCGAGGGCGTTCAAGACGTGCTAACCCTTTTCAGAACGAAAACGTTTTCCACACTAGTTCCAAGTAGTTTGTCCCGAAAAACGTGATGCGTGCAGTTCAAACGGGGTTAAGCGCATGGCGGTGGCACCAGGTAGACGAGAGGTACTACTGCTGGGTTCGCTCGGCGAAGGGTTTAGGTTTCGCGAGCTGTCCATTGGTCGGGGTCTGAACACGCACACATGGTTGTATCATGCACCAGGTAGTGGAATCGAGCAGCCAGCCGTTCGGATGGGCTGGGTGGCGTGAGCTATGTATGTATGTTCACGACCTCATGGGCCCTTCCGAGTGCCTTATTAACTAGTAGTCGTGGACGGAGGGGTGACATGGCATGGTGGCATGGGGGTAGAGCAGTAGCCTCTGAGGGCCCTGAACCCTTGAAGCGGGGGGGAGGGGGTGATGAGAGGGTCTCGGTAAAAACCGGCTTCGAGAAAAAACAGACTGTTTCTTTATCCTATATGGGTTTTTAGCCCCGGGAAAGGTATCTCCCAGGCTTTTCTTCCAGTGTGTCTGGGATTTCTATATACGAGCAATACTCAAAAGGTGTCTGTCCAGCTGGCTGGCTGGCTGGCTGGCTGACCCCCCCTCTGCTCACTCTATATCGAACCTACGCACCTTTTTTCATGGATTTGAATAAGAAAGCGTCCCATAAGAAACTCATCCATCTTAAAAAACATTATTTTCCACATAATAAGAATTACAGAAAAAATAAGAGGTGCGAGATTCTCGGTGAGAGCTGCCGCTTTAAAGGCCTCTTTTTTGCAGAGAAAAAAGTGCCCCATTATCCTGGTAAATAAGAAACGCTGCAAGCTCTCGTCTTGACGAGCTCCCTGCGGATCCCTCATGCCGGTGATCTGCGCTTGGCGTCTTGGCGCAAGCGAGCTACGCTTTGCAGCGGGCTGTGCTTGGCGTCTTCGTGCAGACGAACTGCGCTTGGCGCCCTCTCCCGCTGGGTATTATTGTGTGGGTTCCAAGTTTTCGACCAGACCGTCGCGTGGGTATTGTCCCGCGAAGGCCCCACCGTTCGCCGAGGTTTTGCATATCCGTATCTTATGGTGCCACTGCGGTCACTCGTATTCCTGGGCTATTTGCTGTCGTCAGCAGGGGCATGCCCCGTGACTAGTATTCACTGCAGATTGGAATGCCGGGCCCGTGCCTGGCACACACACTCTTTCCCCTCCATCATCGTTGATGGTCGCTTCGTGGGATCGTCCGTACCGATACCTTGACAGCTATTTCTGCCCTACTGAGTCCCAATGCCAACTCCTCGCTCGATCCCCCCTACATCGTACCACGTGAATTCCTCTATATTCTACGTACGTACAGCTCGATTCTCGGATTGGACACCATGTCACAAGATTTTGGCCTGGCGAGCATAATAGGTCAGGGATAGTTAGTGGTACCTCTCTCCCCGTTAGCGAGTGCTGCATAGCGCCGTCGTCTCGTATCATGTGCAGCTCACGATAATCGCTTGCTTGGGTTCATGTTAAGGTCTCAGTCCGTTGAGTTACTGGTGAGGTTAACCGAATACCTACCAAGTCTAAGCCTTGTAACACTCCCCCTTGTCGGTGGGGTCCTTGGTCTTCGTATGGAGCCGTACCTGCCTATTACGGGGGACCATAGTTGATAGGACCAAAATATTGTTGGTAAAAATGGTTAAATATATACCTGGTACCTGGTAGGTTTTATGTATACCATAGGTCCCATTAACTATGGTCCCCCGTAATAGTCCATACCAGGTACCTGGTAGTTCTTAACAACATATTGTTGGGGCTGTGATAAGTGGTCATCGCAGGGCCGGGACTCGGTCAAAGGGGGGGGAAATGATGGTCACGCGGGGGTACTACATACATTTAGTAGAGTTGCGGGGGCATACCCCCAGCAACATTTGGCCAAAAGGGGGGGTTGTTTTGATCCCTTTTGCGCGGCGGTGCCGTCAGCTCCAACAACGTGACCGAAAAAGAAAAAAAAAGGCGGGCGTGCTCGGCATGGGCTGCGGGCACCTTGCCAGCACGTCAGAATTGAAGTCGGGGCCGGCTGGGGCACGTGGGAGCGCCTCCCGAAGGCGTGTTTTGTCTATACCCCCATTTGGCTAAAAAGGCCGGGGGTGTATCCCCCTTTGACCATTTCCGTCCAGTAAAAGAACGAATAGCTGCCTCAATGACATTTGCAGTAGCAACAATGCTGTAGGTAGCAGTGCAGCACATACATGCCAGATATTCATAATGTATGTACGTACATACCAGATACCGCTATGTACTGTGTATTGTATGCATCCATGTCATGCAGAAACGTATCATATTATGTACTGGTGGTGTATGTATACTCATACCGCCTTGTATCACCTAAAAAAAACTTCGGGTCCAGGACAAGCAAAAGCGGATGCCTCTCAACCCCATGCATGCATGCACCTTGGGTATACTGTATCGTGCCGGCCTATACGTGAGCTACGTACTTTCGCCTCTCTCTCTGGTCAATCGTACACTAATATTATGTTATTCGTCGTATCGTAGAACATTAAACCCAGCTAATCACCACGTGCAAAAGCAAAACCCATTCATCGATCCATCCATCCATCCATCCATCCATTCCTTCCGAGTTTCGGAACGTTCTCTCGGACGGCATCATACTGCTGTACACATATGGATCTAGTACCAGAGGTACGCATCGAGTACAATATACATTGTTCCCTCAAACCGCGGCAAGATGTCACGCCCCCTGCCTTATTGCCCTTGTCAATTTGTTCCACTACCGCTCTACTGCTGCTCTACTGTTGTACTAATATCCACTGCAGTCACGCCAAGCGTAAGCTATGGCAGAAAACCTGCAAGCCCGAGTCATCATCAAACTCTAGAATGACTGCCTGTGTCATCCCCCCCCCCCCACCACCACCACGCGCCCGCAAGTAACCAACAAACAAGATCAAGGCGCCAAAAATCGGAAAAAAGAAGGCACAAATCACACTCATCACCGCTATTAATAGTGTGTGTGTGTGTGTTCTTCACATTAAACCGTTCTTTCTACCCGTCGACATCCAGCACAACCAGTGTCCGTGCCGATTCTTCCATCCTAGAAGAGATACAAGTTCTGTGGTCACAAAGCTACGCCACAGAGATACTACGTTGCCACGTGTGCAGTGTGAACTGCAGTGGGCAATGCAAAGCCATGTCATCATACTAGATACGACAGGCACGACATACGCAATCTATGAAATAGTGAAACGAAAAGAAACAATCAAAGAGAAAACAAAACAAGGTAGACAAGTCGAAAAAGAAAAAGAAGAAAAATGAAAGCAAAATCTAAGAGAAACAATCTGTCGTGCCCCCCCCCCCGCAGGCGAGGTGGCCTACACTTGAAAAAGAACGAGCTGGAAAAAAGAAGAAATAACAAAAGACACCACTGCTTGTGAACAGAGTAAGACAAAGAACCAAGGAGAAAGTAACAAGGAAAAATAACAAAGGGGAAATAACAGGCAGACCAAAGCCCAAAGCACCTTCTAGGTGGCGGCAGCAGCTTGTGGTACGAGTAGTATAGCCAGGTTCTCCCTGCTAATCCGCCTGGTACCTTGCTACCCAGACTGCCGTCTCCGCCCTGCGTTCGTCAACTATGCCCAGCCCCTTGGCGTCAGACAATACGAGCCGAGCAGAGCAGGTTCGTCTTCCAACCACGCCACACGGCTCCTTGAGTACGGCTTATCAATCAGAAAAGGAAGAGGAAGAGAAAAAATGAAATGAAAATCACGGAGAGTCAGCGCAAGAGAGAAAAAAAAAAAAAAAAAAAAAAAAAAAAAAAAAAAAAAAAAAAAAACTAAAAGAGAAGACAAGGGAAGACCACGTTCGAGCCAGCTGCACCAGTTGGTAGCACTAGTAGTATGGTCATATTCTACTTCCTAGTCGACTTGGTGCCTTGCTACCCTGTCTGCCATCTCCTTCCTACTTTCGTCTACCGCCGTTTCCCTTCTACCCCTCCTGTTCCCCCCCCTCTCCGCATTCACTCGGTCGGGCTTTATGCCACTTCTCCTGTTGCCCCCTCCCCCCCCGTTCCTTTGGGCACCATCCACGGCGGATGCGCGGCGCTGTCTACTCATCTCAGCCTCAGCCTCGTGCCACCTCACCATGAACCGTTCGGCTGCTTCAAGGATCCCCCGGTACCACTTCCCCGCCTTTTTGGCTGCTGTGGACCACAACGCGGTCTCAACTCCAAACACCAAGGGGGCAACTTCCGTTGACCCTTCGGTGGCTCGGAACTCCCTAAGGTCTTCGACTATGCATCTATGCCAAGTCTTACACTGTCCGCCTGGTCTCGGGTTCTCCCCACCAGCTATCGTCCCGAGCATTACCCGATTGGGTAATCGCTCCTTGCTTTGCCGTGCCACGCCCCCCGCAAAGAAGAGCCGCCGTTTGCGAATGGTCGTTTCGATGCTCTCGCAACGTGTCATCTTGAGGGCCTTCGCGTACGAGAGGGTGGCATGGTCAGTACGAAGTCGGCGCTGGAAGCCAATGACTCGCAACAGGACTTGGTGGTGAGCCGTTCGAAGCTTGGCAAAGTGTTCCGCTCTGAGGGTCCACGTCACACACCCGTACAGCAGGGTCTCAATCACCTCGGCCTTCAGCATTCGGACTTTAAGGCTAAGGGGGGCGGTCGTCCTATCATACAACTCCGGGCCGAACCGTTTGAAGCATGCTCGCATGAGGCGGATCCGTCGGTCGATTTCGAGCGAGAGGTCAGCGTTTTCGTGGATAACGCCGCCTAGGTATAAGAACTGGGTCGTCTGCTTATACCTCTGACCTGCCGCTTCGATGACGAGCGGTGGTGCGAGGGTTGTCCGGTCTGGTGTTTGTAGGACCATTGTCTCAGTCTTCTTTTCCGACACCGTGAGGCCTGCTGCTTCGAAGACAGTCACGATGACTGTCATCATTTTTGCGAGCCCTTCAGCCGACTTCGAGACAATTCCTGCATCGTCGGCGTACAACATGCCCCATACAGACCTTCGCACGCACGCCAATGGCTCCTCCTTCCCTGTTCGAACTACTCCAGCTTCCAAGAGTTGGACCAAATCCCTTACAATGGCTTCGTCTTGGCTGAAGCGTACTAGTACGACGTGTAACGCAGCAGCGAAGAACACGTTGAACAGTAACGGTGACAGTACACAGCCTTGCCGCAGCCCCTGCGTGACATCAAACCATTCCGAGAGCTCGCCGTCATCAGTACGCACGCGAGCCCGCATGCCATCGTGGAAATTACGGATAATTCTCAGCATCTTGGTTGGTACGCCAAAGCGTGTGAGTACCTTCCATAACAGCTCTCGGTCGACAGAGTCGTACGCTTTCTGCAGATCGATGAAGCACACGTATAAGGGGATTTTCCTCTGTCGTCCGAGCTCTTGCAGCCGGCGCACGACGAACAACATATCAATCGTTGATCGTGCGGGGCGGAAGCCGCACTGTTCCTCGGGGAGTAGTTCCTCGGTCTCGCAGTAGTTGCTGAGGCGGGACGCGACGATTTTCAAGTACAGGAGAGTAAACAAACGTAAAAGGTACTCAAAGCAAGGTACCTGGTGTTGTATCATAGCACCATAAACTCTCTCTCTCTCAAGCTCCACCCCCTCCCCCCCCCCTCTCTCTTTTTGCCTCGCTCTTCGTGAAAAAAAAAACATTGTAACCAAACATCTTCCCGAGGTCCGTAGGTCGCTGCTACCGACGCCGTGAAACAATCAACAATGACACCACAAAAAGAACAACAAAAACTACAAAAGACGCAGCGGCAAGCAACAACAACAGCAGCGGCAGCTCATCGCTCATGGCTCGAAGCACAAAATCTGCCCCAGGCCACGACAAAAGCGATTTTCTGTTGGGGAGGCCCTTCGCCCCCCCCCCCCCTAATCCCAGGCGTTACACTGCCTAGTGCAACAATCAATGATCAACTATTCTTTAACAGCAGCAAGAAGAGTAGAAGGACCGAAAATGCAAATTTATACATGCAGTCTATACTTCCACGCAAGCGCGAGTAGAAGACACCATGCACAACATCCACACACGGCTGCTACGTATTCGTGCAAAACATTTCCAGCCAGCAAGAAAAAAAAAACGAGGGCCAGGAAAGCGACAGGCACGCGTGGAGCGCAGCTACACTGATTTCACCGTGGCAGAAAAAATGCCGCCTGCCGCTGCTCTAACAACAGAGCGACTAAATCTACCGCTGCATTCTACGACAGCCGCTGCTAATGCTGTCGTTGCTGCTACTACTATTCCTGCTGGTGGCGCTGCTACAAGAACAGAGCGACTCCCAGGTATTCTACTGCTGCTAACATCCGGAGCATACTGCTACGGCTGCTGGTGCTACTGCTATGTCTACTACTAATATGCTTCTGCTGCTACTACAGCCGCTGCTGCTACTGCTACTGCTGCCACCGCCACTACTCTGCTCTATACTGCTGCAACTGGTGCTATCTATGGATGATCGAGAGTCGCGAGACGGCAAACCGTTTCACGAAATCGGGGCGACGGTTTTCGCACCTGTCTGCCCAGGGGCGCCCAATCGCACACCTATACACGCACTTCAAAACCACCGACCGACATTATACAAAGTTCCCTCCCTTTTGATGCAGCAAAAGTTTGCCCCAGCGACCAACCAACACACACGCACAATACACCAACAACAACTTGCGGCAAAGTACAGTACAACCCACCGTTGGGCAAAACGAAACAAAGCGAAGAGTAGACTAGAGCAAAGCATTGCCAAGCAAAGCAAGGCAAAGCCAACGCATCACTTGCCCGAAATCCCCACCCCCCCCCCCTGGTGCAAGCAATGTCTGCCTGGTCGTTGGAAACTCGACGTGCTCTGTCCGGGCATTGTAGGGATGCGAGGGTGTATGGTCATACGACTGTGGCCATACATGTTATCGAGTACCCCCTCCCTCCGCCCTCTTCTCCCGCAATATCTTTGTCCGTTTGGCCTGCAAAAAGTAGTACACACACCGCCTCCACCAAACCATCCAACAAAGTCACAGGCGGCCTGTACACGAGCTCAAAACCAAACATCGACCAGCAATAATCGCCGGCGTCATTTTCTCGAGTCGAGCGTAACCAGTATGCAGCAAAACTCTTTATGCGACTCGCCGGACACGTCACGGCGCTTCGCGCTTGGTACAAGCAATGTCTGCCTGGTCGGTGAAAACCCGACGTGCTCCGTCCCGGCATTGTAAGGATATGCGAGGGTCGATGGTCATACGTCTACGGCCATGCATGATATCGACGTACCCCCCCCCCCCCTCCCCTCCCCACCCCACCCCCCCCCCCCCTCACCTCCCCATTCTTCACCCTTCCCACAGAAAAAAAGGCGTGATGTTGCGCGGGGAAGGGGGCGGTTGCCCGACGACCACGGGGGGGGGGGGGGGGGGCGCAGGGGTCTCCGGGAGGGGATGAGGGGGGTAGCGGAGGCCGCGCGCAGGGGGGGTGGGGGGTGGGTGGATCCACATGAAGAACAAGAAATGAAAGAAAAAAGGGGAAAATCTGAATTGCCATACCGTACGTCTAAAAAGAGCCGGTAACGGTCCCAGTTCCCCGCGCACCAGTCCAGTGCGAAAAAAGAAGCACGGGGGGAACGCACGGTAGCGTGCGGGCGAAAATGCTGTCACAAAAAATCTTAAAACACCCGACATCTTGAAGGGGACGCGTGGCTTCGTCTATAGACAGGCTGCAAGAAGCGCGTCCGCCCCTACAAGGGCACTCCTAAGAAAAGGGGGGGAGGCGAGCGTTGGGTGGCTTGGCGTGGGGTTGTTGAGAGCGGTAAGCGCTCAGAAAATCATATTTCGTCACTGGTCGGTCGTCGTCCTCGTTGACTGCTACTCACTAAAGAAAGGGCAAAATGAAAAAAAAGGCCTTCCGGCACGAGTGTGCTATACTGCGAAGCGCAGATTTTCTTGCGCGGGAAAAAGCGGGGATTTGCCATGTTAGTACGCCCGAATCAGACGACAGCACTACGGACAGACTACGAAGTAAAAGTAAAAAAAGACAGGCAGACTACGAAGCAAAAAAAAAACAAATTCCAGGCAGACCACGAATCACCGTTGTACCACGTGCATACAAAACCTATACGAGTACAACAAGAACAAACATGATATCTCCGCTTGGGCTTAGCACGTGTAAAAAATTAGGGCTACGAGAGCGCGCTTGATGAGGCCTTTGATTGGGCAAGGCCCGACCGCACCGCACCGCACCGCACCGGACCGGACTGGGCGGGCGTTGCGTTTCAAGAGTCGAGTTATATTCGAGGAATATTCTTACTCTCGGTGGGACCGACTCCATCAACATAATGGTTTCGGGCATAATTGCTCCTGCTGCTGCTGCCACCACCGTTGCTTCAGCTGCAGCCACCGTCGCTGCTTCTGCTGCTACCCTTGCCTCTGCTGCTGCTCCCGCTGCTTCTGCTGCTACCGCTGTTTCCGTTTCCTATGTATATATATATGGGCGAAAACGTCTCCACCTCTCCTAGAGGAACAAAAAAAACTCATGGCCGCAACGGCCGTCGTCATCATCATGATCATGCAGCACCACCGCCACGATCGTAGTCGGCGCCATCATCATCATCGTCCAGATCATCACCACTACCGTCCCTGTCGTTATCATCGTCACGGCCGACAATGTCTTCATGCTCACCAAGGGCATCACACGACCCTCGGATAATTTTAGAAAAAATTCGTTCGGGAACGGGTGGGGAGGCGACGAGACGAGCCGAGAAGGACCCCCCCCCCCTCCCCGGACCACCACCAACCCCGCCCCCCCAACACCTCGAGTTTCGCTACGCGCTTGAGGTGTAAGCACTCTGTCTGGTCAGTGAAAACTCGACGTGCTCCGTCCCAGCACAGTAGGGATGCGAGGGTCTATGGTCATACGACTACGGCCAAGCATGACAATGAGTACACCCCCCCCCCCCCCCCCCCCCCCCCACCGCGCTCTCTCCCCCCTCCCCTATAACCCTGCTTCTATCACCACTCGACCAGCTAGGTCACCGTCATCGTCGCTACCGTCGTTGCTCAAGTTTTTGTCGCAGTTTCCCACAGGGCCGCGTCCATTGCGAGCTGCGACCACCCTCTGCTGACCAGGCACGCGTTGTAGATGTCATCGTTGTCGAGAAAGTTCAGCGAGAGCAGGCCGCAGCCCTTACTGAGGCCCCCGGAGAACGGACCAAAACAAATCCCCAGAGGCTCGTCCGCATCCTTTAGGAAAAAAACGTTTGGGCAGAGAGTGGAAAGGGGAGAGGGAGGAAGGGAGGGAGGTAAGGGAAGGACAGCCTGGACTCGTTCGGCACGTTCGGCGATGACGCTCGCGGGGGAGGGGAGGGGTTGCTCTTGTTCCTACGATGGTGAAGTGATTGAAGTTCCGTCGTCTCGATACGTGATCAAAAATAAACCACGTTCGTATAAGCATCAGAGTCAAACGTCGAAATGACTGCACGCAAACATGTGTAAACGATCCAAAACAAAAGCAACGCCGTCCAAAAAACAACTCATAAATACACTCTCTTCCCCCTCCCCCCCCCCCCGCCACCCGTAATTTCTCCAAACACTTCAAGAGGAAAACACAAAACCAATCTGCGGTTGACTACCCGCGAGCCGCGCGCAGCCAAGCCGCGCACAACTAAGCCAAACCCGGGCACGAACCAAACCATATCGTTCCCAGTCAAATCTCGCAGAAATCAAACCAGGCCAAACCGAGTTAACCCTAAAAAGCACAACCCACACCATCCCCAAAACGAACCCAAACCACCAACCAACCGCGCGCACACACCGGAGAGGACAGGAACATCTTCTTGCGCCGCTTGGGAATCGTTTTGCCCGACGCCTGCGACTGAGCGCGTTTCTTCTTGCCGCCGCCGCTACCCTTCTTCCTTTTCTTCCCAGCACCAGCACCAGTGCGTACCGCCGATACCCCCACCCTCGCCCCCGCCTTCGCCGCCGTCACCCTCGGCGTCCCCCCACCCCCGTGCGAAACGCCTTCTAACCACCGCCCGTCAAGCCCCCACCCGCCGCCGGCGCCGCTGCCAGCCAGCACCATGCTGGGGTGACCCGAGGAGGGCAACGACGGCAGCGACGACGACAAGGAAAATGGGTTTCCTGCAGTCGCCACCGACGCCGCTGCTGCTGCAGCCGCCGCTACCGCCGTCGCCGCCACAGACGATGGCTTCGGCGACACTACACCGGCAGCAATGGTGCTAGCAGCAGCGTTAGCGTTGGCAGCAGCATTCGCGGCAGCGGCAGCAGCGGCAACGGTGACGGCAGCAGCGGCAGGAGACCCCGCGGGAGAGGGAGACAGCAGCAACGCCGACAGCGGAACGGACGATGGAGGAAGCGCGTAGTAAAGGTTTCCAGCCCCGGCCGCCACCGCCGCTGCAGCCGCCGCCGCCGCCGCCGCCGCCGCCCCAGTAGCTCTGTCGTCGCCTATACCCTGCCCTGTTGAGCTTCGCCACGACGGTGTGGACAGACCCTCCGGCTGTACCTAGACGAGGGTCGAGTAATTGGGTAGAGGCGGGGGGGTGGGAGGGGGGAAGGAGAAGGGTGGGATGGGCGGGGGGTGGGGGATGAGGTACAGTAATTCTTGATCGATAAATGTGCACGGTTCGAAGGTTTGAAGAGCTGTCCAGGGTGTCATGAAGTGCTGAGGGGACGCATACGCATGTGGTGTATGCGCTGTATGCGCTGTATGTGGTGCATGAGTTATACGCGCTGTATGCGAATAACGTACTGTATGCGATGCATATGGTGTATGTACTGTATGAACTGTATACGCTCTGTGTGCCGGTATTGCATGTTATATACGAAAATGTATGGGCTGTCCCGTGATTTTGTGTTGTGTACGCCATGTATGTGCTGTATGCGTTGTATGCGCCGGTATTGTATGTTGTGTGCGAAATGTGTGGGCTGTCCGTGATTTTGTGTTGTGAACGCCATGTATGTGGTGTATGTGTCGTATGCGATTTACATGCTGCATGCGGTGTTTATGGTGAGTGATGTATGCGCTGTATGTGAGCTACCTACTGTATGCGCTGTATGTGTTGCATGCGCTGTTTATATTTCATGCATCGGTATTTGCTTAGCGCACTTTATGCCAAGTATGGTATCCCGATGCATGAGTTGTACGCGTTACATGTTCGTTCTGTAAGGCACTCGACAATACGTGCTGCTTCTTTTGAAAGTGCGCTGTACGTGATGCATACAGTTGCTTGTGTCGGAGGATTTCGTCTGCCCGATCGAAACAATGGATTGCCCTGATATCAAATGCCCCAGGGCATACCAGTATCAGGTATCACTCTGGACGAAAAGATAAGGAGCGTTTATACATTAACAAGAAGACCGAGCGGTCTAGTATTTCGGCCGAGAATGGTACCAAGTAACTTCCGCGCGCAAAAACGACTCTTTAGACAGACCAACTCCCCAAGCTTGTCCTGTCGACCCCACAGCAGTACTACACGAAACACAAGGGAGATCGCCGACCCATCTATTTCACTAGGCCACATCCCTCGCAGCACGCGCTTTTGATCGAAGCATCACGCATCACACGCGGCTTGGAAAAATTGAAGAGTCCGAAGAAATTCTCCACCGTGTGGCCCAGAGGTGCGCCGGTTACAACAAGCGGAGATTTTGTTCTAGACCCATATTTGTAAGCTGCGCGCGATGTTTACATCGCAAGTGCTATGGAAGTGTGCATGACCTCCGTGGAGTGCACAGGGCGTTGACTCCCTCGGGTGGTATCATAGCATGAGAATCAAACAAACGTAGTTTTTTTTCTCCTTCTTCCGTTCTTCGTTCTCCCATTAGTCAGCTTCGCTCTTCTCTTCCTCCTGATCGTAGCCCAGATCCGGGGTCAGATAGCGGGCTCTTTCCTCCTCCTCCCTACCCACTAAGGTTTAGCGCCTTAATTTTTATCGCCAAAAGACTTCAGCCCTTTCTTCCCTCGTCGTCTCTCGTCGAACTAGTGGGGGCGGTGTACTCGATAGGAGAGATGTATTCGATCTCATGCATGGCCGTAGTCGTATGACCATAGACCCTTGCATCCCTACAATGCCGGGACGGAGCATGTCGGGTTTTCACCGACCAGGCAGACATTGCTTGCACCAAGCGCGAAGCGCCGTGAGGTGTTCGGCGAGTCGCATGAAGGGTGAGCTGCATCCTACTAAGAACCGCTTGTGAGGCGGACTTGCATATGGATGACAGCTTCAATGAGTTGATTTAATTTCCGGTGTAGGCAATTCCAGAGACAGTGATGGGAGAACTATGTAATTGCCTCTTGGGTGCCTTACCTTGAACACTACGTGATACGATCATTCCCACTTGTGCGGAGTAAAGGTTCTTTACCTCGCACAAATGATCTAACTGGACAACCAGCTGTGGGCGACCGCCGAAAAATAAATAAATAAAACGGTAGCCTGGTTGTCTAGCTCACGTAGTGAGCGGAAAGTTCTACAGTTTACAATGTCGTTGCCAACCGACGCTAACCCAACCTATATAGAATAGGGGGGGGTGGAAACAATAATTCCCGGCAAAAAAAAAAAATACGCGAAACTGCGGTAGGGGTACGTAGCTCCTTGTTTTTCTGAGGCTACCTACTTGAAAATAGCTCTCCATCTCTATCTCACCCACAAAACTGACCAGAATAAAAAACCAAGATGGACGATACCAAAGTACAACATTGATGTCAAGCGTAGTTGGTAAATTGACCTTCTGCATTATTTTCACTCTGACTGGCACGTTCTGTGGACTCGAATTGTGGGTGTTTCTGTTGACAGATATTTTTGTCAGATGGTCGGTTTACTCCGCCACCCCAACCAATGCCACCTAAAGAACTAGTCGTCGAGTCCAGTCCAGCCAAGCCATGCCTTACTCACAGCCGTAACTTTTTCGTAGGGGTGCTCACCATCTCGTTCCCGAGCGACACCAGCTTGTTTGCCGGCTGCGGAGTGGAGTTCGCCCCCGCGTGCTTGTGGCTGCCGGTCGGCGAAGGGGGATGGAGGGACAGCGGAAGGGAGGGAGGGAAAGAGGGAGGGAGGGAGGGAGAAAGGGAGGGGGGGAGGGACAAAGGGAGAGAGGGTGAGAGAAAGAGAGACGAGCGAAGAAGGGAGAGAGGGAGGGAAGGAAGGAATGAAGGAAGGGAGGAAGGAAGAAAGGAAGGAAGGAAGGAGGTAAGTACGCTTGTTTCGAGGGGAGGTCGGGCGAAATCATTTGATGGGGGGCGGGGGTATGGGCCGGACGAATCGACCGAAACGTGCACAAACGCTCGGGCGGCGGGGGCGATGGTGTCAGCGGCGGCAGAAGATAAAGGGGAAGGGCAACGATACGGGGCAAGGTGTCAGCAATTGCCGGCAGGGACAGGCGAAGCCTGGCGGCGACCGATCGGTGGTACTTTGCAAGCGGTAACGAGCCGCTTCTCGTCGAACGACTAAGCGAACGGCGGCGCTATCTTGTTTCGCCCGCGGCCTTTTTTCGCTGCCGGTATCCCTGTACACGTCATCAAAACTGCAACAGCCAGGGAAACGCATTGTTTGCGCACGAATCCGCTGGCTTCTGCGGTGGCTGCTTCGCTGCTAAAGTCACAAAAACAAAACAAAACAAAAAACTCGGCCGTAAAGAATCCCTTAAATTAAATGATTTCAGCCTGTCCACGACAACGTCAATTCAGTAAACGTCGCCCATCGTCAGCCTCTTTTCGTTTTTCGAGCTACTGAGTGTATCAATACCAACACCCCCTTCCGTATTTTCATCGCAAGCCCACCAAACTCGTAGTCATTACTCCGGTCATCTTTCTTGGAATGAAAATGACAAAAACCAAGGGCGGTGAAAGGAAGGAGGCGTTATGTACCGCGCCTCGAAACGGCCAGTGCCGGTCCCTTTTCTCTCTCCCTCCCCCTTTCCCACCTCGCTCCCCTTCTTCCCCCCGCCCCTCGCCTTTTCCATCTCCCCCTCTCCCTCCTCTTACATTCTCTCCCCCCCCGCTCCGTCTCGATCGGGGTGCGTGGTCAAAAACCAAATGACTTACGGCAAGCAGTAAGTAAGTAAGTAAGTAAGTAAGTGCGTCCCCACCCCTGCTCCGTCTCGAAAGGGATGCGTGGTCGAATGGCCAAAGGGATAAGACAAGGAGCATATGAGTGCGCTCCCCTCCTCCCCGCCTCCCGTCCTCCTCTTACCCTCTGTTGCCCACGGTGTTCATGCAGCCCTCGCACTTGCAAGCACTGCCGCATCTCACCGCCCTCTGGAAACACACGCAGTACCTGACCACGGCGAGAACAGGGCGGGGGACGAGTGATCAGGACAAAGAACACAACATTAGCAATGAAACTGTACAAAGTATGCAATCGCGGTGCCGAACCCACGTACGTACGTATTCCCCTCCAGAATTGTTGGAAGCCTGTTTTGGCCTACGACCGCAGACTCTAACGTGCCAAGTATGTATCCATATCGTCTGTGGCAACGAGGGTGTGTGAGAACAGCAACAGCCCTAGCGACAACAGGAACACCACCACAAACAACAAAACCAAAATGAAAACAAAACAATCAACCAAGCAATCAACCAACGTAACCAAGCAACCAACCAAAACCAACCAATCAACAGACCAACCAGTCAAAAACCAAGCAACCAGCCAATCAAAGCAAAGTAACTGACTGAGTACCCAACAACCAACCAAACCAACCAACCAATCAACCATTCAAAACCAACCAAAACAAAGCAAACAACTAACCAATCAAAACCAACCGAATCAACCAGGGCGCACTCACTTCTTCAGGCACTGCGACTTGGTGCAGCCGCAGCCGGCGCCGTCAAGCACCGAATCGGGGTCTTTGACGAGGACCAGGGCGCGCGTGAAGGCGTCGGGGTTGCGCTCGAGAGTGCTCCTGTGGGTCGTGCAGGCGGTGCGGCCGGCGATGGTTTCGAGTCATCAGACGAGGCAGTGGATCGAAACACAAAAAGGAAGGGACAAGAAAAGAGGTATGCTAGACGTATTCGTAGAACATTTCTGTACGTCGTAGTAGTTTTGGGAAACAAAAAATAAAAAAATGAAAAACTCAGCTGTGGGATCGTTTTTTTCCCAAAATTACCTCGAAATTCGTACGTACCTGGTAACTACTAGCGAGTTGTGTGTGCTACTTCGATCGTGCGTACTACTGGGGGGGGTGTACTCGATAGGAGAGATGTACTCGATCTCATGCATGACCGTAGTCGTATGACCATAGACCCTCGCATCCCTACAATGCCGGGACGGAGCATGTCGGGTTTTCACCGACCAGGCAGACATTGCTTGCACCAAGCGCGAAGCGCCGTGAGGTGTCCGGCGAGTCGCATGAAGGGTGAGCTGCATCCTACTAAGAACCGCTTGTGAGGCGGACTTGCATATGGATGACAGCTTCTATGAGTTAATTTAATTTCCGGCGTATATAGGCAATTCCAGAGACAGCAATGGGAGTACTATGAAACTGCCTCTTGGGTGACGCTACGAAATAAGATCATTCCCACCTGTGCGGAGTAAAGGTTCTTCACCGCGCACAAATGATCTAACTCGACAACCAGCTGTGGGCGACCGCCAAAAAGAACAAAAAAAAAACAAAAAAACGGCACCCTGGTTGTCTAGCTCACGTAGTGAGCGGCAAGTTTTACAGTGTCGCTGCCAACCGACGCCAACCCAACCTATATAAAATAGTACGGGGGGTGCAGTTTTTGTCTTAGTGGTCCACAAAATTTGACAATCTTGGTACTATTAATAGTGGTCACCATAGTTGTAGTCACCTGCGGGCCGCCCGCAGCACCTCTTGGTCGGAGCGGTTGTGGCACTCCTTGCATAGGCACGCCGGCCCGCAGAATCGGCTCCCGGCGAAGCAGTCACAGTACAATTTCAGACACCTGTTGCAAAAAAAAAAAGCGGCTGGCTAAATTTTGCGTCGGTGTATGTCGGGGTGATATTCATACACATGTTACAGTAAAATGAAAACATCCTCATCTTTGACATCGAAAAAGTTCGTCGAAGCTCTCATCTCCGCCAGCGGCACGGATATTCCAGGGTTAAGACTTTACAAAGAAGCGTCAAACACAACTGGGTTTGCACGTAAACTAGCCCGCCAGTGCGAAAGGAAACACGAAACAGATAGAGCGAGCAAGGAAACAGCGACGCAGAGAAATGGGGGAACACCAACGGACAACGACGCAATGACGTATAGGCAGCTTTAGCACCACCACCATCACCACCCAACACCAACACCATCACCACCCAACACCAACACCATCAACACCAACACCGTCACCACCACCACCATTGCCATCAACATCACCACCACCCCAAACCTCGGGTCCCTCACCACAACCACAACCATTACCATCACCAACCACCCTCACCCCGGTACCAACCACCAGGCCACGACAAGCGAAAAAGCACGAAAACGAAAAAACACCACCACACCGATACATACAAGCCCCACAGACAATTGCGACGGCGGTCAGCGTTGCACGGATGCTCTTTCTAACCGTGGGTGGTCGATGCGCGAGTGCCGTGTCTCAGCTGTACGAGAGTAGCCGAGTGGGTCGGTAAGGACTGCGAACAAGCCCAAAGGTCGTCCGAGTACCAGTATATACCACTAAGTACTCAGTCAATTCAGCTCCTGGTACTCCGGGTACTCGCGAGTACTCAGTCCTTTCAGCTCCTGGTACTCCAGCTACTCGCGCGTACTCAAGTCATTTCAGCTTTGGTTTCTCCAGGTACTCGCGAGTATTCAGTCCTTTCAGCTCTTGGTACTCCAGCTACTCGCGAGTACTTAAGTCATTTCAGCTTTGGTTTCTCCAGGTACTCGCGGGTACTCAGTCGTTTCAGCTCCTGGTACTCCAGCTACTCGCGAGTACTCAAGTCATTTCAGCTTTTGATACTCCAGGTACTCGCGAGTACTCAGTCCTTTCCGCTTTTGGTACTCCAGGTACTCGCGAGTGCTCAAGTCAATTTGGAACTCCGGGTACTCGCCGGTACTCAGTCCTTTCAGCTTTTGGTATTCCAGGGATTTCGTAATTCCAAAAGACTTCGTACGCGCGAGTCAATGACTGAGTAGTGCTACTAATAGGCGTCTTTGAAGAAGTCTACGTACCGCCGTCCGTGACTCTTTTTATCCCCGTCATCGCCCACATTCCATATTATAACCCAAACTAGGGCTGCGAGTAGGGGGGAACTAGACGGGTAGGAACGCTCGGCGAAAAAAGAAGGCCAAGGCGCGAGGCGGAGGAACGGAGGCGGAGGAGCGGAGGCTTCCAAACGCCACTTGTGCGTCGCTTGCTGCTGCTGTCGCTGAGCAGCAGAAGGTGGGCGGCGGCTGCCGAGAGGAAGCACCAGCTCGCTCAGCGAGAACGCGGACCGGGACGCGCGGACGCGCGACGAGGCCAGGTTGACAAAAGAGCGTTCCTTCGCGCGCGTCTCGAGATGACGCCTCCTCTCGGCGGGCGCGGCCCAGTCGGCCGCCCTCTTCTGCTCAGCGACAGCAACAACACGCGACGCAGAGTGGAACGATCTCTCGCCACTCCGGCTTCGACGCGCTCGCGCGCGCCTCGGTCCGCCTTCTCTTGAGCGAGCCGGCGCTTTCTCTCGGCAGCCGTGGCCCGGTCGGCCGCCCTCTGTAGCTTAGCGACAGCAGCAGCAAGCGACGCGCAAGAGGGGTTACGGAGCCTCCGCTCCTCCGCCTCCGCCTCGGCATTCTTTTTTCGCCGAGCGCTGCTCCTTAGCCCTGCTCTCGGCGACAGCTGTCTCGCTATTTTAGTTTAGTCGGGTACTAGCTGGTATGTATTCATTGGGTGGCGAAGCAAACCCAACCAACTGACGATAGTCTTCATCAACAGAACCCACGAATCGAGCCACAAAACGTGCCAGTCACAGATGAAAAAAAAATGCAGAACTCCTAGAATTATCGCAAGCAAGTAACTGCAATTCCTACTAGCCAACTGAGAGCTACTGTACTACGGGGAACCATAGTAATCAGGACCCATAATTTGCACAAAAAACTATGTATTCCAGCGTTTTTACCAAGCATGTTTGGTCCTGATCGCTACCAGGGTATGTTCCCCCCTAATAGTTGGCGAATTACTATAGTCAGCAAACCCAAAGATAAATCTCACTTGCACTTTTTGCAGGTACAGGGACTTTGGTCAGTCTCGGCCATGATGGCGGGGCCCGGAGGCGAGCTGTCGTCTGCCATCGACCCGCCCCGCCGCTTGGAGGTGCGGGACCTCGGATGGGCGACGTTCCCTCTGCTGCCGCGACGGTGACGACGACCACGATAGATTAAACAAACAGACGTACATACCGACAGACAAGCAGAGGGACAGACAGGCAGAGGGGTGTGGCGACAGAGAGGCAGACAGGCAGGCAGGCAGGCAGGCAGGCAGGCAGGCAGGCGAAAAAGCGGATAGATAGGCGGATAGACAGACAGACAGACAGATAGGCATACCGACAGACAGACAAGACAGACAGACGAACAAACAGACAGACACACAAGAAACAAGACAAAGGAACAGATGCAGACACAAACAAACCGTTGCGGAACGACGACAGCAAGGAACGACAGCCACAGCCAGGGTGTGTGAGTGTGAGTGTGCGTGTGCAGCCAACACCCGAGGAACAATACCCCTATATTACCCACACGGGACGGAAGGAAAGCGGGGAGGAATCTCTTGGCAAACCCAACCCTCATCCCCACCCTACCGTACAGTCTGGAAGCCCGTGCGCCCGCTGGTCTCTGCGAGCGCAACAACTACATACAGCAATATCCCTACGCCGCTCTTGCGGTTCATAGGCATCGACCGGACTGCCGCTTGCACCCTGTCCGAGCGACCTCGATATATCGATCGATCGGCGGTCGGGGCCAGCAATACATTGCACGGCGCACGGCACGACGGTAAGGTACTGCAAGGCATGGCACGGTACCAGCATGACGTGGAGCGGCACGGCAAGACGTCCAAGGCACGCCCGAGACACACACAAACACGACACGCCGATGCCGACACAAAGAAGCCCCAAAAACAAACACTACACCAACGTCCAAGAACAAAAATACATCGCAAGCCGCCCTCAACCGAAACACCACACACCCAAAACAAAACGAAACAAAACAAACTGTCCACCCACCGACCTACTCACCCATCGACGCAGCGACCTATCGACCCACCTTACTCCGGCATCTCTCCCCCCGCCCCCGCCCCCGCCTCCGCCCCCGCCTTCTTCGCCACCTTCGCCTCCCTGCCCCCCGCCGCTGCCGATACCGCCGCCAATACGGCTGCTGCTGCTACCGGCGCGGCCGCCGCTCTCCGGAGGACTGCCGAGCATCTCCCCGGTAAGCGCTTTCCCCGCCGGCCGCGGTCGCCGTCCCCCGCCCCCCTGTCCAGCACACGCGTCCGAGCCCGTGAACTCCACGCCACCTGCACCACCACCGCCGCCACCCTCAACCGGCGCCGGCGCCGCGCCATGGAGATCGTCAACGAGGTCGAAGTCGCAGTCGTAGTCGTAGTCGTATTCGAAGTCGTCGTCGCTCTTTCGGCTGGACCCCGCGTGCGTGCGCATCGGGCGCGGGTTATGGCGCACCACCGAGGGGACGGCGGTAGCCAGGGCGCCCCCCGCCACGGCCGCCGCCGCCGGTGCCGCCGGAGCCGGGGTGAACGTCGGCGAACACCCCTCGTCGCGGCGGAGGGACGCCGACGAAGGACAAGAAGTCGAGGGCGGCTTTGACGATGGCTTGCGTTTTTTCGAGCCTGTCGGCGTCGGAGTACAAGCAATGGCGGCGGCGGTGGCGGATCGCGCTTCCGCGTGGCAGGGAACTCCCTGCGTGACGCCAACGCCGACAGAAGACGGTATAAACGGAGCGATCGCAATCGCGGACGAGGCAGCGGCGAGGCCAGCGATCGGAGTCGCGGCAGCCGGAGTCGCGGAAGCCGCTGCGGCCGCGGCGGTGCCCCAGCCCTCCGCCAACAATGAAACCGGGACGCCGTCGTCGCCAAGACCCGCACCGTCCGCAGGATCTGGGGATGCCGCGCGCTCGCAGCCGCTTCCATACCGGGCTACCCGGCGAACCACGCGGGTCGCTGGGCTAAGCCCCCCACCGTCGCCGTCGCCGCCGTCTATCCTACCCTTGGCCGTGGGCCGGGTGGCAGAGCCGCCGCGTGCGACCGGGAAGCGGGCATGCTTGGGCGTGGCAGGCGCGAGGGCTGCTGTTGGCGCTGCTTCTCCCGCTGCTGCCGCTGCTGTTGCTGCCGCTGTCGCCGCTGCTGCTGATGGTGAAGCGTCGGGGGCGCGAGCCGTGCCGGCATGAGAGGGCACTCGCGAGTCGACGACGGCGGTAGGGAACGCGGCGCGAGCGGCAGAGGAGGCCGGAGTCGGGGGGCCGACCGTCTGAGACGCCGAAGAAAAGATGGAGGTGGACGGTAACGACAAGGATAACGACGCCGACAACATCGACAACGACGACGGTATCGACGACGAAGGCGACGACAACGACATCGGCAACGGCAACGGCAACGAAGAGGCGACCGCCAGATGATGCTCCGCTTTGGCGGCGCCCCCCCCAGCGCGGCGCCTCTTGCCGCCGCCGCCGCCGCCGCTGCCGCCGTCACCACCACCGCCATCACCACCGCTTCCGGCCGTTTCGCTCTTCTTCTTCGGGACTTTCGGAACCTTCGGAACCTTCGGAGCCTTTGCAACTTTTGTAGCCTTCTTGCCCTTCTTCTGCAGATTATTAGACCCCGATTTCACGCCCCTCTCGCCGTCCGTTCCCGATTCAGGTCCCGCCCCCGAGCCGCCGCTCAACGGACTAAACAGCTCCGAATCGTTCCTGCCCTGCATCCCCAAGCCTTGTGCATCAGCGGCGGCGGCGACTCCGTCAACCCCGGCGGAAGCTGCCTGCGCTCCCGGGTTGATACTGTGCATCGACACGAGACGCCCGCTGGACAAGCTCCGCTGAATCAGCCCCCTCTCGTCGTGGCTCGCCTCGTTTGGTGGGAACGGCGGGAGGGAGCCCAGAGACCACGCTGGGTCGCAAAGGTCAAGCCTGGTATTGTTCACAAGGTTGTACACGAGCATATGGCGGCGGAAGCGGGGGGGGTTGAATATATAATTGATAGATTAATGGGTGGATATATGGATGGATGGATCGATGGATGGATGCATGGATGGGTGGATAAGTGGATGGGTCTCCCTCTCTACCTCCCTCCCGCCCTTCTTCCCTCCCTCCCCCTGTCCCCCTCCCGTCCACCCTAGCAAACCTTACCTCTGCGCTCCGGGCTGCTGTTGGTACCCAACCGGCAACCCGCCGCTAACAATCGTTTCCCTTCCATCACATCCGACTGTCCGGTCGTGGCGGCTGTGGGAGCACGAAGGCAGGGCGTCGTGGCCCGCGTACAAGCTCATCGCGTCGCCAGCCAGGGAGGGTGTGGGAAGGACACCGTTCGGGAGCATTAGCGCCATCGGGGGCGGCGAAGGCTTGCGGGCCTCGTGGAGGGAGTGATAGCCCCCAACCATTCCCCCGCCACCGTCGCCACCGCCGCCACCGCCACCGCCGTCAGCCCCCCTACCGCCTCCGCCGGCGCTGCCGGCGCCGGCGCTGGAAGCACCCACGCCGCCTATTCCATCGCCGTCTCCGTCGCCATCGTCGCGGGCCGCGGCGGCAGTCGTGAATGCAACTGTCCACCGGACTTCTTCAAGATGCGAGTGTCCTCGCGTTTTTCCTGCCCCTTCCTGCCCGCGCGCGGCGGCAGCGGCTACGGTGAGAGCCACGCCCGCTCGCCCTGGCTCTTCGCCCACAGCACCGCTTTCGTTACGGATAGCGCTACCGCTGCCGCTACCACGGCCACCGCTGCCGCCACCCACGCTGCCCTCGCCCCCGCGACCACCGCTAAGCCGTTCTTCGCCCGACTTTGGGTAAAACATTTCCTCGTTACTGCCACCATTCCCCCCACCGTCACCTCCGCTGCCCGCGATGGACCCACTGCTATCTTCATCTACACACGCCCCGCGCTCCACAGCAGTACCGCGCGCCCCAGCCCCCCCCTCCTCCCCCCCCCCCTCTGCGATGTTCCGGGGAAACTGCAGTGCCTTACCGACACCGTCAGCACTGCCGTTACCGACACCGCCACCAACGCCGCCAACGCCGACGTCGACGTTGCGCCCGCCGCCCCGACTTCCGGCGGGGAAGTTGTTGTTGGCGATGGGCGAGAGCTCCGTGCCCGCGAAGAGGTGGAACGGGCTGAGGGGCGATATCGGCTCTGCCCCGCCGGCGCTTTTCTGGGGCGCTGGGCTGGTCGGGATGGGCACCGAGCTTTGCGCAGCCTCCTTGCCACCATCGCCCCCATCGCCGCTATTTCCTCCTCCATCTACTTCATCATCTCCCCCTCGTCCTCCTTTGTCTCCTTCTCCTCGTATTTCTTCCTCCACGTCATCTCCTTCTCCTCCTCTGCTGCTGCTGCTGCCAGCGCCGCCGCCGCTGTCGATGCTGATGATGGAGTCAGTGCCGCTAGGCGAAGGCTCGGGCTCCAAAGGACTACCGGAGAGGGAGGCCGTCGCCGCGACCGATGCTACCGCCGCTGCTGCCGCCGCCACTGTCCCCTCCCGTCCTCCCCCTCCTCCTGAGTTCCCGAGGCAACCACCACCACTGACAGTGACATCACCACCACCAACACAACCACCACCACTACCACCACCACCGGCGGCGGCATTCGGCCACAACAGCATAGAATTGCCGGGGTCTTTCGCCGCCAACACCCTGGACCGAGGAGGAGGAGCACCGCCACCACTGCCACCGCCGCAGCCGCCGCCACCGCCACCCCCATCGCTACGGTCAGTGACAATAACCCCTGCTGTCGAAATCGGCGGCGGCGGCGGAAGGTTTAGGGGGGATAAGTTCTCCTCCGCCCCTCCCTGGCGCGAGCGGCTTCCGGCGGCGGGTAATCGGTCACGCTGGCACCCCCCGCCGGGCGACAGCAATAAAGTTGACGGCGCCAACAGCACTCTCGGCGGGGACGACGACGACGACGACGATAACGGCAATGCCGACGACGCTAACGGTAACGCCGACGACGACGCTAACGGTAACGACGATGCCGACGATAACGGCAACGGTAGCGACGACGTCGATGTCGACGACGGTGGGGATGCGAGTCGCTGGTCGCCGGAGCCGGCGAGAGCGAGAGTGACAGCCGTAGCAGCAGCAGTGAGAGTGGTACCGTCCGGGGGAAGACCGCAAGGCTGCTGCGGCTGCTGCTGCTGCTGCTGCTGCTGCCGGTGCCGGTGCAGCAAGGAGGCCGAGGATGTCATGCTGCTTGCGTAGTCGCCTAGACCTGGCTTCGTTGCCTTTGCCAGAGCAGAAGCACAGGAAGAAGATGTGCTCCTCAATGGGCGACGCCACCCGGGCTACAAGTATGCCCTGCTGTGTGTTCGAGAGTCCTTTGAGGGTAGTTGAGGTGGTCGAGGCGGGGGGGACGACAGCGGCGGCGGGGGGGGAACGGGGGGGGGGGGGTATACATTAATTAGCGCAGGCAGTCGGTATCCCAAAATGCGAAACGCGCACATAAATATGAACCGGTATACCTGGTATCATAATTTCCATGAATACGCGTACGATATCATGCCGTAGCGGCAAAGAGCACAGGGAACAGAGCAAAGAGCCCTGGATAGCCAGCTACGAGTACGCAAGCAGGGAACAGGAATGGCCTCTTGTGTAATGTTGTCATTGACATTGACGTTGATCGTATTGGCATCAGATCGAAGTGCAGCAGTGCATGCTGGCAACATGATGCTGGTGTCACACATATCGTGATAATATGTGATAATTTAGGCTCTGTACTTGCGTTCGGCTGTTTGGCTCATCATCAATGCAATGCAAAAGGCGGTTACGAGTTTGCCATTTGCTGTGCTGCACTGCAGTTGCTGCTGCTGCCCCTGCTGACTGTGGGCTGAAAAGCGGCCGGTGATCGACCAAGAGAGGACGGGCGATGCGAATGCCAGATAACGGGACAGCCGCTCCGATTCTGGGCTGGAAAGCGGAGGGTGTGTGTGGGCGACCACATGATAGAAGAGGATGGTACCTGGTGCCTGGTGCAGCAGCGTACATGTGTATAGCTTGAATGACAGACGAATAGCTTGAATAGGATGACTATAATAAATACGGTTTTTCGTTTTTTCGTCGTGTTCGGACAGCAGTTCACAAATTCAGTTCGTAATCTTCAGCTGGTAATCTTCAACACAGGAAGGGCTCTCCCCCCGCCACCCTGCCCAATAATCTCTGGCTGCACTACTGCTGTACGTACCGGGTGGGTGGGTCAACGATAAGCACGACTCCTTTTTATCTGAATACTGCTGATGCTGCTGCTGCTGTGTACTGCAGCCGCTGATGTGGTGGTGATACTCGGACTGGTGCTGCTATAGTGGTGCTGCTGCAGGGAAAAGAGGTTCTGTTTTGCCGCACGAGCAGGAAGGAAAGAAAGGAGGAGGAGGAGGAGGAGGAGGAGGAGGAGGAGGACACCAAGCCACCCCCCCCCTGCCCATCGGTATCAGACAGCTATATAACGTACCGCTTCAGGCTCGGAAGAGCGCCAGTGCGCCAGTGCGCCAGTACGCCAGTACCCAATGTCAGCGAACAGCTTACTGGTTCCCGCGAACAAGTGTGTTGCTGCTGTTGGTGCAACCACGTACTGGTAGAAACTACGACCAGAGCCCTCAACAACACCAGCACCGCCGTTGCCACACTTCCGGACCACGCAACAGAGCATGAAGATGCCGCGACAGAGGACGAAGAGCACCCTTTTTCCCTAATTACCACACCTAGGAGGGTCTCCCGTGTTGCCTACACAGCGCCCACCAGCGAGCTCCTCTCACCTGGTCTTGTCGACTTATCCTCCGCAAAGCTGCAGCACCACAGCAGTTTCTCGGTGTTTTTGTTTTCGGCAACCGAACGCGAGCCCACCCGATTATCTCCCCTCTCTCCGTCCCTCCACGCGCCCGTCTGTCCCTCCCTCCCTCGACAGGTACGTGCCGTCGCCGAAGCGTCTGCAGTGCCTGTGATGGAGCCCAAACAGGACCCGTCGCTGTTGTTGCTAGACGAGCCGAACAGCCAGGACAGGAAAAGGTAGAAGTGTACATGTACAGAGGTGCTTGCGGCCTGGTCATGGACTCGTATCCTTACTCTGCACGAAAATGTAAGAACCTTTCATTGATACACTTTATATTACTATGCTTCTTAAATTTACAGACATATAGCAGTATATCGCACAACGCAGTCCTTCCAGAAACCTATTCGAGAGCTTCGGGACAATTCAATTTTGAAAAAAATGTTCGAAGTTGAATTTTTCGCGCGCTTTTTTAAAAAACAAATTTAAAATCACACATGTTTACATTCCTGCCGCCTTGTCCGGAAGTTTAAGGATCGTTTTATATGAGTGTTACTCACCAAACAGTACTTAAATTTACGGACATATTGTAGTGGTGCAAAATTGAAGGCGTCAACATTTTCTTCATGTACGAATGCTGCTGCTGTGCTGCTGCTGCTGCCACAGCCCAACTCCGAGCCAGCAGACATATTAATATACGCAGGAGACGCAGCCGAGTTGACATCAATTTGCCGTGATGTGTAGCAGTCCCTGGGGGTGCTTTGAATGAAAAATTATGTTGTTGTTGTCCGATCGCATTTTTGGGAACAGAGTATGTATACTTTTTTTTTTTTTTTTTTGCTCATCCCATTTATTATCTTCGCATATTATCTTCTCCTCTCTCTCCTTCCAACTCGTAACTCAGATCCGGGGTCACATAGCAGGCTCTTCTCCCCCCTTCCCGCTACGGTACATGCCTTCATTTTTATCGCGAGAAAATTTCAGCCTTTTCTTCCCTCGTCGACTCGCATCGAATTGTGCCCACCCACGCTGCAAGGCGCTCTCAACAATTGAATCCTTTTTTATTTTTATTTTTGCAAATAAAGTCAAAGTCCGACCCACCTGGGGCTCGAACCCAGGAGGACTCAAACAAGTAGAATTCGAACCACCGGGGCGACCGGCTATGGGAACATGGAAGGGTTCGGTCATTTCTGCAGTACGAGACAGCAAAGCAGTAGTATTATAATAGTAGTACGGCGTATGTTATTCCTACAGTAGTCAGTAGTGCCTGGAAGGATATGAGGCTTCGACTTTCCCTGGTGTCAAGCATGCGCATACATACGCGTACAGAGTTCATTGATCATCATGCAGTGCCCGGCACTACCACGGAGGAAGATCCCGGCGACTCATTTATCATTTCGTAAGTATGTATTGGTACGGAACTTTTTTTCTTGACGGTGATGAGGGTTAGTTATAGGTAGGGTGTGTATAAGGGCTAGGCTGATATTAATAGTAATAATACCAGGTATTGATAGTAAGCACAGCAGTTAGTAGTGGTAGGTGAGGTTTTTAATATATGTACGGTGGACAATATATTTTTATTATGCTTGCCATCCGACAATGTGTAGTGTTCTAAAAAAGTAAAAAAGACTGACCAACAGCCATTATTATGGGAAATTTTTGAAGGGGCCTCAGAACTGGCTTTTTCTGCCGAAAATCGGCGATTTACTCGACTAGACTGTCAAAAACACCGGTAGACTCGTCAGGAGGCTCCCGTTAGTTTTCCGAGAGCTTTCTCGAGCACTTTTCCGTTTCTCCAGAGTCGTAGTAGGACTGTTCGTCCATATTTCCAGTTCTTCTGAGGACATCATGGTTTTTTATCAAAAATCCTCCAAGATCCGTTATTTTTGGCCCCAGTTCTGACCAACAGCCTTATTTCTGAGCCTCCAGAGAAAACTGATTGGCTGCTCCAAAAACAAAACTACGACTCCGGAGAAACGGAAAATTGTTCCTGAAAGCTGGCAAAAAACTACGGGGAGCATTTTGAGGAGTCTGTCGGTGTTTTTGGCTTTCCCGCCGAGTAAAACGCGTATATTCGGCCTAAAAACTCAGTTCTTCTGAGAGATCTCAGAAATAATTTCCCATAATAGTTGGTCTAATAACTCAGTTCTGAGAGCTCAGAAATAATTTCCCATAATAGTTGGTCTGAAGGACAGAAAGTTAAGAACTCGCCAGAATAAAAGCGCGGCTGCCGCAGTAACTATCATACGACAAATCAAAACCGATGTGACGCACATGAAGACTATACCACAACCAACATCCTTCCACACCAGTGTCCATCTCTCATCCACCAGAAAAACAACAACTATTAATTACACTCCGCTCCTTAAGAACCCCCTGAGAAGCATCTATCAAAAACCCGCTGTCCATCGAAATTGTCGGTTCTTATAACTGCTCGCGCATGTTTCAACGCGTAGAAGGTCGCGCGGTGTTGCTGGTCTACGCTGCTATCGGCAATACCTATGAATAGGTAAGAGTCCCTGCCTTCTTGCTCTCTCTGTAGCTTTTCTACCTTTTCTCCAATCCCTCCCCCCACATACTGCTGCCACTACCACTTTGCTACTTCCCGTACTCCTGACCCTGCCACCTCCAACCGCAAGGGCCCAGCCCCGAAGCAGCATCTACCTAAAACCCGCTGTCCATAGAAATGGCTGGTTTGTAGCTGCTACGCGCATGTTTAAACGCGCAGAAGGTCGTGCGGCGTTGCTGATCTCCGCTGCTGTCGGTAGTACCTAGGAGATAGCCTCCCCCTGCCGTTTGGCTCTCTCTGTAGCTCTTCCACCTTATTATCGACCCTCCCCCCGCACGTACTACCACTCACTGCCTTTACCTCCCGTATACCCCTGACCCTGCCACCTCTAACTGCAAGGGCCCAGTCCTCATATATTGTGCCTGCGTGGTATTATTGAACCATAGTTAATGGCTGGTAGGACCTATGGTATATATAAAAACCTACCTGGTATATATTTAACCATTTTTACCAACACTATTTGGTCCTATTAACTATGCCCCCCCGTAATAGTAATCAGGACCCATGATATAAACAAAAACCTATATATTCCAGTATTTTATTTACTATTACGGGGGACCATAGTTAATACCTGGTAGGACCTATGGTATACATAACAACCTATATGTTAAACAATTTTCACTAACAATAATTTGGCGCCCTGATGATGAGTACGCCCCGAGGTGCTCTTCGACGTCATCAGCTCCCGCAGTGCCCTTTCAGGCCCCGGAAACGACGGTCAACGCTTTGCGCACCTGCAATCCATCATCCACACCGACATCGGGCGGGAAGAGTTCGGAAAGGGCAGGACAGTCTTCTGGCGGAGAATCGTCGACGAGTCAGACGCGTTCCCGCCAGAATTCTGGCAGCTCTTCTTGCAGTCGAGCCTCACTGCCTTGGGGGAAAAGTGCCGGCCGGTTTGCGTGGGCATGACATGGAGGCGGCTCATCACCGCGGGGGCTATGCGACAGTGGCGGCCGTGGTTGAAGGAGGTCAACCGAGAGGTGAGGCAGTTTGGGGTCGCCGTACCCGGAGGAGTGGGGCATGTGGGACTGAGGGCTAGGACGTTACACGAGACGGGCAACTGGGTCGTCCTAACCGACTGCTCCAACGCCATCAACACGGTTAAACGGACGGCGGTGCTTGAAAAGGCGGCCAACTGCGTGCCAGCGCTCACGCCGTTTGGGGCCAAGTGCTACGGCACAAGACCCGCCGACGTGTATTTCCGGATGGACTCAGGGGAGACCAGGACGATCGCTTGCTCCAGCTGTGTCCAGCAAGGGGACCCCATGGGGCCGGCAATGTTCTGTCTGGCGTTGCGACCGGGGCTGAAGCGTTTCCGACAGGAGTTCGAGGGAAGGGGAGTGGAAGCCTTCGCCGACATGGACGATGAACCTCTCGGCCTTATGGGGGTCACGGCCAACACGACTAGAGCTTTTGGCTTCCTCCGGCGAGAGCTAGACGACATCGACATTTTCGGTCAACCCCGCCAAGACCGTAGCACTACCACCCAAAGGACACGTCCCGACGGCGGAGGAGATATCGCTCCTGGAGAGCGTTGACATCCGCATCGCAGACGAAGGAGGGGTGGCGGTGGTGGGTGTTCCGATCGGCTCGGATGAATACGTGCTGGGGCGAGCAATGGAGGTAGTGAGGGATGGAGGCGCGGACCGCCTTGCGCGCTGCCTCGCTAACATGCCCGACGAGCAAGCGGCGGTCCTCATCACCGTCGAATCCCTCGGGCAGCGGACGGGCTACCTCGAAAGGGCTCTGGACCCGGGGCTGTCACTCGAAGCATGCCGAAGGGCCGACAACGGGGCTCAGTGGGCCTACGAAAATATCCTAGAGCTACCGGGAGCGGCGGACGCACAGTCGTTTTTCCAGGAGGGGTGCCCGGCTAGCCAACTGACTCTAAAATCTTACCAACAAGCCCAAGCACGCCTTTCTACGGGAGCGGAAGGGTTAGGGCTGCCGTCGACGGAAGCGAGGCGAATGTCTGCCTCAATCGGGAGCAGGGTGGGCATCCTGCCGGAGGTGCTAGCAGACCTCACGGGCCCGCCAGGAGACAGGGTCAAGAGGGGTCTCCCTGATTCGAGCATCATTGCTGAGCTCGGTGGCAGCTTGCGAGAGATTCGGGACACGTGGGGCGTGACGAAAGAAGCGATGGAGGGCATCGTCCCCGAATCTTGGTTGGAATGGAGCATGGGTGCAGAGGGGGACCTGGTCTCAGGGCCCCCTGAAGCCGACATGGTGGCTGCGCATGATGCCGTAACCACCAACTCCCGGAAGGCTCAACAGAGGTTGGGCAAGCTGGTGAATCAGGGTCGGTACGCTGCACACACAGCCTCGCTGGAGGGGCTACCGGAGATTGCACGCCCACCTGGACCAGGCGACCCGCTGGGGGGGAGCGAGACCAAGGCCTTCGCCAAAGTTCGCTACAGGAGTCTACAAGGAGCAGGAGCCACTGCTTGCCTTCGGGCGAGGCCAACAGACTCGCTCCGTGTCATAACAGCAGCGGAGTTCGTGGGCATGGGAAGGCGCTTCATGGGCATCGAGGAGCACGTGGCAGTGAGGTGCCCCTGCTGCTACGCAGTCGACGTAGACGCACGCCACGCACGCCTCTGTCCCAAAGCAGGGGCACAGGTAAACCAGCATCAACCGTTGGTTCACGCGATCTCCCGTACGCTGAAGCGGCTGAGAATCCCACACCAAGTAGAGAGCGGCGAACCATTCACTGCAGACCGGAACCTGCGGATGGACATCGTTGTCAGGAGAGGAGGTCTTCGGGACGCTCCTAACAGGGAATACAGGAAAAAGTCCATCCTGCTGGACGTCACCCGTGCAGACCCGCAAGCGCAGGTCCACCTGCGAGGAGGCAGCGCTGATCATGATGGATCAGCTGCCTCTACCTCCGAGGCGCGCAAGCGCCAACACTACGCGCGTCCGGGACATGTGTCCTTCGACGAGCGGAGCCACAAACTAGCCACCTTAGCGGTGGAAAGCTTTGGGCGCTTCGGGGTAGAGGGCAGCAACTTCATCAACCAGCTGGCAGCTAGCGTCGTGGGGGGGAGGGATGGTGGGTCGATGGCAAGGAAGGGGGTGGTGAAGGAACGCCTGCTCCAAATCGTCTCGGTGACCGCACAGGTCGCCATTTCGAGGAGGGTGTCGAGGTTTAAGCTCCAGCTTAGGGACCGCCAAGAAGGAAGAAGGAACAGGGGGGGGAGGGACGACAGACCCACACCGATGGCGTGGGGATGGAGCTTGGATGCAGCTTAGGATTTAACAATAGAACGTAATGAGAAGGAAGGAGCAAGGACTGCAAATGGAGTAGACAAGCCGAAAGTTGGCACAGAAGGGAGGTAGACTTGGTGCATGGGTTTCCTTTTGTTTCTGAGGTTTTCTTCTTTCGGGAAAGTTATGAGTGATCAATGTTGAAGATCATGCTGCACATTGTCGGATGGTAAGAGAAATAATAATAATGATTGTTCCTATTAACAAGCATGTTTGGTTCTATTTCGGGGGTGTTATGATACTGCTTTGTACGAGGTTGAAAGCCCGGTAATTACCTGGGTTTTGGCACTGGGATCGTATTTGTAGTACTTGGAAGGCGTATCTTAGGGCTCGAGCGTGGTCTCCGTTTCCGACGTGCATGAAAGGAATAAAGTGACTCTTCCATCTCTAAGCGAACATCCACCTGAGTACCAACGAGTGCCGTCTTAATAAGCAGACCTGTCCAGAGATGCAAAGTGTCCCGCTCTCAGTGGCGTCTTCGGCTTAGGACTTTTTCGGGGCTGGTCTGGGTAATCGGGCCACTCATTTGTGGCACAGGACACGTTCCCCGAGGTGTAGGCTGGGTTTTCTGTGTGGCTCTTGACATCTTCCGTGCTATTGTTTCTGCTTGTTTTTTTCTATATTCACTTTTCACTTTCCCTGCATCTTCCTCGTCCCCCCCCGTCGCGGGTGACATGGCGATGATTTTTCGTTGACGATTTCTTCCTGCCCCTTAAGGCTGCGCCTTCCTTTCATTTTTTTTTTACGTACTTTGCCGGCTTCGTTGCCTTGCCGTTCAGAGGTGTGGGAGTGGGTTTTAGAGGAGCCGCATCTTCGGCTCATGTTCTAGTTTGTGGAATCGGGGTTTCCATGAATTTCCCATAATTCTGCATACACGGCTCATCAGAGTGGGCTAGTGTTATAATACTACTTACTACGAGGTTGAAATCCCGGTAATTACCTGGGTACTGGCACTGGGATCGTATTTGTAGTACTTGGAAGGCGTATATTAGGTACACCAGGGGTTTTCCAGAGAGGCACGAGCGTGGTCTCAGTCTCCGACGTGCATGAAAGGAATAAAGTGACTCTTCCATCTCTAAGCGAACATCAACGTGAGTACCAACGAGTGCCGGCTTAATAAGCAGACCTGTCCAGGGATACAAAGTGTCCCGCTCTCAGTGTCCCGCTCTCCATGATCTTAACAGGGGACCATAGTTAATATGACCGATGGTACACATAAAAATTATATATTTAACCATTTTTACTACTAACAATAATTGGTCCTATTAACTATGGCCCCTCGTGATAGTTGGTTACTATGTTCCCCCCTATTGTTATTATGCGTTTACCATCCGACAATGTGTAGTGTCCCAAAAAAGACTACTACTTCCTCTGTCCCATAAGTCTGGGGAGTTATGTTGGGAGAGACCGTTAACCGTGTCGGATGTCTTCGGCGATGTCTTTTTTGAAGTCTTGAGCGTTTTTCGGGTTGACGTACATTTATTTATTTTTTTCTTGCGCACTACCCTGCATGGGCTAGCGGGTAACAAAAACGTAGTCAGGCCAAAAATGGCCGTATTTGACCCCTTTCCAGAGGGGGTGGGGGTGGGCGCACTATGAAAAACAAAACCAAAAACCCCCAGGAATTATCCCTAACCCTAAACCTAACCCCCCTCTACTCAACGATTCATGTCGCGTCCCCCATACTAAAAGCAGTATAATAGTGATCCCACACTAAAACAAAGACACTTGGGGGTCCCACACTAAAACCAAGACACTTGGGGGGCAAACCAAACAACAGTAGGGCCCCTCCTCTACTCAACGATCCATGTCGCGTCCCCCCATACTAAAACCAGTATAATAGTGACCCCACACTAAAAACAAGATACTTGGGGGTCCCACACTGAAACCAAGACACTTGGGGGTCCCACAATAAAGCCAAGACACTTGGGGTTCCCACACTAAAACCAACACACTTGGGGCCATCGAGCCTTTGGGTACCCGCACCTTGCCCGGCGGAATAGCTAGCGCAACCTCCACCGCAATTGCAGTGCGGCGACCCACGGATAGCGCGCCGCCCTTACAGCGGGGGGGGTGTACTCGATAGGAGAGATGTACTCGATCTCATGCATGGCTGTAGTCGTATGACCATAGACCCTCGCATCCCTACAATGCCGGGACGGAGCATGTCGGGTTTTCGCCGACCAGGCAGACATTGCTTGCACCAAGCGCGAAGCGCCGTGAGGTGTTCGGCGAGTCGTATGAAGGGTGAGCTGCATCCTACTAAGAACCGCTTTTGAGGCGAACTTGAATATGGATGACAGCTTCAATGAGTTGATTTAATTTCCGGTGTAGGCATTTCCAGAGACTGCAATGGGAGCACTATGTAACTGCCTCTTGGGTGCCTTACCTTGAACACTACGTGATACGATAATTCCCAATTGTGCGGAGTAAAGGTTCTTTACCTTGCACAAATGATCTATTAATAACTCGACAACCAGCTGTGGGCGACCGCCAAAAAGAACAAAAAAAAACAAAACAAACGGTACCCTGGTTGTCTAGCTCACGTAGTGAGCGGCATGTTTTACAGTGTCGTTGCCAACCGACGCCAACCCAACCTATATAAAATAGGGGGGAGTGGGGGGGTGCTTGGGGGCAAGTCCATGGTATTGTGTGGTCTGTGGGCTAGGTCTAGAGGTGGTAAACACGAACTATTATAAAAAAAAAACTTGAAAAAAAAACTCACAAAAAATCTCAAAAATGGGCATAGTTTGACTTCATTTTAGTGTAGACAACTGCTTCTTTTTTTTTTGCATCAGCTTCGTTGGGACTTCATCTTTCCAACGAACCTAACCCTAACCCTATCGGAAAAGTATGAATGCGCAAACAATTACACCCATAACTCCCCAGACTTATGGGAGAGAAGTATATACGTACAGCAGTACGACGGAACGGAAAGGGAACAAAACTCTCTAGATGTAAAGTAGTATCATACAATACGACAAGTAAAAACCGATGTGACGCACATCATGAAGACTGTACCACAACCAACATCCCTCCATCTCATCCACCAAAAAACGTTCCCCCCTACAATAAAATGAGGTGGTGGATGACAATAATAACAATAATACATCCACGAAACACCTGATCCGCAGAGTTAACCCTTTTAGAACTCCAGTCCCGTTGTGGGGACAAACCACTCAAATTCCAGGTAATATTGTTGTTGTTGTTGTTGTTGTTGTTATTGTTGTTGTTGTTCTCACATTAACCCTTTTAGAACCGCAGCCCCGTTTTGGGGGCAAACGACTTAAATTTTAAGTAGTTTGTCCCCAAAACGGGACTGCGGTCCTAAAAGGGTTAACTCTCTGACGAAGGAGTCCGTGGTCACACAAAGGGGCTGGAGCCCTAGGAAGATCCGAAAAAAGTATGTCCCCAATTGCCCCCAAAACGAGACTGCAGTCCTAAAAGGGTTAGCCCCTTTAAAACCGCAGTCCCGTTTTGGGGACAAACCAGTCAAAACTATTTGAAATTTGACTGGTTTGTCCCCAAAACGGGACTGCGGTTCTAAAAGGGTTAAGTCATCGTGTCAACATCGTATGTATTCACAAGTAAGTCCCTGGTCGCTCCCCTTGCTAGCATCCTGTCCATACCATATCGTATCATACCATACCCGAGAGATAGGTGCAAATCTGTCGCTGGCCCGCGGTCGGCTGGAATAAACATACCTTGCTTGCTAATAAGTTAAACGCCATTATCTGGTGTATCCCTTCATGGACGCGAGGCAGAACAACTTTCACACCTACTGCTTGTGCCTACTTATCATACCATCCATTCGTTGATGACATGATATATGAATACTAACCATTAGTGGTCGATATATCGACGTTTGATCTCTTGATATTTCGTGTACCAGTGTGTACGTGTGTCAAACGGTGTTTCATTGGCACGGTTGGTCACCATGCAATGTCATCCGACAAGGTGCAACTTTACTCGAACCTTCAAAGGCAGTACAGCAGTAGGAGCAAAACGATCATCACTGTCGATAAATAATCCCAGGAGTAACTAACGGAGTACCATGATTATATCGTGATCAAGCCGAAAAAAAAAAACTCACCGGTCCCACCATTAGACAAAAAATTTTACTTCGTTTCGGAGTTCGTGTTGTGATTATATTATTATTATCATCATGTACCACCGAGTACATCAATCACAGCTCTTCTTTCCATGCGCGACAACTTACTTCCTCTCATAGCCCAAGCAAGGGGGCATGCATGCCCTTAGCAAGGCCAGGCATACCCCACCCTCAAACAAGCAAACAGGGGCATCCAGGCCTCGTGCAGCAAGCCTTCTCCCCTCCCACACCTACCTACGACCTCGTTGCAAACCATACCAATCTCTCCCCCTGCCCCCCCCCTCCCCCCTCTCCCAGCCCGCATCCTGTGAGCCGCGACTACTCAAAATAGGTGTGCTTGATGCGATCAGCTCACAGCTAGTGTAGAACAATACTCAAGTATGCATCTTCTACTTAAGCGATATTACTTAGCGATAGATATCTTAGCGAGAATGATCTTGGCGTGACAGCGATCTTAGCGACAACAAAAAGCAAGGTAAGTAAGTGTGTCCCGCCTACACTTTCTTGCATTCGTACTTTCTATCTGATTTATGACACTACTCAACACCACAACGACTCTATCCACCCCCCTCCGGCGACCCAAGACCCAGCAAATCCGGCCATCCACTGGCCCAGCAAAACGTTGACACCCGCCGCTCTGATTGGTTTGGTCATCACATCGACTACATCCCCCCGCTCCTCTCCGGCGATCCAGACACCAGTCATCTGCCGTTTCGATCGGTTAAGCCCCCACAACGAATTTATTCACCCGGTCCCCTCCGGCCATCCAAAGGCCCAGCAAACCCTACGAAGTCACCAGCCGTTCTGATTGGTTTGGTCACCACAACGACCGTACGTATCCACCCGTTCCCACCCGCCACCCACAGATCCAGCAAACCTAGTTACCAGCCGCTCTGGTTGGCAAGTCATCACAAACGACATGATCCACCCGCTTTCCCCCGCCACCCAAAGGCCAAGCGAAACAATGCCACCAGTCGTTCTGAATGGCCACAAGCCATTCTGATTGGTCACCAGCCGTCTGATTGGCCACCAGTACCCCCGATTGGTCCGATTGGCCAGTCTGGCTGGCCACCAGCCAATCTTACAACGATTTGTATCCGTCCGGCCCGCTCAGGCCACCCAAAGATCAAGCAAAATGTAGGCCACTACGTAGCCGTTCTGATTGGCCACCAATCTGATTGGCCAGTCTGAACTAGTTGGCCACCCAGAGACCCAGTGAACCTCAACGTTCATCACCAGCCCTTCTGATTGGTTTAAAAACAATTTGCAAGCCACGAGCAATAACACCCTGTGTCGCTCCAAATAAAAGCGATTATTCGCCTGGGCGACGCGCGTGTTAACCTGCTGAAGGCGTCACCCCTTGCGAGGGGGGGGGGGGTTACCCCCACCTTCCCCCCGGTCCCTCTCCCTCCTTACCCCTAATGCCCTCAAGCGAAATTACGCGCAGTACTGGCAATAGTACTTCTCGCACGTAGGTAAACGGGATCCTTGTCCTTCTACCTCGTGCTGTACTGCCCTCACAAGAATGGACCAATCAAAAACCCCAAACCTTGAAGCCTTAAGGACCACGGCAATTAGTAATACGCTGGCCAGTAGTATCCTAAATCTTCTGGTCTTCCAATTCAACGCGAAATTTGTTGTGTCCCGGGGTCGGGGGGGGGGGGGGCTTGGCCCCCCCAGGCTCTATTGATAGTCGCTCCAAGAGCGTGGCATAATAATAAGAGCAACCAAAAACGGGCCGTGTCTTGAGTTAAAACTCTTTGGCCACCGCAATAATGATCCCAAACAAATTTCAAGCAGTTTGTAACCGAAACGAGGGTGCAGTTCTTGAGGGGTTAAAGCCACTACGCAGCGCACGCAATCTCTCTCCCAAACACGTGTGTTCTCACGCGCTTCCCCGCGCAGAGGTAGGCACGCCTCGCTCATTATAGCAAAACCGTTGCGCAAGAAAATTTCACCCGAAACAAAGGAGGCTTTCCGCGAAGAAAGCCAGACACGGTAATATTAATAAGATTGAAGATGGCCATTAAAGGCTGGCCCCCTGACCAAACCACCCCCCACTCCTTAAAAAAAACACGCACCATTCAAGGCAGCTGCTAAAGCCTACCCACATAGCAAATCATCGGACGTCCACCCAAACATACCTTCCTAAAGACAGCTACTAATAGCTCGCCCACCAAGACCTTCCTCCCCCCCCCCTCCCGAAAACACGCCTCGCTCGTTCTCTTTCATTACCAATAGAGGAAAAACAACCAGGAAACAAACCACACTGAGCCACCCCTGCACCCATCCCATCGCAAATGGGAAAAAAACATACCAAAAACTTCCCCGCCCCCGACTCTCGCCCACATGAGGCCAACCGACCTCACCAGCATAATTTTAAAAAGCAAAGAACAATGCACTGGAATGGGGGCCACAGACGCACAAACGGTGGATTTTACAATCAAACGCACCAGTTCCGCTAGCTTTCTCCCCCCCCCCCCCTCCTCCTTAATCAATTTTGAAATCCGCCCCTCTTCCCTGCCCCCCCCCCCCCCCCCCCCTCCTCCCCAATCAGGTTTGAAACCCCTACCCCCTGATATTTCTCTGGTCTGACTTAGAAGTCCCCCTCGTCGTCAGACTGGCAGTCACCGTAGCGCCACATGTTGGTCCTGCCCTTGTGCGCGACCTCCTGGGCGTCTCTGAGGCGGGCGACCATGTCCTTGGCGGGCTGTAAGCGCCAGACGATGCGTCCATCCAAATTCGTCCGACAGAGAGAAAGACAGGCGGGGTGCGGGGGGGGGGGGGGGGGGGGGGAGAGAAAGGGATGGAGAGGGATTACGCGAGTGAGTAAGTGTGTTACCTATATTTATGCATGTAACCGATGCTTAAGACAGAGGTGCACCATTTATTTTTTCGAGCTTCCTCGCCTGAGGAGCTTTGTGCTATTAGTAAGTCACTACTAAGTCACATGAAAACTGACTTTGAAAAAGTTGAAAGCGCGATCCGATGAAAAATCCCCTGGCCTAGGCGTACATAAAATCATACCTGGTAGGTCACATGAAAACTGACTTGAAAAAAAATGAAAGCGCAGTCCGATGAAAAAAATCCCATGGCCTAGGCGTACAGAAAATCATAAGTCACATGAAAACTGACTTGAAAAGAATTGAAAGCGCAATCCGATGAAAAACCCCCATGGCCTAGGCGTACAGAAAATCACATCGCAGGAAAAAAACCCCGGCATTCCGACGATTTGGGCTATGGGACCCCGCCATGCAGAAACTATTTTAGCAGCCAAAATGTGTTACGTCTCTTGTAGCACGCGTCACATACACACAAGGGAGTTAGAAATATTTAGACATCAGTCAGCGAGCTATAAAGGCGGACCACGGATGAAGAGTGGGGGAAAATGAGTAACAGATTGTTTGGTAGGGGGATGTGCCTGGTGACTGGTATTGTTCGGAGTATTTTCGGAGAAAATTCGAAGAATGGTGTTCAAGCCGCAAATGATATTGTACACCGCCTTTTAAAGGTACCATAGATATGCCAGGTACACCAGCTACCAGGTAAATAATACGGTATAAAACTTCGTACCAGTACTGTAGAAGGTCTATATAATATACACAGTCCTACTAATACAGCCAGAAACAAAGCAGAGCGACCACCAGTAGTAACACTGTCAGCACTGCCTCGCCGTCAATAGCCCCTTCCAGCCCCTTCGCTTGTGCCATAAACCCATGTGCTACCGCACCCCAATCCAACCCAACTCAAACCAACCCAACAGGCCTCATAATGTTTCGCGTCGGTAGTGGGCCCAATCTAACCCTGCCTAACCCACCCACCCACCCACCCACCTATCTGCTGCGGCACCTCAGCCCAACCCAAACCCAATCAAACCCAACCCATCTACCCACCCATGTGCTTTGGCACCCCCAACCTAGGCCCAACCCACCCACCCGCCTACCTATGTGCTGCGGTACCTCAGCCCAGCACAAACGAATCCAACCCATCCGGCACCTCAGCCCAACCCAAACCAAACCAAACCCAACCCATCCACCCACCCATGTGCTTTGGCATCCCCAACCTAAGCCCAACCCACCCACCCGCCTACCTATGTGCTGCGGTACTTCAGCCCAACACAAACGAATCCAACCCATCCACCCATCCACCCACCCACCCATGTGCTTTGCCCCCCCCGACCTAAGCCCAACCCACCCACTCGCCTACCCATGTGCTGTGGCACCCCACCCCAACTCACCCCAACCCACCCCAACCCATCGACCCACCCACGTGCAGCGGCACCGCAACCCAACGCTCACCCAACCAAACCGAACCCAACGCTGATAATCCAACCTTACCCCAAGCGAAAACAATCTAACCCAACCCGACCCCACCCATCCCAACCCGATGGCAGGAAACAGGAAGCATCACCGCACCTCGGACGTGGCGAGCTTTTCAGCATTGCTGGCGACGCGTGCCACTCCGTTGGCCACGATGGTCTCGTTCAGGCTCTCAGAATCCTCCGACTCGTACAGCGCCATCATCTTTCGCGCGGCAGGAGATGAAAACACGATGAACATACACGGAAAAGGTAAATTATGTGCGGAGGAGAAGAAAATAAGGTATGACGAGTACGAACAAGTGATTATATGCGCAGTAGGTGCAACGTACTACAGCAGTAGTCAGCAGGAACTAATCACGACGGTATTATAAGTAACTACTGTAGGTACAACGGTACCTTTGAATATTGGAAAAAGCTACATCATATGCACAAGTGAATACGTACCAGGTATACGAAGTATACAACAAGTAGGTGAAAAGGTACTGCCTGTAAATTGGTGAAAAGGACAAAAGGTACTGCCTGTAAATTGGTGAAAAGGAAAAAAAGGTACTTCCTGTAAATTGGTGAAAAGGAAAAAAGGTACTGCCTACAAATTGGTGAAAAGGAAATAAATGCAAGTGAAAAGGTACTACAGTACAGCAGTACGTACTTCGTAAAACTAGGTGTAAAGGTACTCTTAAATACCGAACACATGAACAAGGCACCCTACATGCTCATAGATGAAAAAAGAAGCTGGCATTATTGTACAGGGGATAGCCACCGCGTCGTGCCAGGCGTGTCACATGTATTACATACATATTGTCAAGACACATGGGGTTTGCCAGTATTCCGAACGGAAAATGGTTTTGGGCGGGTCTCGCGTCTGCTGCCGGTGTGGCAAAAAAGCACCGCGGGCGGGGAGGTGTTTGTTCGCTCACGGCGTACATTGCTATCCACAAAAATACACCCACCAGGGTACAAGTTATCAAACCGATCATTCATGTATACGTACATACGTACGATCATGCACGTCAGCTGTGGCTTTTGCCAAAGTTGGTCGGTATCATCCACTTGTTTGAGTCCTGGGTTCGAGCCCCAGGAGGGTCGGACTTTGACTTTATTTGCAAAAATAAAAAAAAGGGATTCAATTGTTGAGAGCGCCTTGCAGCGTGGGTAGGCACAATTCGATGCGAGTCGACGAGGGAAGAAAAGGCTGAAATTTTCTCGCGATAAAAAATGAAGGCACGTACCGTAGCGGGAAGGGGGGAGAAGAGCCTGCTATGTGACCCCGGATCTGAGTTACGAGTTGGAAGGAGAGAGAGAAGAAGATGTGCGAAGATAATGAATGGAATGAAAAACAACAACAACAAAACCAGTACGTATGATACCATCTACCAAAAATATATTGAAACGAGAAACTCACCCTCACACGCTATTCGTTGTTTGTGACCAGCATGTACCAGGTACGTACATATTGCACCCACAGTTATTAATACCAGATAATAATAGTACGTATTGTTGAGCAGTTCTTTTACGACTGCAGTCCCGTTTTGAGGACAATCTACTTAGAATATGCGTGGTTTGTCCCCAAAACGGGACCGCAGTCCTAAAAGGGTTATAGGTGGGGAGCCCCGACAGTCGGAACATGTTGGGAACGCACCCCCTCGCTACTATAACAAAACCTTAGCCCCGGGGTCGGGGGGGGGGGGGGGGGCACCATATCTCTATTATACCAGTATAGATTATCATCTGAGTTTTGCAAACACGCTGCTGCGTCATACGCTTTCATCGCCGCGCGCGTGTTTCACATGCCCACATGCCTCCCGAAGGATACAGGGCAGTGACACACACCCATGGTGGGGTGAAAAAAAGTTCGAATCAGAGTAAGGTTTAGGTATCTGTACAGTGCGGGACTAAAATGGTTAAGATGGCCCTTTTCGCTGTTTTTATTTTTTCAAATGCACAGCAAGAGCGGTTCGTAGCCCTACAGCAGAGCACGTGCGCTTTCTGCTCAATAGGCAGTGCCTCGGCGAGGTTTTGACGGTTTCAGGTCGGAAAACAAGCCGCTACCGAGACTCGGGCGATGCTAAATCTTCACGGGTTCCTGGCTTCTCGAACCCCGAAAAGGACCATCCTCTACGTACCGAGCTGACGACTACCGCCACAACGGCTGGAGCACTGGAGAAATAAACATCCAATCACTCGACAGAAAATGGAGGAGGGGGGGGGGGGGGGTACTCGATATCATGCATGGCCGAAGTCGTATGACCATAGACCCTCGCATCCCTACAATGCTGGGACGGAGCACGTTGGGTTTCCACCGATCAGGCAGGGGGGGGGGAGTGACAGATGTACGTGGAGGAGAGAAGGAGTGAAGGAGTGAAGGAAGAAAGGAAGGCAGGAAGTTTAAGGGCAATTAAATCCGGTCCGCGAGCAATGCCATGAAACGCATGCATCGTTGGCGCTCACCAGTCGTCCCTCGGCGTCCCTTCCGAGGGCGCGGCCCAGGAGGTCCTTGCCCCATCCCAGCGAGTTGAGCATCATGGCGGCGTCGCGGCCGAACTCCTCGTCCAACGAAGGGACTCGCATGAAGGCCATCACGCACTCCCTGCAGATAAAATGTCAGGAGACAAGCAAAGGCAGCACGTGCGGTATCAAAAGGGTCTAGGGCCGAGAGTTCCACATAGAAACCTCGTACTTTTTGGTGTCATCCAAGGCATTTATTTCAAGTCAATGCAAAGTTAAAAGCTGCTGCCTGTGAAAATGGGTGCAAAAGTGATGTCTCCCGACGTCTTTTTTTGCCCTGCAGGCAGGGCGATGAGCCAGCGATCGGTAATGTTGCTGTAGTAGTACAAGGTTTTCCCTTCGGAGGCATTCGGACGTGGGGTGACCGACGCAAAGTAAAATCCGGTGACGTTTCGAGCAGCGGAAAAAAAACGAAAGGCCCACTAGCCGTCAAAATATTGAAAAGTCAATACAGCCCGAAACCCGGAAGCCATACCCATCAGCGAAAAAAAGTCGGTATGCCAGGTTTGATCTATCTATTACCAGCTACGTAACTATTGTCAGTTTTGGTATATGTGCTACTTCGAAGCATTGCTGTGTCCAATGTCCTTGTTAGGTATTTTACCGTCGCTAGGCTACTTGTGTTGTCATTTATTTTCATTGCGATGGTTGTCACGAATATGTGTGACGGTTATGGCTATGAATATGACCACGACCATGAAGGCGTTCTTGTTTTACACTTTCCTGACCCCCTTCCACACCCACCCCCCGACCCCCTCACACCCATAAAGCCTCGGTGGGGAAGGTGGAGAAGGACGGGTCCACCAGCCCCAGGCCACACCCAAAGGGTTTTAGTGAAAAAGGAAGGGATGTCCTACTTCCCTGACCCCCCCCCCCCCCTCGCCCAACCTCCCCCCCACCCACCCGCCGACACACGCCTAGCCTAGGCTGGGAAGGTCAAGTAGGACAGGTCTCAAGGCCAAAAGGCCACACCCAAAGCCAACGCATGATCAGTGAAAAAGGAAGGCATCATTCTTCACTCACCAAGGACAAGAACAGCAAAACGGAAAACACGTAATCAGGGCCCAAAATATTGGAGGAGTCTCTACTAATCTACTAAGGAGTAGGGACGGTGCTCCCGTCTCGAATAAGATGCATGGCCGATGGTAAAAAAGGCAGAGGCAGAGCAATAAATCAGTACGGCCCCCCTCCCCTCCACCGCCTCCCTCACCCCCCGCACGCCCACACGCACATACCTAGCCTGGGGCGGGAAGGTGAAGTACGACGGGTCCAGCGGCCGCAGACCGGACGCCTTAACGATGGCGCTGTTGCCGTGGTCGACGTAGCGGACCCTCAACCCCACCGGTGTCCGCTCCATCACCCTGGCGCGGTACCAGGCCGGCCCGTTGCCGTCGTCGAAGAGGGCGGCGCACTGGGTCCCCTTGCGGGGCTCCATGGTCGCGCCTGAGGTCCCCACCTGCGAGACCACAGCAGCAGCAGCAGCAGCAGCAGCAGGAGCAGCAGGGTAGCAGGAGGAGGAGGAGGAGTAGGAGTAGGAGGAGGAGGAGGAGGAGGAGGAGGAGGACGAGGAGGAGGAGGAGGAGGAGGAGAAGGAGAGCGGCAGCAGCAAGGAAGCAATCAACGGAACGCACGCGGAGACACAGAGAGAGACATGTAAAAGACACGACAATAGGCACCGAAGCGTAAAACCCTGAAAGAGTACGTATATACAGTCTTGTCACTATAACGTAGCGCCCTTTCAAGAGAAGGGGCGAAAGCGGAGACGCACAAAAAAATACTGCAATAGAAATACTAACGTCAAGAAAAACAAAGAAATACACCGCCAGAGTTTTTTCCAGCACCAAAACGGAGCGCACTCGCGAGGAGACAGAAGGGGGCGAAAAAAAGAAACGAACAGAGGCATGCTTGCATTCACTACAGGTACCATTTTACCGAGAAAGAGTGACCAGACAAAGAGAGGCACACCAACGACTCAACCCACGGGTTGAATAGCATATTCAAGCCAGCCACGGAGAGCACAAGAAAACAGACACCTTGCCACCCCCCCCCCCCCCCCCCCCCGATATATCACGTTCACCACGCGAAAAAAAAAACACACACACATACACATTCACACTAAGTCCACACACACACATACACACTAAGTCCAGACACACACGCACACACACAACACACACGCAAAATACACGTAGTTTGTTTCCAAAATCGTTAGTGCACGCGCTTCCATCTCATACATACGCACGTAAAGGGGTAGAAAAAACATGGTGTACCAATCCGGCAGAGAACGTAATCCCTGAGAATAGAACTCCCATCAGAGTCCAAACGGGGCTTATACTATCGGCCGGTGGGGTGAGATATCACACGGGTGATAACATACCACCCCCCCATCAGGGTCCAAATGGGGCTTATACTATCGGCCGGTGGGGTAAGATATCACACGGGTGATAACATACAACCCCCCAACAGAGTCCAAATGGGACTTATACTATCAGCCGGTGGGGTAAGATATCACACGGGTGATAACATACCACCCCCCCCCCCCGCCGCCCCCTCGGACGAATTTCCCAGGATGGTTTCCTCGACATTGGGGAGAGGGAGAGAGAGAGAGAGAGCAACCTCCGGGCGATGCGACGCGCGTGTCTTACGGTAGCAAGTACCAGGTAGCACCTATTGTATTCGAGGCTCCTCTAACTCGAAAAGGAATCTGTGTATTCTCTTTTAAAAACTTGATTCTGAGAAGAGAAGAAAAGGAAAGACAAAAAAGGAGGCTCAAACCTCGGCCCATCGCAGGTGTTGTTTGAAAACTTTTTAAAAATAAAAACGAGACTAACGATATTGGGTACCAGGTATGAAATAGTTGCCACAGCAGTAGAGGTAGCACCCCTATTCTTTTCGAGGCTCCTAACTTGAGGGGCTATCTTATCTCTCAGTTAGAACCATGATTTTGAGAAAAAGAAAAAAAAAAAAAAAAAAAAAAAAGGAGGCTTAAACCTCGGCCCATCGTATATGTTGCTTCGAAAACATTGTACACGAAAACGATAATAACGATATTGGGTAGTTCCTCAGTGCCCTTAACCCCTTTAGAACCGCAGTCCCGTTTTGGGGGCAAACTACTTGAAATTGGAGTGGTTTGTCCCCAAAACGGGACTGCGGTTACTGCAGTCTCGTTTTGGGGAAAATTTGGGGCAAACTACTTGGAATTTGACTGGTGTGTCCCCAAAACGGGACTGGGGTTCTAAAAGGGCTAAGGAACCCCCCCTCCAGTCAGTCGGAAACAAAAATGGCAAAACAAAACAAAAAAACTGTCTCTTATCGTAGCACGCGTCATGCGTTTACGAAAATATCTCGAACCGAGACCTTTCCAGAGCCACCGTTCTTGTGGGTGTATGTGCCCCCCCTTGGTTTGGAGGAAATCGATTCAAGAGATTCATACCAGGGGGTGTGCTATTTCATCACCCTAGTGTGATAGTGTGACACGGTATACGGTAATCATAAACGCCAAGGGAGGGGGGGGGGGGGGGGGGGGGGGTGAATCATTAAGTTGGCCTCCCGTGCCTACCTTGTCCTTTAGCTCCTTGAGCTTGTCCTCTATGCGGGCCAGATCGCCGCCCTCGGGGTCATGCACGAAAAAGTGACCGCCGTTCGCGATCTCGCTGAGGCGGTACTTCGACATCTCGTCGGGCACCACGAACTCCTTCTTCTGCGATCACAGGGATGAAAGAAAACACCACCGGGAGGTGGGGGGAAAATGGAACCAATTGCCTCGGTAAGTGCCATACATCAACTCTCAACTTCACCACCGTCGACATCGCCACAGCCTTAGCATCATCAACACCGTCATCAGGATCAGCATTTAGCTAAGAGGATCAGCATCACCCTCGCGTTAGTACCAGCAGCGTCATGATCAGCGTCAGCACCGCCATCAGCATTGGGAACGGCATCTGCAGTATGTAGCATCAAGCATCGACCCCAACACAACCATAATTAGTTGGACCGGCATCACCACAGCAGCGCTACGTCCCATCAGCATTCAAGCCAACACCAGCACAAGAATCAACACCAAAAACGACATAACGACCCCCCCCGCCCCCCCCCCCCCAACCCATGGTCAGACGACTACGGCCATGCATGATGATGGGTACACCCGTCCCCCCGCCCCCAACCCCCCCCGCCTTCCCCGCACATGCACAAGACGAGGCCGAACATTGAACGCGGCCAAACGACCACCCCCCTGAACACCACACTGGGCGGTGAAAACACGACGTGCCTCGTCCCGGCATTGTAGTGACGCGAGGGTACGTACAACCCCCCCCCCCCCCGAAAAAGCATTACAATCTAATAATACACTTCCCCTTGCGCCCTCAGCTCCGGAAACCCAATCACAACAAACAAACGGAAAAAGGCACCGCACTATCACCTCTTTTTCCCTGTCCAGTCTGGACCTCGCCCCGGTCTCTACGACCTCCCCGTCACCCCCAACGCGAAGAATGAAAAATCCAGGCCAACATTATCGGAAACCCCTAACTCCCCTGACCTTCATCTCGTTCTCGATGGGCTCGACGGGCCACAGCCCTGCCTTAGAAGTCGTAGCCGTGGCGTATACGATATGTCCAACAATCTATAAACCTGCCCCCCCCCCCCCCCCCCCCCCCCCTCCTGTGCTCCGTCTCGAAAGGGGTGCGTGGTCAATGGTCAAACGACTAAGGCAAGCAACAAATGAGTACCCCCTCCCCCCTGAAGATATCCCCTCAACGCAAAAAATGGGAAACCCAGCGCAACATGAACCCCTGTAACTCCGCTGACCTTAATATCGTCCTCCGTGGGTTCGGCGAACCACAACCCTGCCTTGGAAGCCTTAGCCGCGGCCTGAGCCTTCAGTATCGCCTCCCCGCCCCCCTCTGCCCTCTCCAGGGCGTGTACATCGAGCTTGCCGAAGCCCGACTGGGGTTGAGTTGGGTTGAGTTGGGTTGGGTCGGGTTGGGTCGGGTTGGGTCGGGTCGGGTCGGGTTGGGTTGGGTTGGGTTGGGTTGGGTTGGGTTGGGTAGGGCTGGGTTCATATTGGGTTGGGTAGGGTTTGGTCGTATTGGGTTGGGTTGGGTAGGGTTCGGTTGTAGGGAATGTAGACTAAAAATGTTACGTGACAAACGCTACTCGAATTTAAGGCTTCTAAACTCGCTTTCCACCACATTCTCCCTCACTAAACCTGACTTATCTCTCCTTGCGAGTAAGTCAGGAACCCCGATGAGACTCTGAGTATCCAAGTTTTACCTCCGACTTTTCGGTACCGGACTAAGTATGCAATGATATATTTGCTCTCATCGTTCCTTCCCGGGTGTTTTCTAAGTGAGTGAGTTTTACAGGTTCTTGAATACCAGGTATGAGATATTCCCCTTTTTTCCTTTTTTTTTTTTTTTTTTCGGGGGACGAAGGCGAGGATCGAACCACGGACGTCGCTCTTCAGAATCTCACACCCTGCCTGCAACGCCATTGTAGGGAATGTAGACTAAAAATGTTACGTAACAAACGCTACTCGAATTTGAGGCTTATAAACTCGCTTTCCACCACACGGTTGCATTGGGTTCGGTTAGCTTGGTTGGGAGGTGGTGGGGGGGGGGGGGGAGGGGTGGAGGGGAGGGGGAGTTCTTCCATGGGGTATTCGTGAAGCACCACCACCACCGTCACCCACAGATTGACAAACAAAACGATGTTCCAATAAAAACCCACCGAAAGCAGGCCCTGGTTGCCCCCAGCCCCCTGGCTCGGTTTTTTCGATCTCAATTCGTAAACGAGGGCTGCGTGGGGGCCAGAACAAGCACGTAAAGGACGTGCCCAGCGTCAACCATGGAATGTCAACATATCTTATATATCGGTACACCACTACATGCCACTACTGGTACAGTACATATGTGCGCAAAATCAAAGGATCGCTTAGGTGTAACGGTCCTTACATTTCCACGGTGTCCGGAAATGTAAGGATCGTTTGCGTATTGAATGGACGACCCAAGCATTCCTTACAATTTCGCGCACAGTGTCCGGAAACGTAAGTACCATTTGGTTATTCATTCGATACCTGAACGCACCTTACTCTTGCGGACATATTAATAGTGATTGTGTACTGGTATACACGCTATTGGACAAGCGCGCACCTTGACGATGCCTTTCCCTCTCTTCCCCTGTGTTTTTTCGTTTTAAAATTTCGTGTTTTCTCTCTCTCTTCAACGTTTCTGGATTGCTGCCGTGTGCATATATGTTGCATAAAGTCGTACTGAAATACCACATTGGCGTGGGCGTTGCACTGCCTGAAATCTCCTTCCGGGATTTGCTCATGCAATATCTCTTCGTGTCGTAATTTGTAGTTTGTCGCCACAGACGCACGTGTCGCAGTAATCAGAACCAAGTAGTATGTGTAACCGTAGGGGAATACCTGGTTTTCGTGTCCGTCGTGGGTTCTGATACTTACTGTTTAATACATTTGCCCACCCGTGATACTAATAGCCGGAAATATAAGAAACGTTTGATTTCATACCAGACCCCAAACGGGGATTATATTGACGGTCGCTACCAAATCGGGGGGGGGGCATAGATGTTATAGCGGTTGTACTCCCACCTGGCGGTATTTTAACAATTTCATAAAAACAAATTAAATACTCACGCGGACACTGGACGCGCTGGATGTCGACAAGTAGAAATAATTGGTTCTCACGTCGGGCACATCACCTATAGATAGATCATGTACAGATATATCATCTACAGATAGATCATCTAGATCCTTTCCTGCCGCTATGGCAAACGTGTCCCTATAAGACGCAGATTTACAAGGCTCCCACCCGGAAAAAGAGCCATGTCCTTTACGCTGGTACAACAAATCAGGGATACATCTCGACTTGGAAAATCTACCGTAATCTTCATCCGTAAAAATTGGGACGATAAAGAAAATATTAGCATGACCCCTCTAGTAAGGATGGCACACATAAATCGAGAGGTGAGTCAAACCTTTTACACACGACACGAAATTGGAACGTGGAAGCGTAGCGAGCGTAAGCTTTAGTTTTGTCAATCCGCCGGAGGATAAAAAAGAAGAAGAAACTGAAGTAGAACACGCAATGGGAATCGATGGCCTGTCCCAATTTTTTCTTTGTCATCACTTTTACTTCCCAGCCTAACTCGTACCTGGTACCTGGTAGGAGGTTTTACCCTCAGCGATCTTTTGGACAAGCCGTGGTCACAGGTGTCGTCCCTTTTCCCCCCCGGTACGTGCCTTTATTTTTTTGTCGCGCATAGGGTTCAGCATTCCCACCGCTCGTCGATTTTCATCGAGTGTAGAGAACTCACGCTCTCGCGATTTTCGCCAATCATTTTTTTTTACGCAAGAAAAGATCCCTACGAGCAAGCACTCGGTGATACTTGAACCCACGAACTTGATCTTGATAGGCACGCAGACCACCTACCAAGCCACCTGGGAGTAAACGATTTAATGAGAAGGAGCACACATACACACCTTGACGATGTCGATGGCGAAATTGCGCTTGTCCTTCCCAGTTCCCAAGTACAGGAACCCCAGCGCCACGCCGTTCTTGTCCATGTCCGTCACCCGCAGCTCCACGTTTCTCTGCATCAGCTTCTCGCGGCTGAACGCCAGGGCCTCGCGCCCGAACGGGTCTCCCGGCCGAGCCCCCCCTCTGGTGTTGTCGCCTGCGCAACACAAACCAAAACCAGCGGCATCAAACAATACCAACGAACCGCAGAATCAAGACCACCACCAACAACAACTACAACAGTCCGCAGCATCAACAGCGAGAACACTGTTGATAGCAGCAGCAGCAGCAGCAGCAGCAGCAGCAGCAGCAGCAGCAGCAGAATATACAAGGGCAACAACGAAACTGCTGTAGCAGCAACATGGGACAGAGCAAACAAACAAAAAACATACCTGGTACCTGGTACCCGCCTAGGTACGTACGAACGAAAGCAAACGAACACACGAACAAATAAACAAACAAACAAACAAACGAACAAACGAACAAACAAACAAACAAACAAACAATCAAACGAACAAACAAACAAACAAACAAACAAACAAACAAACAAACAGACGAGCACAACGACGGCCCGAGCATCACCACGGGACCGGGAACTGGCGCACAAGCGAGAGAGACGATGGCAACACAAACCATTCTGAAAAAAAAACAAAAAAAAACGCTGTCACCGCTGACGCTGCCTGCGCCCAGATCAGATCAGCATCGTTTACGTTTGTTTTTTTTCTCGTCTCACCTGCTCTCGGTGGCTGCGGGCACCGGACCTCGGTCATGGCGAACATGAAGGCGCAGTTCTCCTTCGGGACGAACACCTGCCCCGAGACAGCGCGAAAAGGGGGGGGGGGAAATGTGAGAGCGTGAGACGTAAAAAGGCAGGGGTAAGCCGGGGTTGGGGGGTTGCGGGGGGGGCCTTCGCAGGGAAGGGGCACGTATTGCAGGAGAAACGAAACTGTAGGAGAAACGAAACCGACACACGTTAAACACGTACCTACTGTATATATAATATGTATCTATATTATATGTATTACCTACTGTATATATTCCCTCTGTCCCGAAAAATGGTACTATTACGGGGGACCATATTGAATACCAGGTAGGACCTACGGTACACACACAAAAACCTATATACTTCGCTTTTTTTACTAACAATATTTGGTCCTATTTACTGTGGTCCCCCGTAATACGGTCGACCACGGTAATCAGGACCAATCACATTCACAAAAAACTATGCTTCGAAGTATACTACAGTATCTTTACTGAGCGTATTTATTTGGTCCTGATAGTTATGTTCTTTATTGTTGATAGGACCTTTTTGTATATTAATATCAAAACCCAAACAATGCCTATGATGCGGGACAGAGTGGTTTATGCTTGCAGGCCTGAACAGCAACAGAAAAAAGGATCAACTGGAACAAGGGTACACGGGGGAAAAAAAAAATGACACGCCGCAGCTTCGAACGACACAACAGGCAAGCTCCCGACGCACCATGCATGATATCATGTATGACACGATACCAAACGTTGTGCAAAAAGGTCGGACTGAATGTCCTGGTAAAGCAAAACAAGCAACAACAGCAGCGGAGGGGGGCAGTGTGGTACCAGGCATCAAATAAGAAAAACAAACCATTGTCGCACACAAACCGCACGCGTCGTCGGTGGAATTATCAAAATTGCCGAACCAAAACCGACGGAAAAAAAACTAGTGCGCCTCGACACCGAAGAAACAAAAAACAGATCCGCCTAAACCAACGAGTCAAAACCGACAAATAAAAAACGGCGCATCAAAGCCGACAAACCAAAACCGGCGAGTCTGAACCGACGCACTGGAACCGACGCACCAAGAGCGACGTGTTCGGAGTGCCCACGTACTCGGTGCAGGGATTCGAGTGAAACGGTGTTTGGGAGTTCCACACGCGGAGATATGCGTGTTTCTGAGTAGAGAATTCAACGGATTGTGACATGTTTTGTCCGCCACCTTTACTTCGACCCTTTTTTTTCCTTTCTCCCTATTCTTGTCTGTACGTGGGTAATATATACCTGGTATAGACAATTTATAAAATATATAATAATATACCCTGAGAGGCTTCTTTCTATACATCATGAGTGCCCGTCTATGAACCGCCTCAGGCGCGGCTTACCATATCAGTGAGTGCTTCGGACACGACGAACCAAAAAACCGACGCATCAACATCAACTCATCGAGAGCAGCGCATCAATTCCGAACGAACCCGCCCCACCAATAAACGACCAAGTAAAAACCGACGAATCGAAATCGACGGAATGGAATCGAAACCGATGACTTGGAACAATCGATGCATCAAAACAGCCGACGAACCCAAGCCGGCGAATCAAACTAAACGCACGAAGGCAAGCGACGTATTGAAAACGATCGATCGATACCGAAACACCAAGAGCAGTAACACATTGCGCCCAAAGAAAACAATTAAAAAAACCGACGCATTATCAAAAAGCGCAGCCAATCACCAATACCAACCAACCACCCAACCAGCACCGACGTACGTACCAGGTACGATCAAAGAAAGACTACAGCGGGACGGAGGGAGGGAGGGAGGGAGGGAGGTAGGGAGGGGGGGGGGGCGCCTCTCTGACCTTAAACCGGCTGCCCCCGAACACGTGCTCGACGATCGCCTTCACGGTCCCCTGGCGAACCAAAAAGTTCACGTACGTCTTCGCCTTCTTGGAGTCGCCGCAGAGGTCGGTCAGACGGTGTGCCGGCGGAGACACTGCACAAATTCGTGCACGAAAAGGGAGATAGGAGCGAGGAGATACGAGGGGAAGGGCGGGGGAGGGGGGGGGGGGGGTGTACTCGATAGGAGATACGCACTCGATCTCATGCATGGCCGCAGCCGTACGACCATAGACCCTCGCATCCCTACAATGCCGGGACGGAGCACGTCGGGTTTTCACCGGCCAGGGGGTGCTCATTTATTGCTTGCCTTATGAGTCATTTGTCCATTGACCACGCATCCCATTCGAGACGAAGCACCCTTCCTACTCCTACTATTACGGGGGGCCATAGTTAACAGGACCAAATATTGTTAGTAAAAATGGTTAAACATAGAGGTGTTTTATGTGTACCATAGGTCCTGTTAACTATGGTCCCCCGTAATATTAACAGAGACACCTTCAATATTTAGGCGCTCATTACGTTTTTTTCCCATATACCCTGATAGTACATACTTGGACACTTTTTCAGGGCGGGGAGGGGGGGGGGGGGGGGGGGGCAAGGCGAACGGTCGAGGCGTGTAGTGGAACACCAAGCAGAGCTATGGAGTGCACCGCACGCCGTGAAACTAGACAACGCCCCGACTGTCACCACGGCAGTGCTCCGGAAAAGGCGCCCCTGGTCTTCCCCACATGACCACATCGAAGGGGGGGGAATACACTAAAACAAAAAGATGAGAACAAAAACACTACCTAGAGCGGTACCCTCGTGTCACCATGGCAGTACTTGCAAAAGTTACGCCCGGGTGGGTCCTTCCCACATGAACATATAAACAATAAAGATGAAAAAAAGGACTTTCCATCCCTGATAGCGACAAATTACGACCAAAAACATCATCCTAGGTATTTATGTACCCATATACACGCTGCGCTACGGTAGGGCCGAAAAAAAGAAAAACAAAAAAAACGCGTCACCACGGTAAAACAAGAGCGTCTTAAAAAAAGGCACAAACTTCACAAGGATATATACCAGGTATATATATTTTCATGTTTCGTGCAATAATCGAGCCAAAATTAATTATTTCGACCCTTACACCACTGCACTGTGCTGTGCATTTTGAATACCTAAATATGACCCAAATTCCAAGTATTTTGTCCCCCCAGGGGGAGTACAATCCTGAAAGGGGCAAAAAAAATATTTGTTGACCCCTTTCTTTCATCACTGCAAAAGTCGCCCCTCTCAAAATCCACGTTGTTTGTCCCAAAAATACGTGGGTTGGTTAGGGTTACACAGTAGTTGCAGTGCTCAAGCGGTGCTGTCACGTACTGCAAATGCTTTTATGTATGCTCGAAACGAGCGGCGGCGAGGATGGCATCGCCTTCCCCACCGGTGCTCTTCAGCTAATATCATGGTGGTACACTGCTGCCATGCCCCCCCCCCCCCGCCCCCCCCGCCAATAGCAACCGCCTGCCTATAACCCATCACCCCCCCCATGCAACCCTCTCGGCGCTTCAGATGACAAAACTGACCGTAACGAAAGCGACGACTTTACAGCAACGGCCACCGCAGGATTGACGCACGATATATACAGATCGGCGTCTTAGTAACAACGCACCAAGCCGCACGGCACGGGGGGGCAACAAGATGAACCCACCCCTACTACTGCTGGGCCGCTCACGCCGCTTGTATATAGACGGCTTATCCCACCAACTGTACTATCCTTGTTTTGGTCGCTACCTCGGGAGTCCCAAAGGGGCGAACAGAAAATAAATAAATATATTATTATATATACTATATATATATTAATACCAGGTATGCATAAAGAAAAAAATAAAAAATATATATAATAATAATAATAATTAGACGTTCCCTCACCTCCGGAGTGCATCCCCTTCTTGGCCGCCTTCGCCACCGCCTCCGCCGCCACGATGGCATCGTAGTGCTCGGTCCTCGGGTCGTCCTGCCTCAGCCGCGCCACGCCCGCCATCCCCACCTCCACCAACACCTCCTGCAAGCACTTCCCGCCGACACTGGCGGGACCCCCGGCGACCGTCACCGTCGCGAACGCCCTCTTCTCTGACGTCTCCCCGTTGCCCTTCGGGATGTCCCGCTGATAGTCCACCACCACCTTCACCGACCTCCCGATCACCATCTTCCTCAGGGCCTCCCGGGCTTCAACCGCCCACGGCTCGTCCTCCACCCCGCGTCTCGGGTTCCCCACTCGCGGCGCCCGGATGGAGCTGAGTGCCAGGCGCCGCTCCTGCCCCACGGGCCCTCCCGGAACGGAGACGCTGATCTGGTCGCCGCTGTGCACCTCCACCACCACCCCGGGGTAGTCCGCCTCTCCGTCGATCTGGGGCGCGGACCACTCCCTCCACAGCCTGAGCTTGGCGCGCTTGCCCTCGTTCTCTGCCTGCCTCATGGCGAGCGCGTCGGCGCGGGTGACGTAGACTAGGCTCCAGTCCACCATGCGGGCAAGGCCCTGTTTGAGGAGCTCGTGGCGGACGTCCCCCTTGGGGTGGAGGACGGCGCCGAAGAGGTTGCCCTGTTTGTCGACGCCCTGGAGGAGGAGGTCCACTTCGCGGTGCAGGAGGCGAATCTGCCCGGGGGGGGGGGGGGGGAGGGGGGGGGGGGGGGGGGGTTGCGGGAGGGACGGACGGTGATTTATGGATTACTTGCGTGTGGGAAATAAAATGGACGAACGTTAGCAAATACAATTAGAAAAATAAAGGGAAAAGGAAAAAGGCAGGATAGGGCAAAAAGAAGAAGAAAAACCACAGGAAACCGGAAAACAGTTAATAAGACAATCAAGAAACAGCCAAATAACGAAAAACACAAGAGGACTAATAATTGAAACCCAAATCACACGCAGAATGGCCTCCTGCACCTGTAATACAACATGATACGAAGACTTGATGAGGCATTCGTGGCACGGGGCGAATGGAGGGGAAATCTGTGGCGCTCGACACGCCTCCAGCGGACGAGGGTCACGGCTCATCAGACAAGAACCACCAAAACCACGTACAGCAAAGCAGAGCAAAAAGAAACGCCAAAGAGGCCTAGGGCGCATAGAAAAAACGAACCAGCTGTTTGGGCCGTCGGCTCGTACGAACGGCGGAACACATCGCCTAAGAAACGAGAAACATTTTACTGTAGGGTGGAAAACGAGGGTCACCCTTATGCCAGCGTTATAGCGTTATAGATAACCCCTCTATTGGGTTTTCCTTAAAAGACAAAAAATGATAAAACAAAGAAAAACGAACCATTCTAGGGCGGAAAACTGGGGGCACCCTTTTAGGACTGCAGTCCTATTAGGGGGCAAGCTACTTGGGATTTGTGTGGTTTGCCCCCAAAGCGGGACCGAAGTTTGCCCTAAAAGGGCCATTTACGCTAGCGTTGGTGATATAACCCCTCTTTTGGGCCTTCAAAAATGACAATAAAACAACAACAACAACAACAACAACAATGACCATTACAGCAGCATCGATCAGCCCCTGACTGGTAAAGTTGGCCATTGATAAAAACTTCAGTTCAAGTCAGCGGCTTCAGGCAATACAAGGGAGCTTAAGCTTAGCAACCGAAACTACAACAACGCAAGGGAACTACATACTGCACGACGCGCGGAAACAGCGGGATACTATATGTAAAGTACCTGTACTTGTGCGCGCTCACGCTCTCCCCTGCACAGGCGGGCAAAAGCAAAGACCAAATCACCCATTACTATCAACCCTGTTAGGACTGGAGTCCCGTTCAGGGGACAAAACTACTCAAAATTTCAGTGTTTTGTCCCCAAAACGGGACTGCGGTTCTAAAAGGGATAAGGTAGCTAAACCTGGGGCCCAAAGCGGGCCAGCCCCTCTACTACACCCCCCCCTCTAATCTCATCTGACATGATATTACCTGGTTGTATCACGAGCGGTGAAAAACTAAACAAATCGTAAGTTCCGCCAGCCTCTGCACTACGTATCAGGTGCGGTACACAATATCTCCCTGACAATAAATAGACTCTGGCGTTTTGCTGTCCCCATAACAACAGACTAATGTGTTAGTGTTTGCTGCTGTTGTTGGTATCGTCTCTCACCTCAGAGAAGTACTTGGCCTCCGCGGCGTGCGGCTCCGGCTGTGGCGGGGGCGGGGGGCTCCCCGCCGCCCCACCGCTACCGTTCGCCGAACCGTTCGCTGCCCTCGCGACCGGAAGACCGCCCGCCACGATGGAGGCGGCGGACATCCCGGCCGTCTTAGCCGCCGTAGCAGAGGCTACCGCCGCGGCAGCGTTGGCCGCGGGCGGAGGGCGGCGCGCGGGGGCGTTCATCCTCGGACACGCCACTCCGGCGAGGCTGAAGGAGATCATGGTCCACGAGTCGTGGAGCAAAGCCCTGGGATGTGACGCAAGGAGGGTAGGGAGGGGGGGGGGAGGGGGGGGGGAGGAGGGTACGGGGTGAGGGGGTGCGTGGGGGGGTAAGAGTGACGGGGGGGGGGGGGGGGCGTACTCATCATGTCATGCATGGCCGCAGTCTTATAAACATAGACCAGTGGGTGAGGGGTGTGTACCCATTAGCGTCGTGCATGGCCGTAGTCGTAACATCGATTCGAGGGGGGGGGGGTTAGGAGGATAAGACGTACCAGGTAGGTGGGTAGAGCCGGGGGGGGGGGGGGGGGGGAGATAGGTAAGGACGCCGCGGCGCGGACGTGTTCAGGAGGGAGGGAGGGAGGGGTGGGGTAGGGTGGGGGGGGGCGAGAAGTACGGAGATAGAGGGCAAGAAGGGGGGGTGGATGGGGAGTAGGGAGGTAGGGCGGGAGGAGGGTAGAAAGGCAAGTAGGTCGCGGCGCGTGCGTGTCGACGGAGAGGAGCGATTGCTTCAAAGACGTCGGCGGAAACAGGCGTGATATTTGCAGGTCGGTTGCCTCGATCGCCACCCCGAGGTCTGCCGCAAGACGGGAATACAGAACGCAGAGACCATCAAGGGGAGTGTGGCGTGGCGTGGGTGGCTGCGGCCCAGCGTGTTGTGGTCCAGCGTGTTGTATTTTCGCATCGCGTATGTGACGTGAAGCTCATGTCCACGAACCGAATCGTACCGACATATCTCCACCTCGTTCGAGCCGACGGAAAAATCGCAGGCGCAATCACGAGCCACCCCCCGCCCCCCTCCCCAATCGAGCACACCAACCCATACATTGGCCGTAGTGCCCAAACAGGACGCACGAACACAAACAGACGGGTGATTACTATCGTACATAACTAGGCCAGTACCCAAGAACAACACCCGCATTTTGGGGGACAAAAATACTTGAAACAACGTGATGCGGGATAAAATTTCCAGTTCCAAAAGGGTCACAGTCTCAAGCTATCCATGGTTTGAGATCCGAAAAAAAACGAACAGGAACATCGCCCCTCCGAAGCATTGCTTTCGTCAACGGAACAAAAGCCCTTTTTACAACTGCGAACATATTCCTAGTCAAATTCCAAGTGATTTTTCCTCAAAACGTGTACATAGTGCTGTGGTGAAAGGGTTAAGTGGCCGATGAAGCCACAATTAACATCTCGCCGTTCCCATCAAAAAAACAAAAAAAACGAAGGGCCATGTCTTCCAATTTGCGTTGCATAGCAAAGCAATCATCACCGGTAGCTCGAGCCGTCCCTCATGTGCTCGATGGTCGCTTTTACCGGCACCCCCTTGTGCGCCGCCAGGACAGCCACACCATCAACATCTGTCCACTTCACCTCGCGGTTCTGCCTCCGATCGTACCCGGTACGAAAATAAGCCGGAAAAACGTACGGTCAGACGACAGACGACCAGAAGGGAGGAAGGGCGGGGGGGAGGATGGGGGGGGGAGGGGGGGAGGGAGAGAGGGAGGGAGGGAGGAGGGGGGCCAAGGCACGGTAAAACAGGGGAGGGGGAGCCATGATGAGGTGCAAGCAGACGGTCAACCGGGCAGACAGGAGGCAAACACACGTGAGGCGTTATTGCCCCCGCAACAGAGTTACTTGCACGAGTTGTAAGGTGGTGAACGCCTAATGCTAACGTTCCGCAATAAAAACTATGTTGCTATTGCGCTGTTTCTCGTGTCTACCTCCTTCGGTCGAGTCACTAACCCCAATGATATCATCCTTGATGTTTACGAGCTTCGAGTACTACTGTAGAGGAATACATCACATTGTTAGTATTTGTTCGTGGAAGAAGGCAGCCAGGCGAAAAACAAGACCGAAGCCAAACAAGCATACACCGATCCGGCCGATAACGAGCACGCACATCGGACAGAACGAGTTGCCACCCCCCCCCCCCCGTCTCCCGACCCCTCCCCATCCTTCCCCTCCCCTCATAGCCCCCCCCATTGAAAGAGGCAAAGCCGCGTCCCGAACCAGTTCGGCCAACGAAATTACGGCACACACAGGCTCAGCCAATGAAAGGAGGACGCACGCAGGCGCCAGTCGTCAACCGTCGCACTCACCCCCGCCGCCTGTTTGGCGCTGTCGTCCGTGTAGACGCCGAGCTTGCCCGTCTCGGCAGCCTTCCCGAGCTCAACCTTCAATCAATCACGCCAGGACAGGAGGTAGGACAGGAGAATAGTGGTGCGTCACGATACGAGACGCAAGAAAAACGCGAGCGAGAGACGGCGTGCGGGCGGGGAAGAGGGCGGGTGAAGGGGCGTGTGAACCCTTTTGCTTTGTACTGTAAAAATAACCCCTCACCAATTCCGAGTACGTAATTCGTCCCGAGGAAAGGAAGTGCGGTTCTAAAGGCGCTAGGGGAGCGGGGGGTACTCATTTGTTGCTTGACTTACTGTGGTAATATGACAATTGACCACGCATCCCTTTCGAGAGGGGGTAGGGGGGGGGGGTGTACTCATGTCTCTCATGCCATGCATGGCCGTAGCCGAACGGACCATGGACCCTCGCATCCCCACAACACCGGGACGGAGAAGCGCGTCGGGTTTTCGCCGACCAGGCAGACATTACACTGCACAAAGCTTTGCGAAGCGAAACGTGAGGTGCTCGGCGAGTTGCATGCAGGTAGGTTGACTTGCTCCATCCGCATGCCGGTGGTCGCGGACTCGCATCACAAAGGACTCTACTATTTTACTGCTGCTACTCCGTTCCTCGTACCATCGGGGCACAGGGTAGTAAGCTGTGTCTCCTCTATTCACAGTAGGTTGTTGACCGGAGCCAGTAAAATATCTCGTGATTGACGAGGCCAGTGCCAAGCCCTGAGTACTTCGAAAAAAAATATAAGTGCGCCGCACGTTCGTCGTACACATTACACCAGGTATGTCATACTATTAACATCAACATAAATATGTATGGTACGAGTATGAACATGATTGGTCAGCAGCTAACACCGGGCTGCTGCGAGTATCTGCCATCTTCGGACCCACCCCGAGCGCCCCAAATGAAACCGAACCGACCGCCGACCGAACGACCGCCGAACGAACGACCGACCGACCTGTAGACTAGACTGAAGCAGACTCCTTGCGCAAAGTACACGTACCGATTTCTTATTATACTATCTATACATTTGATAGGATACGGGTACGGTCGTGATTGGTCAACATAAAACAAAACTTGCTGTCATCTGTCATCTTGGGACTCGGGACCCACTCTCCGATCGACTTTCTGTTGGTTAGATTTCCCACTGCTGTGATATACTCTCCTCCGGGTAGACTGCTACATACTGCTGCTGTAGACTGCTTGCGAAGGACGGAGAGCTAACGAGAGATCAGCAACAGAACAGCAACGTGTCTCTCAATTATCGAAACCACGACTACTGACCATTGGTGGATGCCGCCGACAACCCGACGCGGCACGAATCTCTCAGCAGGGACGTTCTCAATGATCAATTTTCACACCATACACTACCGGCCCTGTTACGATACAAGATCCTCGTACGTACGCGATAGAATAAAGAGCACCACATCGGGCTATACTTGAAGTTAATGAGGAATAAACACACCCTGTTCTAAAATAAGAGGTCCGGCCTGGGTCAGGATCTCGGTTTCTTAAAGGGCCGATACTTGCACATTGTGCATACGATATTTATACCCAAACCTTTATGCATACGTGCGTGAATGTACATCATATGTCGGCGATTTGTCAATTGGCAATGTACCGATTGGCGATGCATCAGTTGATAGTTTGCGTTGTTTCCCGTCTCGTCTCGTCTATTGACGTAGTCCTGTCTATCTCAGTCTTGTCTGCGTACAGTCTTGCAGTCTGCCTGTGTTTGTATCGTGTCTGTCCGTGTTTCGGTTCATCTCACCAGCTCATCGAGCTCCGAGCTCTTGCTGGAGGTTCCTTGGTCCTTCACCCGAGCCCACCCTTGCGAGGCCACGGCCGCGGCCAGGCTATCGCCGTTGAGCTTCACCCAGCCGAAGCTGCGCCCGCTGGCTCCTGCCTGAAACTCAACCTTGAAAGTCACCTGACAACGAGGAAACCAAGGTCAACAGCAGCAGCAGTTCAGCGCATTCAGTTACGTGGTATAGCAAAAATTGCATTTCCGACCCATCAGTAGTCAGCAGTCACAGCAATCGGTGAGGTGTGTCCACACAGGCGTGAAAGTAGACTCCATCGGTGACATACGCACCAGCACCAGCACCAGCACCAGCACCAGCACCAGCACCAGCAGCAGCAGCAGCAGGGGCAATGGCGGCGGCAGCAGCAGCAGTTACGCCGCAAGTCGTGAATATACCAGATATGAGCGGAAACAACTACCAGGTACCTGGTATTATTGAGGCTGCCACGCCTTACACACATAGCCGTCTCTCGGCACAATCAAACGGGGGCATGCCCACGCCAGCGCGTTGCACGGGTTTTGATAATCCAGCAGAGATGGTGGTGAGTTGTTGGATGCATGCAACGCGTGATTAGCTGGGTTCTCGAACGGTATACCATACACCCCGTCCCACCTCAAGAGACATCAAAGAGAGTCGGCGGCCCAACCGCACGATAGACCGGAAAAGGGTCAATGTAGGCAGGCGAGGTCGTTTTCAATCGTCCAGCGGCCGAGGTTGATCCAAAACCAACTCCTCCAGCTCATCACCGGATGCTCCGAAGGCACGCCGGCTTGCGAAGAGGTGTACTCGTACACTCGTACACGATCCACCCGCTCTTTCGCCCACTCGCTTCTTGTATTTGCAACGCACTCGGCCTGTCCTACTCTGTATTCTCTGCGAACTGAGCACTACGCACCGCTCTACACCCACTATACAATACAGCAGTGTGTAGTTCGTAAAATTGTACCTGCTTTCCGATGCACTTCTTCCGCAAAAACTCGCGGCTATCCCAGGCGAACTGCTCGTCGGGGATACCCGGGGCGCGACCGAGCTTCGGGGCCTGCAGGGAGGCTAGTGACACCTGCATCTCGGGAGGGGGGCCATGGGCTCCCCCGCGGCCTGCCGAGCAAGACAGGAGAAAGGTCGAGATGGGAACGAACGTGCGGGGGAGAACAAACAGAGCAAGGGACGGCGGTTGGCGGAACCAGAAGTACGAGTACAAGAACATGACTGGAGGATGATTCGGACGGATAGACCCGCTGTCAGCTGCAGGCAGCGATCTTGCCTATAGGGCAACCGAGGATGGAAGATTTCTGCCCTGCTCCCTTCATCTCTTTCTGCCCTTCTCTGTTCGTCTGCCTGCTTGCCTACCTGCCTGTCTGTCTATATGCCTCGCCCTGCCTGCCTTTGCTCCTGGCTACTCACCCAGGAGGAGCACGGTGTCACCCGACAGCACGGCCTTGACTGTTCCTTGAGACATGGCGCTCCTTTCGCTGTGTATCTTCAGCTCGATTTGGCAGCACCTTGCGTAAAAGTACGCGACACGCGTTGAACGCAGTACTGGGTCGTGATAGGTGAGAGGCCTCGAGCAATTCCTGCGCTAAGAGTGTGCTCACAGCCGAATGGGGCGCAAGTCGCACAGGGAACTCCGCGGGCAAACTCGAGACATCCCTGTATCCCGCATACGAATCCCTCCGCTGAAATACTTTAACCCCCAACCCCGGGTATATCAAAAATAAGAACGCCAACCAAGATTGTACGGGCTCTGTTTGTGGATGGCCGCGGGCACAATCTCCTGTCGCTCTCGGAGGGTGGCTGTCGGCGGAGACTCAGAGCTATGGTGCGTCGCAGATACGATTACAAAGAAGAGATTTGGGGTATGTTGGGTGGGACTGGGCTAAGTTCGGAGCGCTTGCAGTAAAAAAGTGGCGATCGCCAAAGCCAGGCCGGCCCTGGACTCTAGTGATGGCGTCGAGCCCCACACCACAAGCTTGTGGGGGTGGATGTGTAGGGAGGGGAGTCTGACTCCCGCCCGCTTCGTGCTCACGTGGCCAGGAATAAGGCAGCTAGTGCAGGTCTTTGCTCGGTGTAGGCTGAGAGTGGGGAAGCAAAAATGGAGCTGTGTCTCTTGTACTTGAGTTGCGAATTCGAGTACGAAGCTTGATCGTTGTTGCGGCGAGGGAGAGGCTTACATGGTTTAGAGGGAAAACTGAGTACAGAGTACACACAGCGTTTTCCCATGTGACCTTCTGCTCTTTTCAAGGCCTGTCTGTCCCTAAGGCAACCACGCGCGCCCTTGCTGTGGGTCTTTCCTTGATGCGCAGTCTGCCTGCCTTGCCCTTGCTTACCTAGTGCTCACCGCCTGTTTCCCTTTCTGTGTTGCGTTTTGTTGTGTTTCGTGTCTCTCTCTCTCTCTCTCTCTCTCTCTCTCTCTCTCGCCTTCTGCTCTCTTTCGGCAGTCGCTCGTTATCTCGCCTGAGTTCCAGCACATCCTGCGTATTCTCAACACCAACATCGATGGCCGACGCAAGGTGGGGATTGATTGTTCTGTGTTTGTTGTATCAGTAGTGTACCCCTGGTACTAATAGTCGTGTTGGACTACGAGTATTAATAATAGGTACAGCAGCAGATTGGTTGTGTGGTTGCGTCATCGACTTATGTGGGTACCAGGTACACCATACCTGGTACTGATGATCCCGCCTGCAAAAGGCCTTGGGCACCCGGGAAGCGTTCTACGGGGACGCGGCTACATGCATCAAGTGTGCCATTTTATACGTAGCAGCCTCGCCTGTATTTTGTAGCACAGCAGTCGGGTGTACGACGCACTTTGTAGTGTCCTACAGCAGTAGCAGTACAATTAATAACAATATTGACCCTTTTAGAACCGCAGTCCCGTTTTGGGGACATAGCATTCAAACTTCAAGTAGTTTGTCCCCATAACGGGACTGCTGTTCTAGAAGGGTTAATAGTAGAACGACCTGTCAATATGTAAAGTTGTATTCGTACAGCAGTATTTCATACCTGGTAAGCTGCAACTACTGCTGTACTCATGCGTGAGGCACCATTTCGATTGTGGACGTGGTGACTTCGAATATCGAATACCGTGTACTCGCCCTTTTTATGACGGAGGGCTGTTTTTTTCGCAACTGGTACGAGTACATGCTGCAGTACCGGTTTTCATGTAAGCGGTTCTAGCCTGTCCGTACCGTGCAAAACAACCAGCAGCACATCGTTCGTTGTAGGGGTTACAGATACACCTGTAGCTAAAAATACGACGCACCAGTATCAAGCCGTAACTGTCATTAGTCTTTTACTGGTATACCGGAAGTTGCCGCGAGGTCTAGCAAATTGCGGGTGCCTCCGGTCGGAACGGAGCCATCCGGTAAAATAGTCGCGACGGACCTACGGTAATACGACGCGTGGTGTAGATGGCGCACGCATCCCTTGTAAGTGTTTCCTTTTTGCATCACCTTACTGAGGTGTTTCCCGGTTTCGAAACAGCCACATCTATATAAAAAGAAAAAGTCCTGCTATTAATATCTATTGTACGTAAAACTCTCCGCTCTTTCCGATACATGAGGAGAGGTGGGACATCAAACGCATATTTTTACCCCAGGGGTTGCACAGCATGGTCGCCTTGGTGCGATGCTTGCACTATTTGCTTGGGTAGGGTCCCACCCCTGCCTCCACGTGATCTCTAAATTGTTTGTTGCAATGGAAAGTTTCGGTATGTACCGAATTATCCAATTTCGATGCCAGGTACGCGTTTTTGCTACGAGTATCGACCCTCGTCATCTGCGTGTTGTTTTGCTATTTGATACCTGGTATTGATGAAAGAACGAAAAAAATCCCCATCTCTTTTTCGAGTACGTGTGGAATATCGAAACCGGTTCGATTTGATATTTGGTTTTTCGGTATCGTACATACTTCCCAGGGTGTATGATATCAAACTCGATTCTCGTTCGACCACCATAAATTCTCTTTTCATGGCTCAGTTGTTGAGAGTGTCGTGCTCAAACTCGAAAGCGCTCTTCCCCCTTGGCCCTTCCACAAAACATCCTCTTCAGGTTCAGTACTCCCTGACCTCCATCAGGGGTGTGGGACGCCGTTTCTCCAACCTCATCTGCAAGAAGGCTGAGGTTGACCCCAACAAGAGGTGAGGGCTTGAGGGACGGGCGGACGCATCTCCCACGTCGATCCCTTCTGTTGGGCCGCTTTGTGCGCGATGGTCCGATCGACGTCTTTGGGGTGGGGTTGGATTGGGGTGCGACCAGTCAGCACATGGTTGGGTATCGGCGGGTGGGTGGGTATCACAGGTCCACTATTAATAGTACTAATTCTACGGGGGGGGGGGTATATATATATATTATTAGAAACCTACGGGTGGGTAGGTCCACTAATAATAGTACGGGGGGGGGCATATGTAGTGAGAATCAGAACCCACGATGGATCCAAAAACACCATGTGTGTCCATGTTTGAGCTTCTGATGACTGCTGTGTTCCCCGGTGGTGGAGACATGAAGGTAGTGCAGGAGTAGTAACGGTACTTGTACCGCTCTCGCCGAGCTATGATACCATTAATAGTAGGTGTACATGGTATTCCGTTCCGTCCGGCTTTCGGACGTTCTCAACCGCGGCGCAGGCGTTCATGACATAGGTACGTACGTACCAGCACCTGGTAATGACTGCTGTGTTGAGTTGGATTGTAGGCGGTGGGGTGGCACTCAAAAGAATGGAATGCGGTTGAGCGCCAAACTGTTTGTTCCGAGGCTCTTTAGTGGGGTGAAAGGCTTGGCGATACTGTCGTACGGGCACGAAAAAGCTGTGTGGGGGGCTGGCCTGACCATCCTTGCTGGGTGGCAAAGACGTTTCTGTAAAACACGATGAGCGAGTGGGGCGGCAGGCCCGCGCCGGGGGAGGGGAGGGGGGGGGGGGGGATCGCCACCAGAAAGCGTAATGGGGGGGCCGGCTGCCACCAGAAGCGTAGTGGGTACAAGGAGTAGGACCTCGAGGTGACTCCTCCTAGCACATGATGTGAAAAGCTTGTTGCATTGTTTCCGTACTGCTTAAAGTCTGTCACCGGTGGTGCTCCGTGCCTTCGTCTACTTCGGGCGGCGCTAGGAACGGGACGATTTTTTTGATGGAAACTTTGAAGTTTCAAGCCTTAACTTTAACGCCACTATTCAGAAAAAAACGTGAACGATTTTGTGCACCGACGGTACAATCAGTGGCCGTAAGTTCTACCCACAAGCGCACGTGAAATAATAATAACGTCTACGCATGTACGTTTATTTTTTCTTCAACTATTTTTTCCCTGTCTTTCCTTAACGCCCCTCTGGATGACAAATTGACCGACTCAAAACAGCTCACGACGAAACTAGCGCCACAAGTCAGCGCAAGGTTGCCCCCTCATGTATTCCCTCCCTGAACTAGAAAACCGTCTGTCCTTGCTATAGCTCTAGCTGTAATTCCCTGATATCATCTTCGACTGTTTTTTTTGCTTGACGCAGGGCCGGAGAGATGACGGCGGACGAGATCGAGAAGCTCGTGGCCATCATCCAGAACCCCCGCCAGTTCAAGATCCCCGACTGGTTCCTCAACAGGCAGAAAGACTGGAAGACGGGCAAGACGACCCAGATCTCCTCCCAGACGATCGACCAGAAGCTCCGAGAGGACCTCGAGCGGCTGAAGAAGATCCGGTAAGCGGTTGCGTTTTTAGTTTCTCCAGGGTTCGATTTGCTGAATAGATCCGGTATTTAACCGTTTTTTTTTCTTATTGGCGTGCCCTGCGGTAATAGTAGGTACGGCCGAAAGCACTCCCGATTTTGAACCCCGGCACGGGACGGAGGCGTGGTGCTGCGGCGACATGTAGACAGGCGTTTGTGGTGACACAAAGTAAAACAGGTGTACAAGGCCGTCGTCAACAGGCGTTCGTGATGAAACAGTATATCGTATGTACTACTTTCATAGGGTCGGCATGTAGACCGTTTTGCGCTCAACCGAGTGGGTTTGTCTCGCTTTTGCGCGCGCTCTTCTCGAACCCCATGAAGTGGCGGCAGAGCGTTTTCGAATATTAAGGCTCTCGGTGACGACGAAAAGGCTTACTTGGTGTCGGTTTTTGTCGCGTGTCCTGAGTATTTCGTCCAACCGCTTCTCGCCCCACGCTCGCGCGGTCGAGGATGTATTGTGATGAGGCTGCCTTATCGGACACCATCCTGCCGCCTTTTCGGACTTGGCATATACTTGCGTTGTATAACGACCCGGGCACCCCTTACCATTCTGGTGGAGGTTTCGATAAGTGAACTTCAGACGGGAGATTTTATTCCCCCAGGCAGAGTGAATGACATTTTTTTTTTCTTGTTTTTTATTTATTGAGTGCGTCTTATCATTTGTGCTGTTGCTGACTTTTGCCCTCTCTCGCTTGTCCCTGCATGTGTCCGCACGTGTCGGCTCGTTTTCTTGTCCAGCTCCCACCGTGGTATCCGCCACTACTGGGGTGTCCGCGTGCGCGGGCAGCACACCAAGACCACCGGACGCCGCGGCAAGATCGTGGCGGCGGGTGGCCGCAAGTAGAGGGGGGGCAGAGTTTTCTCATGGCCTTCTTTTTGACTTGCTGCAGCGGCGTGGGCTGCTTCTACTAGTACTTGCTGTCGCCATGCGTGTGTCGCGTGGTAGCAGGGGGGAGTAGTGCGGGCAGGGAATGTTTACACCGGAGTGAACGCAAGGGAGATTAAAAAAAATCCGACACAAAAAATAGAGGTGATGGCCGTCGACTGCTTTCTCGCGCGGTTTGTTTCTCGTGTGCTTTGATTCAATTCAAGCCCCGTCGGTTGTCAGACGGTGCGCGCGCACAGCACCCCTCACCTCTGTTAAGCTGGCTCTGGTCCAGCGCGTGAACGGGTTTCTGAGGATGGATGATACTGGGTGCATTGATCGCATTGATGGATCACGTGCGATCTGATTTTGTGGGTCTGAACGACAGATCATACTGCTGTCCGCCCTGATGGATGGCGCGCAAGCTTTTACACGAATATCCGACGGGACGTCTATCGTGGAGAACTCCAGAAGTAGCGCTCCCGTTGCACTCCCAAGACAAACTCTGAAAGCTTGGTAGAGTAGTTCATTGTGCTGTTTGTTTCACTTTTACAAGAGAAAAGTATGCCCGTCCTGAGATAGGGATTGGTTGCACTTTTCAACCCAAATAATCCCTCCCTCGCCGACTGGAGTTCCTCGACTGAGACGTGCCAAAACGGCGCAAGGGTTCTGCTTTTTTCAGCCTCAAACATTCCTCACTGACGGAGTTCCTCGACTACCTAAGGCGTCCTCGGGTAGGGGTTGCACTGGTGTTTCTCTCAATAAATTTCTCTCTGACGGAGTTCATCAACTCAAGGCGTATTGGGGTAGGTAGGGGTCGCACTGCTGTTCACCCCAAACATTCTTCGCTGGCGGAGTTTCTAAACCTTCGCAACTCTCACGCAGTATCGTTTGATCTAATGTACGAGCTGGTGCGTCAAGCCTATCCCTCCATATGTTGTCCAGCACGAAGGCTGATCGCAAGAAATACTCGAACTTCACTCGTAGGTAGTATCGTACTGGCCGCCTTGAACAGAAGAGGGTGACATAGCCAGTTTTTTTATAGACGTCATAGAGCTGGCGCTAAAGCGGCGAAAATGTCTTCCCACTAACCACGGGCCCTGGAAAACGGTCAGGGGCGTGACCTTAAGAAACCCATTTTTTCTGTCTTTCCTCATGGGCGAACCGGTTCCAGGTACTGAAGTGTTTTTAAATGTTTCGCGCCAATATTCGAAGAATGTCAAATCTCGGAGCACTTTTTGCGCTTTCACCGCACCAAAGTCCAATTGTCCACGCCATTTTTGAAGATCGACCCTGAAATTTGGCATCGCACACATATTGTATGAAACCCTGCAATGCCGTTGACAAATGGATTTTTTTTTGTCCGCCGGGATTTTTGCATATCTGAGACCCGAAAATGCAAAAAGCAAACAGTAACTACTGGCGGGGGAAAAGGAAAACACTGAGGTGCCGGGTTGAGGCAGGGGTTTATAGAACACGTGTGACAAACTTCAGAGTTTGTCTACTTCAGTCTTGTTAAAAAAACGGCATGGACATTTTGAGGGGAACCCAAAAATGGGGCGGTAGGCCTGAACCAGCCTGTACCAAAAAATAGTCTGTTCATATACATGTTTTGTCCGCCCTCATATGTTTCAACACTATTCGTTAGATAACTAACCACTGAGATTGATAAGTGTATCAGGCTTGTTTAACACTTTACCTCTCCCTCTCTCGCAGACCGAGCTAACCGTCGTGGTTCGACGTTCGGCCTGTCGAGAGCTTCTTCGAGCCTATATACACGAGATCTCTTGCCGAGGGTTACACAACAAATAAATACTACATATACCGGGTATACGGTACGTGTCCTTGAGGGCGTGTGCTGTGCTGCCTGCCGGGGCATATTATACCTGGTAGCTTTTACTTTAGGGTAATGAATAAAGCCCAAATACTTGTGAGCACTTGAAAAAGAGCGGGGAATTGCGACCGACTGTACGAATCTATTGTTAAAAAAGCTGATTCGAGCAGGTTCAAGCTGCTAATGTGAAAGTATAACCTACTGAGCTATAGGGGGTAAAAGATCGATCGATTGCCCAGCCCAGGGTAATAATCCTTGTAACACTCTCCCCCCTCTGGACGGCGGGACATCCGGGGTGTTGGCACCGTATACGGCTGTACGCTGACCTACCCGCTTCGTTTCAATACCTCAGACCTGGGAAACCAGAGGGAGATATATATATGTTCAGGGACACACGCACACGCAAGAAGAAACGTTCGACGTGAGATTCGAACCCATGTCTTCGACGACGTCAAAATTGAAGGTAACTCCCTACTGAGCTATATACGTACGGTTAAAATATCGATCGATTCCTTCGAACACATACATACTCAGAGTACGCACCAACATCAATCCCATTTTATTTTGCCTGTGGTGGTCCTCTTTTTCCTTGAGAGATGCGTTGACCAAGAGTATCTGAAACCAAAATTGCACAATAAATAAGTTGGTTGTCACCACGAGTATGCTTGTTGCTGGTCGGATTAGAAGCTGCCAATCTAACTCTAACGTTAGCTCTAACACTGACCACCACCAAGCTGATCGCCATACACGCACGTATTAAAAGGTGTAACACAGCTAGGAAGCAGCACGGCAGCGCATATCGTTGTCGTCGTGTTCTACAATCACCATACACACACAAACACACGAATCGGCAGAGCAGGTAAACACAAAGAGGGAAACATGCCAAGAACCGTTTCATCAACTACCAACCAGTAGAATTCCAAGCAATGCTCCCGCCAAAAAAGTTTCGGGTTCACACCGCTGAGGGCAACCGATCAGACTCCCTGCTACTACTACTGATGCATTGATATCGGAAAAAGAAAATACGTAGTATGCATGTACGTACCAGATACTCGTATATATCTACGGGTGAGAATAGAGCATCATGGCGGGGGGAAGGTCACTCAGTTCATTTTAGGCCACGGCAGACCCGGTCCCGACCGACAACCGACAGTGCACAGCCTACAATACGAACGAGCACCTACCTATAGCATGCAAGCCACCCAGAGCCCAGAGCAACCCAAGAGCAACCTGGAATAATATCACACTGCTGTTTTTATACCTTCAAATCCAACAGCGAAATAACAGAGGATACGTATCTATAGATATCTCGGTTTTCCAAGTTTGGCGATGGCCGGTTGGGCTCGCGGGGTTTATCTCGTGGCGGACATCCTTTTCGTTGACAACAAATATCTGATAAACCTACCTGCAGTAGATACTTTTGTACCAGTATCATACGATATTTCCATAGATTTGACTGCTGTACACTGTACATGTGTACATGTGCAAGATCCAAGATCCAAGATACTGAGCGAGCTGATGAAACGTAACCGTTTTTTATCGCTTGGTACTATTGCGCCGCACCTCGTACGAGTACGTGTCATGTATTTGGATGCATCTGGCCATATATATACTAGGTATACGAGTAGCAGCCAGAGGATAGGTGCGGTCTTGCGCGATATGCTTAACGGTGAGGCAAGCTGGGTATGAAGGCAGCAGTGCGCGTTGCCTACAACAACAAAAAATGAGCGTGCTTTGGCGGAGAGTGGAACCTTCGGCGACATCTTCTGGGAATGGAGCTGCTGGAGGCGGCGCAATTCCCTGCGTTGTCGGCAACAGGCAAGACACCCAGAATTACAACTCGCGGTGTCCTGGTACTACTACGGGTACTGTAATACAGCCACATACGGGTTCGTGCACGCTCAGCGCCACCTGTAGAGCTAGGGTAGTCTACGGTAGAGCTCTAACAAAGCATCTGTGGTCATTCTCAAATGCATGGCTGCGATTTTGATAGGGTGCATCGGCAACTTGACAACAGAAATGTGAGCTCTCCTTTCTTCTTCACCTGCTCTCTTCTTTGCGATCGCCGTACGGTTGAGTATGACGGTAATCGGTGTCAAAACGTCCTCGTAGCAGCACATGCGGTGCATGCCTTAGTTTCGGGTGATCGGCTGAAAAACCTTGAGTTCACGATACGCCTGCCGCTGGTGCTGTGCTTATTTTAATCATCAGCTGCCAACGGCAAGTCAACTACTGTGCGTACGCTTACAGTAACTGCAAGTTGATATTTCTATACATGCGGTACTCGTAGGTCGTACCATCGTTTTTCAACGGGCAACGGGCAATGGTTATGATACCTGTATATGTATCCTATTTCCACACCCGACTGCATGCAAACCAGGGTGTATCTAATCGGCGGATCGACCACTAGCAAGGACGGTCCGGACATTGCCTTGGGTGCTTACCGCTGGTCGCCTTCAGGCGGGGCCCACCACCAGGGAACCGCTTCTTCCGAAGGACAGCCGGACAAAACCCGCACTCCCACGGCTGAAGGGGGTGACACAGCAACAGCGTCAGCGTCAGCTGCGGTCGTTCTGACAAGCTGCAAGGTTTCTCAAACGGGTGACATCCCCACCGCGAGAATCGGACACTCGGCAGTGGTGGTTGTCCACCCCGCCGCCCAGTCCAAAATTATCCTCTTTGGTGGCGAGGCGTGCATCCGCGCCGACGGAGGCTACCCTAAGCTCTCCGGCGTGTACGAGGGAACGCCGAGTGATTCAACTGGGGCGTTGGTTTGGAGGGCTCTGGAAGGACCACCTCAAGAAAAAGAAAACGTCGAAGCAGTAGTCGGTGAAGCGGGTGGTGCTGAACCTGACGGTCCTGTCCCGATGGCCTTTCACGCTGCGTGTGCGGCTTCCGTGCGGGACAAGGAAGCGATAGTGGTCCACGGCGGGATGAACCAGAGCTCGGAATTGTTAGGAGATCTGTGGGCCCTCTTCCCGAAATCAAAGCCCGGCAATAGCAGCCAAGGCCACGGCGTCGGCAACAGCGAAATGTTTCGCTGGGAGCACCTTCAGCCGGAAGGAGAAGGGTCAGTGAACGATTTATATTGCCTCCATCCACGCCATCTCAAGAGATTTTCGCTCCATTTCTGACAAATAAGACCCTCCGGATATAAGTGGTTGGTTGCACGAACAACAAAACCGAGGCTACGAGGAGTAGTGTACCATGGTACATGACTTCTTGTGTTGCACTGCCGTTCCTAAGGCACGCGCTTTTCATCCACAAAGGGTTGCGCAAAAAACAAAACTCACTCCCCTTTAGAACAAGTACAACCTTATTTGCTTACGTACAGTAGTGCATGCAACCGACACACAAACAGCAAGCGGTTGAACTGCACTACAGTAGCTGTACAGTAGGTATTTTTTTCATTGTATCGAAAAAATCGAGATATATATACGTATGTCGAGCTAGAACAGTATCGAACTTTCGATGTACCGTATCGAACGCGTTTTTGGCCCTCTCCATCTCCTGCCCCCCCCCCCAATTTTTGAACGAACGCTATCGGATATTGGAAATCGGTTCTATTTCTTGTGTGGGGTTAACGGCATTGAATCCAACTTGATTCTGGCTCGATGTTCCGTTGATACTGTGCAGACCTCCTCCCGCGGCGTACCACTCGGCCACGCCCGTAAACAACGGGAAAAGGGTAGTCTTTCTCGGCGGGCGGGAATGGGGATCCTCTATCTTCTTGCTGGATGCTGTCGGCTTGAAATGGTCTTCTGTGGACGTGTCTGGCCTCCCGGAGCGGTGCTTACGTACGGCGATCTCCGTGGGGGACATTAGAGCTGAAAGGTAAAGTAACGTCTTGAGCCATGCCTCTACCAGTGTGGAGACGTGCCTCTACAGTGCGGTATTATGCTTACGCAGAGTGGTGGTATGCCTCCACAATGCGGTGGAATGCCTCTGCAGTGCGTTAGCATGTCTCTACAGTGCGGTGGTATGCCTCTACAGCGCGGTAGCATGCCTCTACAGTGCGGTATAGTGCTTCTACAGTGCGGTTCAGTGTTATGGTACTACTTTGAATGAGGCCGAAAGGCCAGTATTTCCTCTGGTTCAGATGTTGGGATGGTTTTTGTAGTACTTGGGAGGCGCATCTTAGATGGACAACCAGGGATTTTCCAGCGAGGCACGAGTCTTGCTCTCAACTCTTCCCAACTCTCATCGTGCTCGGAAGGAATGTAAATGTTATTATTCTATCTCTAAGCATTCAACACACGTGAGTACCAAGGAGGACCTGCTCAAGAGGCAAACCTAGCGAGGGATACAAGGTGTCCCGACCTTGAACTTAACAAGTGGCAAGCTTGAGGCTGTGCTCACACAGGCGCTCGAGGAGGGCTCATATCGTTTTGACGATTTATTCCGGTTCCTTACGGCTCGTAGTCCTCCCTTTCTTCTTTTTTTTGGCGTCCCTGGTCGGCTTCGTAACCTTGTCATTCAGAGTTGTGGGAGTGGATTTTGAGGAGCTGCATCTTCGACTCGTGTTCTCGTTCGTGGAATCGGGGTCCATGAACTTCCCAAATTTCTGCATATACGGTTCATCAGAGTGGGCTAGTGTTAGGGTACTGTTTTTAATGAGGTCGAAAGGTCGGTAATTACCTGGGTTCCCGTATTGGGATCGTGTTTTGGAGTACTTGGGAGGCGTATCTTCGATGGAAGATTTTCCAGCGGTGCACGAGCCTTGCTCTCAGTCTCCCATCGTGCTCGAAAGGAACAAAGCTGCTCTTCTTCCCTCTCTAATAAGCATTCAACGCACGTGATTCCGAATAAGTGCTTGCTCAATAAGCAAACCTAGCGAGGGGTACGAAGTGTTCCGACCTTGCACTTAACACCAGTCATTTCTGACTGACAGGGCGCTTCAGCAGAGGATTAATGATATTATAATCTTATGTCTGAAATCCTTTTTTTAGCCATATTCGTACATGCGTCGTACAGCAGTTGTTAAGATCAAGGTCGGGACACTTTGTATTCCGGGACAGGTTTACCTATTGCGCAGGAACTCGTTGGTACTCAGGTGTGTTGTTCGCTTAGAGATGGAGGCATATCAGCTTTGTTCCTTTCGTGCACGGGCAGACCTGAAAGCGAGACTCGTGCCTCGCTGGGAAAACCTCTGGCTCGCCCTCTAAGATACGCCTCTCATGTACTACAAAATACTATCCCAATACTTGAACCCAGGTAATTACCGGGCGTTCAGCCTCATTCAAAGCAGTACCATACGGCCAACACAGTACTAGTTTATACGTGCATACAAGGTATACTGCCTGCACCTACCGCATGGGAGTGTTCATCGGGCTGAGCGTATTTTTGGAGCGGGTACAGTTAGTAGCAGTGGCCCCTCTACAATGCCGGTATGCACTAGCCAATGATACCGGCACTATATACAGGGGCAACCAACCGGCACTAATTACTCCGCACGCTGCCACACTGGTCAAATCCCATCTGCACCAAGCGATTTCACCGATAAAATTTAGTAGCGGGTAGGCGGCACTACTCAGGCGGCACTATAGAGGGACCGCTACTGCTTTATAGACGCATGGCACAGCAGCAGACGCGCACATTTTGTTTTTTGAGCTTCCTCCCTAGAGGAGTTCTCTCCTGTTATTAGTACTACGACGTAAGTCACGTTAAGTCACCCAAAAAACTGCCTTTTAGGACCGCAGTCCCGTTTTGGGGACAAACCGCTTGACCCCGGAGCGGTTTGTCCCCAAAACGGGACAGCTGTTTCTAAAACGATTGAAAAGAAAGAAAGAAAGTGCAACCCGATGACTTGTCTCAAGGCCTAGGGATACAACTATATGCCATTTAAAGAAGATCAAGCACGGTACTATTCCGACGATTTTGGGTTGAGGAGGAAGTCCCGTAACTCGGAAAGCATTTTACCGAAAAAAAGTGATACCCCTCCGTACCGTGGCAAGAGTGTACTATTAATACACCAATATAGGTACAGACTCCCTCTTGAGGGAGGAGCCTCAGACAGCACACCCTTCCAGGGCAAATCTGGTTGTCCCGTGGTGGGCAGACAAATTTCTTTGAATTTGACGGCTTCGCCCCCAAAACGGGAAGCTGCACTTCGCCCTAAAAGGATTCAAGTTGGACACCCCTGCCGCAGCATGCCTCACTTTCTTGACCCCCCCTCCCAAAAAAACAATGATGAAGCACAAAATCGACGGTGGACCACTTGAGGGTTTGCTCCGCTACGCCCGCCCTCCCGCCCTCCCGCCCGCGCTGCCGAAATTCCCTGCTGGTGGCGTCACGCAAAAAATGCTTGTCACGAGGGACGTGCAGGCTTTCCGACCCCAAGAGTCTCCATACACGTGACATGCGCTCAATACGTAGAGCCCGGGGTGTTTTGGGTTTCTTGCGATCATTGTCCACGTATCGATGATGTGCAACCCCGATCCCGCTTGGATGTGTAATGCGTATGTTGGCACCTTCTTGGCTTGGTTGTCACTTCCACGAAAGATGCCTCATATTATCTTGGTGTGTGTGTGTGGGGGGGGGGGGGGGGGGGGTACTCGATGGGAGAGATGTACTCGATCTCATGCATGGCAGTAGTCGAATGACCATATATCTATGGTGGGAGGCGGGAGGGGGGAGGGGTAGGCTGCAGTGTCCCCTTCCCCCCCCCCCTGCATGCGTTTGTCCATGTATGACATGATAGTTAGCCCTGATCGTCTCCTATTTCGGTTTTTGTTGGCATGGCGGCAACCGCTCGCCCACGTCCCTCCTGCCCCTGTCGAGCCCAACTAACACAACAACGCCCCTCCCCCCCCCCCCCCCCCCCCTCCCCCCGCCCGGCAAAACGAAACAGCCCGAAAGAAGACGAACACCAACTAGAGAAGCACAACGAAGAAGAAGGAGAAGAGCCTTCTTCCAAAGTCCTGGATGCAACAACGCTCCAAGACGAAACAGCGGCGGCGCCTACCGTTCGCCTTTGGGATCCGGCAACAGTCGAAAACTCGAAAGGTGGTGCAGGGGGGGGCAAGATGAACGCGGGCGGCGGGGTCGGCGAGGGCCTCGGCCAATCAGGAGAAGGTGGTGGCGGTGACCACCCTGATGGCGGTCCTTCCTTCGAGAACATTCTCATTTTCGGAGGGATTGGCGCCTCTGCAGTCAGCGGGGTACGGAAACGCCCACCACCAGCAGTCCACGTACAGTTTTTTGTTAGATAAATATGTAGTCACACACGCACACATGTCGGACAGTTAGAGCACGCTCTATCTGTGTCCCCCTTTAGATAGCATACTTTTCCTTTCTTGAAAATGTTGTGCAAGAAGACCTGTATGTCGACGGGACTCACCCGACCACGAAAAACATGAGCGCAAGAGCCGTGTCGTGTAACAGATCCCCTCCCCGGGAAAAATCAGCTAGATCCTGCAGATCAAATAAACACATGGTGCATCTGCCCCGAACTATCTATCTAGGTCACCGAATGGGGGTCGATCTGACTGATCTGTGATAACCGGTACCAATACAACTGCTGGCCGTCAATTCAACCAATGGGCTAGTTGGTCGATGCTCAGCAGTTTTAGTGTTTGCGTTGGCCCGTTCAGGAGGGACACAGCGTACGGCAGAAAAAAAAAAGTAATTGTTGTACGAAGCGTAGAGGGCACATTAAAACGTGCCTGTGTTGCGCTTGTCACATGCACCTCGGGCCGCTCCGTTCTTGGCATGCGTGTTTTGCCGACATAGATGCGGCCACAGGCACCGGTGTGCACCTCCTCGGTGCCGGAATAAAACGCGCTGCAAGCGCCCTGTTTCGTTACCCCCTCGGGACTGCTCCCTCCTTTTTTAGGCGAAAAAACTACTTGCCATTACTTTGGGGTAAAAGGGATACGAAACGGTACTGCTTTTGAGTGATTGAAAAAAGGCCGGTAATTACCTGGTAATAGGTGATTAGGATCATATTTGTACTTCTTGAGAGGTTGTATCTTAGGGTGGAAAACCAGGGGTTTCCAGCGAGGCACTCAGCCTCACCCTCCCAGTCTACCATCGTGCTCGAAACAAAAACAAAAGTTGTTATTTTTTTTCTCCAAGCTATCTACACACGTGGGTACCAACGAGTACCTGCTCAATATGCAAACCTGGCAAAGGGATAGATACCCCGTGTCCCAACCTGATCATGCTATTAATACATTTGACCGATTCACCAGAATAGCGATATTTTTTGGACAATTTACGTGAAAACAAATGACACCTTCTTTTCGAAGTATGTTCGCTTGGTTTCAGTGTGCCCTATCGAATAGCCCCCCCCCCTGGACTCCGTCTCGAAAGGGATGCGTGGTCAATGGTCAAATGACTAAGGCAAGCAACAAATGAGTACGCCCCCCCTCCCCCCCCCCCCCCCCCCCTATTTTATATAGGTTGGGTTGGCGTCGGTTGGCAACGACACTGTAAAACGTGCCGCTCACTACGTGAGCTAGACAACCAGGGTGCCGTTTTTTTTGTTTTTTTTTTGGCGGTCGCCCAAAGCTGCTTGTCGAGTTAGATCATTTGTGCGAGGTAAATAACATTTGCTCCGCACAAGGGGAATTGATCGCATTACGTAGTGTTCAAGGTAAGGCACCCAAGAGGCAGTTACATAGTACTTCCATTGCTGTCTCTGGAAATGCCATTGCTGTCTCTGGAAATGCCTACACCGGAAATTAAATCAACTCATTGAAGCTGTCGTCCATGTGCAAGTCCGCCCCACAAGCGGTTCTTAGTAGGATGCAGCTCACCCTTCATGCGACTCGCCGGACACCTCACGGCGCTTCGCGCTTGGTGCAAGCAATGACTGCCTGGTCGGTGAAAACCCGACATGCTCCGTCCCGGCATTATTGTAGGGATGCGAGGATCTGCGGTCATACGACTACGGCCATGCATGAGATCGAGTACATCTCTCCTATCGAGCACACCCCCCCCCCTGGACTACGGCCATGCATGAGATCGAGTACATCTCTTCTATCGAGTACACCCCCCCCTCCCCTGCCTCTTATCCGGTATTTGAAAAAAAAATGGTATACGTATATGTGTATCGCTCGGTTTTGTCTTCGAATACCCCTGGCCAACCCCCCTCTTGAAACTGCCTCCCCGCGACATCAACAGGAGGCCAGCGTCTTGCGGGTCGATGGAACCGTAGCGCCTATGCCCCTCGTTCGGAAGTCCTCGACGCCTCCGGGCCCCCGGTACAATCACGCCATGGCGTCCGTCCGAGACGGCCGGCAAGTTTTCTTGTTCGGCGGTTTTCGCGGAGATGGGACGAGGCTGGAGGATGCCTTCTTGTTGGACCTCGCAGCGAGCCCGGCTGGGGGGGCGGACGTGGGCTCGGACGAGGAGGAGAAGGAGAAGGAGGACGGTGCCGAGGATGAAGCTGTCCAGGTAGGTGCACACACACGTTGGTATACCGAGGCTGCCGTAAAATTTAAAGAGTTGAGTTTGCAAAAAAAAAAGGGTGCGATCGATGTTTTTTTCATCTCTCGTTTTTTTTTTTTTTTTGTTCTAGAACGGAAAGTTTTTTGTTTTTTGTTTTTTGCCAAATTACCGAACACAAACGTTTATTTTTTCGGAAAATATCTGATGGAAAATAGTCGAGAGCCTTCCGAAAATGTTAACTGTTCGGGCTTTTAACACCCTGGCAACCATCAACATCGAGAAAAGTGAGGTTTTAAGGGGGCTGAAAAATGATCGCAATGCCCCTGTGCAAACGGTCTCAACGTGCAGGACATACGTAGCAGTTGCTCGTAGTCGCGCGAGTGTCTGATGATGCATTTTAATTGGCTGATTCGTGTGATTCGCGTAGCTGCAATTCTTCCAGCAGCGAGATATCGCAAATTGTTGTGTCTTTCCGATGGGATTTGTTTGTTTTTGTGAACGACTTCTATCAATAGGAGCCCGGGAAAGCGATGCGAGGCAGCCCTACCCCGAGCTTACGTTGCTTTACGTACTATTGATACCTGGTACTTACTTAACTTGCTTCATCATGGAAACCTCGGCGACCACGACAATATTTGATACTTCGTACACTATCTCTACTTCTGACTCCGCGCCTTGTGGCAAGGTCGAGCGGCGCACCACCCGGCAAGGAAAGCAACAAATGAGTACGCCCCCCCCCCCCCCGCCCCCCTCCTCGGAAGTAAAAATAACTCGTTGAAGCTGTCCTCCATATGCAAATCCGCCTCACAAGCGGTTCTTAGTAAGATGCAGCTCACCCTTCATGCGACTCGCCGTACACCTCACGGCGCTTCGCGCTTGGTGCAAGCTATGTCTACCTGGTCGGTGAAAGCCTGGCATGCTCCGTCCCGGCATTGTAGGATTGCGAGGGTCTATGGTCATACGACTACGGCCATGCTTGAGATCGAGTACATCTCTCCTATCGAGTTCACCCCCCCCTCTGCCTGGTCGGTGAAAACCCGACATGCTCCGTCCCGGCATTGTAGGATTGCGAGGGTCTATGGTCATACGACTACGGCCATGCATGAGATCGAGTACATCTCTCCTATCGAGTTCACCCCCCCTCCCCCCCCCCCCCCCTGCCTGCTGGATTTCGTAAATGGGTACCTGGTATAGATCTAGTGGGGTGTAGGGAAAGTGTTTTTCGTGGACTCCTGGGATGCACCTAATTTTTATCTGAAGCCCCTCACCTGAAGAAGTGCATATTCCGTACCCAAAAACAATTGGATTCGAGCAGAAACGAACGCGCGAAACCCGCTGACATATACCATGGTCTACAGCAGTAGCTATGTAGTGTTCGTTATAACGGTATGTCCGGACCACTCGCTGATATGATGTGCCGAGCCTGAGTCGGTTTATAGACGGGCGCGCACAACGTCGAAACTCCTGAGAGGGTATATATTATCGTCGTAGAACAGACAAGAAAGCAAGTGGTGGACAAACCATGTCACGACCCAGAAACAAGCATATTTCCTGTGTGGAACTCCCTAATACCGTTGCACATGTATCCCCCCGCACCAAGTACGGAAGCACTCCGAACACGTACATTATAGTGTTATTAATGCTTGCACTTGCCATCTCTCATGAAAACATGTTTGATATGCGCTGGTGTAGACCCGAGGATCTCTCAGCTCAAGGAATAGAAGCGACTGTAGCTGCTGCTTCCGTCCGTGTGTGGGTATGCACACGTCGGCGCACGCTCCAATCATCCCCGCCCCTAACCCACACAAATTCCGTGCCAAGCCGACTTACTCGACACAACCCACAATTCACATTTCACGGTTCACGATTCACGATTCACGGTTCAAGATTCACGATCCACCACTCACGATTGAAGTACGATTCACTGTTCACTGTTCAAGATTCACGATTGAAGATTCCTCGATACAAGATTCTCGATTCACGGTATTCCCCATACACAATTCACGATTCACGACTATATGATTCAAGATTCACCATCCACGATTCACGATTTACGATCCACAATTTACGATTCACGATACAAGATTCACGATTCAAGATTCCCCATTCGAGATTCCCGACTCGAGGTTCTCGATTCACCATACAAGATTCCCGATTCGCGCTTCTCCAATACATACATGCTACCTGGTGTATCATTTACTCCAGGTTGACAGCACCGTAACCTTTGGGGACGGAGACATCTACACCGGTCAGCTCGACGAAGCCGGACTCCGCCAGGGCCAAGGCCGATGCGAGTACGCGGGAGGAGGAGGGGGAGAAGAAGCGGGCGGCGGCGGGTCCTACGCCGGAAGCTGGGATGGCGACAAGCCACACGGCGAGGGCGAGCGTCTCTACCCCCCAGGAGGAGGAGGAGCCTTCAGCGATGACAACGGTGATGAAGATGTTGCCGCCGCCGCCGCCGCCGCGTTTGGCATCGGGTGCCCCCCAATGGTGAGCTACAGCGGGGACTGGAAGAGGGGTGTCCGCGACGGCCACGGCGTCTGTTCCTTCGCCCCCGTCGCGTCCGCTGGTGGTGCTGCTAGCGCTGCTGTCCGCGCATCAGCGGCGGCGTGCTGTGCGGTGACGGCACCCGCTAGAAGCGCGGCGGTCGCCGCGGCCGTCCCCGTTAAGTACGAGGGGGGCTGGGTGGACGGTCGGCCGTTCGGTAGGGGGACTCTGACCCTGCGAGCGGCAGCGAGAGGGGAAGGCGGTAGGGTTAGTGGTGGCGGTGGTGGTGTTGGTGTTGGTGTTGGTGGTGTTGGTGTTGGTGTTGGTGGTGGTGGTGGAGGTGGTGGTGGTGGTGGAGGTGGGGGTGGTGGTGGTAGCGGCGGCCGCGGCGGGAGTTCCATTGACGGTGTGTGGGCGAAGGAAGGGCTTGTCCACGGAAGAGAGCAGTTGCCGGGAAAGGAAGGGGTCTACGAGGGGCAGTACCGCCTGGGGAGGCGCGAGGGGCACGGCCGACTCGACTTGCCGGACGGCAGCGAATACGAAGGTGAGAGGAGGGGAGTTCCACGCCGGGCGAGAGAATTTTCGAAATAGAAGAAGGGAGGTTGTGGTCAGGCTTATACTTCAAAGTATCCTTCAAGCTGACATAGCATTTTTTATAGAGCACAGCGTATACCATAGTTGGCTTTCTTTGGCATTTGATGTCTCTCAATTGGACTTTTTGGGAGCACAGCAGGCACAACTGGACCGAAACTAAGAAATCAAAGATTAAATCAAAGTATAAGAAAAAAATGGGGGAAAAAGAGCAGAATAGATAGAAGCCTAGTTATGGTGGGTTTCAGGGAGGGAAAGGAAAGTCGATACGCACCTAAAGGTAATTCAGTCGATTTTGATAGTTTGCCGTTTTTTCTGAGAGTGTGAACGTACGGGTAGTAGGTCGAGGACTTCCGCACCACGGGAGAGACCATTTTAAAGAACCAAGAGTGTTTATGGCATGCTTCAGCGACCACGGAGCTGGAGGAGAAATACGCCGATGAGGTTTCGTACGTAGCTCAGTCGAGTACGTGGTGATATGGCTTGCCAATTTCCTCTGAGGGTGGCCTATTATCCCTGACTCTTCATTTTACCTTAAAAACCATTACTATTACGGGGGGCCATAGCCGGCGTCCCCGGTGGCTTGGCAGGTGGTCCGCGTGCCCATCAAGACAACTTCGTGGGTTCAAGTCTCACCGAGTGCATGCTCGTCGGGGTTTTTTCTTGCATTAAAAAAAAGAGATTAGCGGAAAGCGCGAGAGCGTGAGTTAGCTACACTCGATGAAAATCGACGAGCAGTGGGAATGCTGAACCCTATGCGCGACACAAAAAATGAAGGCACGTACGAGGGGGGAGAAGGGTAGACACCTGTGACCACGGCTTGTCCAGAAGGTCGTTGAGGGTAAAACCTCCTACGAGTTAGGCTGGAAAGTAAAAGTGATGATTAAAAAAAGAAAGAAAATAGGACCAAATGTTGTTAGTAAACATAGGTAAATATAGATTTTTTTGTGTGTACCGTAGGTCCTATTTAATATGACCCCCTGTAATAATGTCCCTGAGGATCTACGACGGAGGCAATCGTTCGGTATGCTGGGTTTTCCCATCGACCCTCCGGAGCTGAATGAAAGAACAGCAGACAACCGTAATCGGCGTTTTAATTTTTGCCGGCGAACAAAACAGATGAAAAACAAATCGCGGCCGTCAAGATATTTTGGAGCCCGACCAAAAGCAAGGACGCGTGCTCGTACGGTAAAGAGGTAGCGTAGTGTTGGCTACATATTGTGTCGGTTGAGTGGTGCCGTTTGCCCGCCTCACTGCCTGTAGAATCCCTTGGCACAGATGGGATTAACCACTGGTGGTATTACGGGGGCCATAGTTAATAGGGCCAAATATTGTTCGTAAAAATGGTCAAATATATAGGTTTTTATGTATACCATAGGCCCTATTAACTATGGTCCCCCGCAATAGTGTGCGGAGTAGTGTCGGCTGGTTGCCGCTGTATATAGTGCCGGTATTGTTCGCTAGCGCATATACTTCGAAGTATACCGGCACCATAGAGAGACCACTACTGTACGAATATAGACATACAGTATGCTTATTTTTCGGCTTAGGCTCGTCACCCAACAACCGACTCTCGATAAGCGTTGCAAGCCCGAATACACGATCAAGGGGGTTCGCAAATAAAATTCCAGTACCAAGTATGTACACATCGGATGCAAATAACTAACATGCAATACACCTGCCCCCGTTAAGGACGAGCCCCATCAGTGTGACATGTTTTGGCTATACAGTAATCAAGTAAACCCCCTACCGTTTCTTTTCAAGGCCAGGTTTCGTGAGGGTGCTTGCACATCAACATACATCATCGTTTTGTGAAATTGTTATCACCCCCTTTGCCATCTCACAGTGTGCAGCGTTGATTCAAAATTCGTCTTTTTTTTTACTCACTGGTGTCACTCTTTTGTATGATGGCAAATTCAGGGGCCTGGAGAAACGGGCGGCAGAACGGGATCGGAACCTTCCGGTGCGGGGTGACCCGCCATGTGTATACCGGAAAATGGGTCGGAGGGGTCAGATGCGGCAAAGGTGAGGCCGCCCCTAGCGTGTGCGTGTGTTCTTCAGAATAAGCCGTTCTTTCTACCCGTCGACATCCAGCACACCCAGAGTCCCTGCCGATTATTTCAACCCTAGACCTAGAGATTTACAAGCTCTGTGGTCACTAGACCACGACACAGAGATAACTACTGTGCGTTGCAATGCAGTAAGCAGAGTAAGCAGACGAGGCATTGATTGAGTGCCCATGCAAATCGTGCTCGCGATACGACTATCGCGGCATACACATTCTAGCGAAACTTAGATGCCTTGAAAGAGAGAAGAAAAAAAACGCAAGAAACAGAGAAGAACAAAACGAAAGAAACAGAGAAGAACAAAAAAGTTGGCCTTCTACCGTTCTCCCGATCCTCTTAGATCTTTCACACTTGCGTGTCAGAGCTCTGCTCTTCTCCAATCCGACTACCGTACCGTATCACACTATCACCCGGGTGATAAATATAACACACCCCCAGGGAGGAATTACCGAGCCAATGTTCTCGAAAACGAGGGTGGCATGCATAGTAAGCAACGATAACGGTGGTTTTTGAAAGGTCTGGTCCGAGATGTTTCCATAGACGCATCGCTCTAGGCGTTTGCACTTTCCATTGTCGTCGAGAAAAGTAGTGGGGGGAATTCGCCCGAGGGGTGTCTGTGTATGTCTTCTTGAAATAATTCGTTTCTGCCTCGTTTTTTTTTTTCTCGCTTGTATTCTCGCTCGTCGTGCAAAAAAAAAAAGGAGTCTGCCAGTACGCCTCCGGCAGCCGGTACGAGGGCCTTTGGCTCGATGGCCTGCGCCACGGGGAGGGGGTCTTCACATCACCTGCGGGCGACGCACAGCCGGGGGTTTGGCACCGCGACGAAGACATCACACTCCCCGCTGTCGTCGCTCACGAGGAGAGAAGGAGCGGCGCTGCTGCTCCAGAAAGCCTCGACAGCCTTGCTCGTCAAGAAGAGGTGGCTGGCTAGCCCTGCGCGTAGCTGAGTCATAGAATTGTTTGAGTGCGCCCAATCTTGATCTCATTAAGAAGAGGGGGCTGCCTAGCCCTACGTAGTAGTCAAGGTATAGATCCGTTTGAGTGCGCCCAGCCTTGATCGTCAAGAAGAGAGGCGACTGCTCGTCAAACAGATGTGGCTGCTTGTCAAAAAAATATGTGGCTGCTTGTCAAAAAAATATGTGGCTGCTTGGCTTTAGCACAGCCAGAGAAATTTGAGAACCCCGGCGGCGAGGCAAAGGTTAGCTTGCGGATTAGACAGAGCGGCAACCTAGTTCGTCTTGTTAAGAGGTGGCTGTTTAGGTTGTAGCTATAAGGCAGGGTATTCCAAGAGCCCCGGTGGCATAGCAAAAACATACCTGGAGATAGCTGCGGGTCAGACAAAGCGCCTCGCTAGCCTTTGCTCGTCTAGAGGGAGGTGGCTGTCTAGCCTTAGTCAAGCCAGAGGACTTGGGCGGCAACACAGATGCGCCCAGGAGCTTGCCGCGGGTCGGACGTAGACGTTGACGTAGTCGGCCGCAAGCTGTGGGGAAAAAGGTGAAGGACTGCTGAGGCCAGGCGTCGCTTTGAGTAGGACTGTCTCCGAGAAAACCAGAAGGGGCGATCTCAATAGCAACCTCAACGCAGAGGTCCACCAAAACGCACAGCAATCGAATCACAAAGCGCGGAGTGCGTAGGACGCTCGCCTAGGACGTCAGCAGCAAGCTGCCTCTCGGCAAAGGTGAACGCGGGAGAGTGGGAACACGTGGGGGGATGCTTCATCTTACAGAAATATCGCTTCTTTTTATCGCTCCAATCTTCTTACGCAGGCGGCCACCAGGAATATTTCGTACGTACCAGTACTCTAATACAAACTTCAGGGCTGGCGTAGGTGACGCCTTTCGAATGACAAGCCACCGTCACCCTCTCGTGTCTCGTAACGTTACACCTCGTTTTCAGCAAAATATACTTCCTGTGAACCCCAGCAGGGGCCAGCGCCCAGCCCCCCAGACACAGCCGGTGCTTGTATCTACCAACCACCAGCGTGAAGGTGCAGAACACAATATTCCAAAACAAAGCTGACTGGACACGGAGGTCTGCAGAGATAGACGACCAAATGGCAGCTGAGCTTACATACTCTAGGGATGAAGGTATCAGGCGCTATTTCTTATCTCTATATTATCACGAGACGTATGATATAGATAGCTGACGGCAGCTGCGCGAAACCGTTACAGTTTTCTTTTTTACGATTTCGCTAAAAGAAGCGGGGGTAGGGGGGGGGGACTGGCTCCATCACAGCGCCGCTTCCCCCGGTGCAGCTCGCCAACTCAGCGGCGACCTCAAAGGCAACACTTTCGTCTTGTTGCCGCGCTTCCTTCTTCTTGCACCGGAAATACCCGGTGATGCTACTGCAATATTCTTCAATCCAGCCGTTTCGTCACCATGAGTAGGGCCTCCACCAGTAGACGCAATGCCAGAAGGTGCCCGCTAGGAGGCGTTTACCCTACAACCCTAACCCCTAACCCTTTTCGATGGGTGCGCCCGCTCCCCCCCCCCCCCCCCTGGTTTTGAAGCAAAAAAATCGGCTCTGATTTTTTCACCCCAGGCGGTGTACTACCTTATCACCCGTGTGATACGGTATTTCCCGAACTTGGAGTGCGTCAAAAAGGCCCCCTGGGTGCCACCAAAGGACGGGCAGCCTGTTTTTTTTTTTCGTCAGGCTTCTTCCGTCGCCCCCACACCCCCGCCTCCCTTGCTGACGACAGTGCTGAGGTATATCGTCCACGCAAAAAACACCACCTGCAAGAAAAAAAAAACGGCGATATCTATATTAACGCGCGATTCGAAAGTTATCACCCCAAGCTTGCGAAATATGAGTTTCGAAGATTTTTTCGATCTCACACGTCAATGTTTGAAAAAAGAAAAACTGGTACGTATTTATATAATATAATAGGGTTCGGCGGCGGTTAAACAAAAAAATGAGCAACCACAAAACAGGCACTCTCGCAAGGCCATTTTTTAATAAGGCAATATTCCATGCCGCGGCGTTTTGGGGGGGGGGGGGGGGTACTTTCGCACTTTCTACCCCACTCGTGTCTGACTGACAGGGCGCCTCAACCGAGGAACGCTCTGACCGGAAATATAAGCACCATGTGGACTCTGATATTAATATCAAACGGAGAATACATTCCCTGTGAGAGTGAAGTAAATATGCTGCAACATATCCGCCGTCGCTTTTTTAACTACTGTCTACGGTATATTTGGGATCAATGAGGATTCATGCTGCGCTCAGCCGGAGACTCTCTCTCTCTCTCTCTCTCTCTCTCTCTCTCTCTCTCTCCCTCTCTCAGGGCTAAGTACACACGATCCCCGTGTTGATTTCGCTTCTCGTACGCGTATTCAACGCAGGACCTCGTTTTTTTTTTCCAACCCCCCGGGGACGCCATTTTTTTCCGCCCCAAACTCTGGGCTCGCAGATTACGTTAGATACCCCACAGTAGTCCGTGATAGTGTGTACCGGGCGTAAGGTGTATCATATACACACGCAGCTTGAAAAACATGTTTTCAAAAGTCGGTTGTTGGGTTGAGGTACAGAGCTCCTGACCCCTCGTAGGACTGCAGTCCCGCTTTGAGGACAAATTACTCAGGATTTGACAGGTTTGTCCCCAAAACGGGACTGCGGTACTAAAAAGGATAAGGGGGGGAGGGAGGAAGGAGCCTCAGAAAATTGACCCGGTAGGCGGTTTCTATGCCCCTACCGCACGGTAGCAAAGCGGCGTTTTCGCGCTTCGCGGGGGTCGGAACAAATGAAGACGAAAAAGAGACACAAAAATGAAGGTACGAACACAAAATCGGAGACTCCATTTTCTAGAAGTTAAAACGTGCCAGGCATTAGCTTTCTTCGTGCAGTGCCGCCGTACTCCACGCAGTACGTAATCACAATATACGGCATAGATATGTACGGGTTGTGTAACCTGCATGAGGTGATATAAAACCCGTAGCACGCGCGATCGATTTTATCACACACTAGCCCGCGAAGACGAGTTTCGACGAAATCCTCAATCTCACAGCTGGCATTTCGTTTTTACTGAAGACATCCCTCCCCTTCTAGAACTACCCCACCCTGGTTACTGCCTTCTATACATCGAGTTTTGGGTTCTACGCCCCCAGCGGTCGTCGACGAAAGATGGTGACTCCCTCAATCCCCTCAAAATAGTGCCACAAGAAACGCGCGATAAAACAAACCCAAAAGCCGTTACAGACACAACTCAAAATGCGGCCGCAACTAAAAATTGCGGCGCAATGCAATCATGGCTCACATTTAAGAACAGGACTCGCAGCTCGGGGGGGCAGAAAGCCAGGTTCACCGTCGCGGCTGGCACAAAAACGCCCCAATTCGCCAGCATCGTGCTCTTGTAGTCCTGGTCCAGCTGCTCCCGGATGTCTGCCGTACTCTTCCCCTCTAGCAGACCAAGGACCTTAAGGTGTTACGGGGGAGAAGACCAACGCGGGGAGCCAAAACACACAACAAAATAAAAACCAAAGCGAGGGGAGCACACCGGAGCGGAACATGACAGAATCCTCAGAAACGGGCGGGCGCGCCGTTACTTACCCATATCGGGTTCACAAAAACAAATACATGCCTCGCTTTTTCGTTAAGAAACCTGTCCCCGGAGGCGATAGAGGGCAGCTTCACGTAAGCTCCCCCCCGCATTTCTATGTTTTGTTCCCAATCCCTATGTTCAAATATAGGGTTAGGGGTGTCGTGACCCCACGACCGACGTGTTTGCTTCACACGCATACCACAGTAGGGATAGTTTGCTAGTCTACATGTACTTGCCGCGCAGAATTTCGAGCTCTCCGGGGTAAACAAAGAACAACGTCCCCATTGACAGCCCGCCGAGAAAACGGCGAGGACAGTATCGGATGGTGGTGTGGTTCGATTTCACTGCGACACACACGGGGCGTTTACTGTGCCGTGCTGTGCTGTGCCGCCGACCCACCCCGAATATGACGATCGTGAAGATGGGCGCTTGGACAAACTGGTCGATGACCAACTTGATCGCCGTCGTGGTGGACAGAGGGGCTGGGGTGGGGGGCAATGCTCCGTCCAGTGCCACGTAAAAGAACTGCATCGGGTGGGACGGCGGACGGTCGAACGGGAGGGAGAGAGGCAGAGCGAGAGAGCTGGATATATACGAAAAATATACGCAGGGAGGTTGCACCCGCGCAAAGGTTTGCCCAGAAGTCAACGAGAACTACGTACAACACAGTCAGCAGCAGTGGGCGTTATCGTTTACTCCTTCAGTTTCGAGATCATGGAGAAGATCCGGTGGTGATGGAGGTGGTGGTGTTGGCGGTGTTTGCGGTGGTGGTGGTGATGCTCCCGCTGGAACAGAGCGTGCTACGCATCAGCGCAGGAAGTGCAGCTCGCCGCGCTACTGTCGGGAAGCACCTCTCGTTTTGTAGCGGAATACAACGACAAAAAAACTACAGTGACCACAGTGGTGATAGTGGTGGGTGGGTGGCGACGGTGGTGGCGCCCGCTGGACGAACATGTGCTATTCATCGGCGCAGGGAGTACACTCCGCAGGGTTGGGCTTGCCGCGACGCGGGATGAACCCATCAAGGAGTTACGGTGGATGCAGTGGCGGTGACGGTAGTGGTGGCAGTGGTGTGCGACGGTGGTGGCGCTCCCGCTGGACGAATGCGTGCCGACACGTCGGCGCAGAACGTGCAGTCCGTAGGGTAGTACTGTCAGGAAAATAACCTCACGGTTGCGTACACAGCGGCAGGCACCCAGCCTTGCAAAGCGGTCTTCGCGCCGAGGCTCTTGATAGAACAGCGAGTAATTGGCGACGATATTTATCGACAGAGCAGTGCTACTACTACTACTACTACTACTTGTGTCGGTCAAAAAACAAACGCCGGCTCACATGGTTCCACGGTGCTTGAACCGCGAACCCGAAGAACAGCCAACGCAGTGTTCGGGGAAAATCCCAGCTGGCTCCTTCGCTAGCGCTCGATTCGTCGCCCCCCTTGCTCTTGTCGAAAAGCTGGGCGGTTGCGTCCGCCGCGGGGAAGATCACCCCCGCTGTGATGGACTGGTTGCGCCAACAACGAAAGGATAAACAAGAAGGGAGACGAGGGATAGAGAGGCCAGGTGAACAGACGTTGAAAGCAGGCGTCCTCTCTCGCTCTTGATTTTGTTGGCGATACGAATAGCAGAAGCTTTTTTGGTGTATAACGCGTTTCGATTGTTTTCCGTCGCTTTTGCTGGGTGCGACGTACGTACGTATGCGCGGCGCATACTTTGAAGCACGTACGAGTACTGGTGTAGATGTTCCCATTCTGGTAGGGTGAGGTACTCATCGCTGTGCGATGCGAGATACCACAGGTAGTATCTGGTACTGGTATACACAGCAGTTGTATGGCTGCACCTACTGTAGAACAAGGAAAGCTTGGTTTCACTTTAGCAGAAACACTGCTACTCTCATACTTGAACTGCGGCACGCATTACCTGGTATACAGCAGTATCTACGGTTTTAGGGCCTTTATGTTGTGCTGGGTTTTGGGTTCGATTGCAGGAAAGGAGCAAACAGCAACGTGTACATGGAACATTTTTTACATTTCGGCCACGAATCAAATGCCGCAAGCAATGTCACACCGCGTTGTAATCATACAACATTCGCTCACTCTTGATAGAGCTAAAGGTACCTCCCTGCTGCGCTATGCTACTATCACGAATGGCATATACCAGCTGCCTGGTACTGATGCTGCTGTACTGTAGTCTACTGCCGCACTGCCTCTGCTTCGTCCTGTATGTGTGCATCTCTCGTGTCGAAACTAAAAAACAGCAGCTCGCAGCACAACTGAGCAGTTCGGTACCAGTCAGTGTACCAGTCAGTACGTTCGTAGGAACAAAAAACGGTACGAAGGTATCCAGTCAGCGAGCGCCCAACCTTGGTTAACAACGGAGCCGCCTCCAGAGCTCCGAGATACGAGTGCCACAGTTCCGCAGGAGCTGCTATCATCCCCAGGAAGTCCGCTGACGATGCTCGGTGCCTTGTTGTCGCTCCACTACCATAGCCATGGCCTCGCCTCTTTGCGGACGTGCTAACTTCGACGTGTTCATGTTTTCGAAAGGAGCGTTGTTGATGTACCTTGCCCACAGCCGCCGAGTTGGGCAAGCTGCCGAGGAATCCAAGACATGGCTGACACGACCAACAAGCTATCAAAATATAAGTGGCGAAGGGTCGACGCCGTTGAGATGCCATAGCACCAGCAGCAGAGACAGAGGAAGCAGGGGCGTATACTGGTATACCGCCGTGCAGAGGGAGATCTGTGAACAGTGGGAATGACAAAAACTACCTCAATGTTTTCGTAGTGCTTGGACGGCCGTAAGTAGCCGGGACTAGTTTTTCCGACCGTTTCATGTTCGCCGCCGTCTCGGTTTCGTCCCTGGAGTTCACCAGCAAGGACGTAGGAAACGCGCGACCGATGCATCACGCACATTGCAAAGTTAAGTATCGACCGATCGGAAGCACTCACAGCTGACGCATTTTGTAGTTTTGCCACGATAATGTTGTGTACCAGCACCACCAGTAGTTTTTCATTTAAAGAATCTTTGATCGTTGGATCGACGCTCGACGTATACATACACCGATATCTGATCATTTAGTGAGAAACCTTCGTGCAACATGCACAAATGATCTGTGCGTTTGGATTTTGGATGTTACCTGGTATTATTATTATTTCAAGTACATTGCACAGTTGTGAAGATGCTACTGCTGTTGCACGCACGACCTGGTACCAGGTATGAAAATCGACGACCAGTGGGAATGCTGAACCCTATGCGCGACAAAAACAAAGAAAGGCACGTACCGGGGGACCGGGGGGGAGACGGACGACACCTGTGACCACGGCTCTTGTCCAGAAGATCGCTGGGGGTGAAATCTTCCACGAGTTCAGGCTGGAAAGTGAAAGTGATTAAAAAAAAAAAAAAAAACTGCAAGAATGACGTACCAGCAGTACACGATGCGAACCGACGCTTGCGAAAAGAGGGCCATAATTATCCAACGTTCGACATGACTCCCACACACGGCCGCAGTTGCAGTTTTTTAGTCTGTCTAGTAGGAAGTCGCAAAACAACGTTCTCTTTTACTTCCGGTAGCGCCCTATATTTGCCCTCTGTACACATCCAACAAACCCGCCAGCGCCGTGCGAGCAAATCTGGGGGACTGTGATGGCTGTGTTATCGATGTAGCAGGGGCGCGCAAAACGTGGAGGGGGTGTAGACTTCATCACTCCCACCCTGGTATCCCTATTCGACCGCATCCCAGGAGCGAGTCGATGCACATGGCTTCTTTTAGATCTGGATTGGGTCTGTCTGCTCTGTGTAACAATGACAGAAATAAGATACAAACAGCGGCGTTGCGCGGGTACGCCACTTCTTCAATCGGTATCCCAATAAAAATGTGGAATTGTGAAGCTTGATGTACGCGCACCACAGGGGGCCAAACCGTGTGGACTCCTGCCCCCGAAATCATTTGGCTAAATCTCCTGTCAACACGTTACGGGGAAAAACACGCGTGGTGCGTGTAACAGTATCGACTGATGCGAAACTACCATACGTACTCGTGGCTGGTTTGAGACGTCGAGAAAGAAGCTCGTCGCCCCGTGACGCAGCGTCGCCCTCCACACCTAGCCGTGCTCCCGCACCACGCGCATACCGACAGGCGCGATCCAGATGTTACAGCGGCGGCCTACACGGCTCCAACTCCCACGCCGAACAGCAACACTGAGACAGACATTCTTCAGGCAGAAGCAAAAAAATAACACGCTCGCTGAGAACGATACACAGCAGGCGATTCCTCGTGAACATTACAAATCAGACGATTGCTTTCAAAGACACTTAGCGAGCAGAAGGACAGTACACTTAACAACGAGCGCTGGGCTCGTCGTGATGGCGAACCCCACGACCTCTCCCCCAAACCCTACCCGGCGCGTTAAGGGCGCTGTGTTCAGCCGCCGTCTATTCAAAGATGCCTACCGCAAGGTACAAAAATAGCAACTGCCTTACTGACTTGACATTTCCCTCACGAAAGCTCCCACCAAAAACGCTCCAGGACATACAGCACATACATAGCATACAATCATGCAAGACAGTCTGTCTCCAGTTTCTCTACCCCCCTTCCCACACCCCACACGGCCACGCAAGACAGGAGTACACCCCTCCACCCCCCGACCGCCACCCCTTCATGCTATTAATAACTCTTGCAATAAACTGTCTATTTACTATTAATAGAAGGAAGGAGCGCGACAAGCGCGGACCCTCGCTCGACGCAGTTGTCAAACACCTCCATGATTTCTTTGTTGTCCTTAAGCCCCCCCTTTTCCTTCAACCCTCGGTTGGCCAAGCCATCCAGCTTGTCGACAGACGTGATGAGCGCGGTGTATGCCGATTGCGCCTGCGAGAAAAAGAAAGGCGGCACGGTCGGACGGGTGGCAGGCAGTTTTGTAACGAGTTTTGTGACGACTCGGAACAGTTTCGTCTCGACTCGTGGAAATTTTGTGTCGTGGCCGTTTTGTGCCCCGAACGTCGTCGCGAATCGTGGCAGCTTTGTCACGAAGTGTGTCACGAGTCGTGGTGGCTTTGACACTACAGTACTTATCAACGGACGGTGGCCACGGCGAGGGAGGATGCACTGCGAGGTGCTCTATAGTGTGTTTTACGCTATTGCCTTGAGCTCTATTTCGTACCCGTCCGATGGAGGACATAATAAAAATACGAACACGAAAATGGTGGACGGCAAACGTGAGAGAAACCCATAGAAGTGTTAGTCACGTAGGTTAGTACCTGGTAGGATACAGTCGCTGTGGTCCAAGAAAATAATGTTTACACTCATACAGAGCAAATACTAAGTACCAGGTACCAAATAACTTGGCATGGCCGCAGAGTGCGAGGCGTAGATCTGTCGGCGCCGGGTAGATACACGCTACTTCTTTATTATATATTTCATCAATGGTAGTAGCTATCGTCAGGATATCCCATGGGTCAAGTATGTGTAGAAGGCGGGGGGGCACGAGACAAACTTGAGCATCCGCTATTCCCGACATCCGTACCGCCTGGTAACAGCGTGGAGTCACGTAGTCTACGGATCCTACCCAACCATAGTTTCCAATCTATGGGCATGTACGAACGCCCAGTCCGCGGCTGATGATGCCAGAAGTGTTGAGGAGCTCCTGCTTGCAAGTCTTGACGCTGTGCCACCGAAGTAGTTGAAGCAATGCTCGTGAACGCGCGGAGCTGGCGAGGAGATACCAATCGAGCGGCGGGCCTGACGTAGACATGGCGTACTCGTCTTCGTCAACTTGAAGGGGCCAGGCCACGAAGTCGGCGACGAAAGGGTCGGGGTCGGTGGCAGACTGCGACGTCGTAGCGACGTTTAGAACAAGCGGGATACGACAGGAACCCTGCATGTCGTTTTGGGATGGACGTGAACGCGTCTGCTGTGCCCAAGCCGACCTCGACGAAGTGTACGTGGCGATTCATCTGTCCGAGGATCAACGCCCCAGCGGGTAGGGTGGATCGTAGCTGGACCACGTCCCGCGGGAAGGCCTCATAGCCTAGGCTTTTGCTAGTGCTCGCGCGAGTCCCACACTACCCGGAGGAGATGACTCTCCCGGGTGGCTATCTCCACCTCACCTGGCCCTCTCGGGGGTCAGGTCGGGCTAACGTGCCCAAGTGCCAGTGGTAACAGCAGCCTGCTCCGCTGTTGCAACGGGAGCTACGGGTTAAAACGACACACGACACGTAATCTAAACGTGGAAGTGTGGTGAGTTCAACCTCTGACATTGACGACTCCTTCGAACGAGTACGCCGCCATCTCGTTACGGATGACATAGGATCTCCAGTGTTCAAACTGCTCCTTCGCTTACTGACCTCCCCCACCGTGACACTAGCACCAAGGGCGCACTGTAGAACGAACTTAGACATTCGGAGTGCCAATGGGCGTGGTATTTGCCCAGTAATTTCGGTCAGGGAAGGAACTTCTCTTCGTTGATTAGGAGGTTCTTCTTCTTGACGAGAGTATTGACTATTGTCAGTTCTTCCACGTCAGGATGGCTGATATGGCAGTGAAAATATGGGGGGTGAAAATATGGGGGAGCACAAGACATAGTTGAGCGTCCCCTATTCCCGACGTTCGTACCGCCTGGTGGCGTTCAAACTACTCTAAATCAAAAGCACCCTCACTGTTGGTTGTCAGTGTCAAAAGTAAGAAGTCAGAAAGCTACGGGGCAGTCTGAACGCTGAATGCCCCGTGTCGTCCATGACGAGATGACCGTGTACATGTTTAAAGCAGGAATTAATGGACTTGTTCGAAGGAGTTGTCGATGTCTCGCATCAATGCCGAGGTCGGTGTTGTGCAAATGGGGTCGAGCCTTTCAAGCTTCCGAAGGGCTCAATCTCACTCACACAGCACGATTTCATCACCACTGACATAAGTCATCGGTTGCTTCGAACAAATACACCGCCATCTCGGCATGAACAACAAAGGGCATTCAGCGCCCAGGTTGCTCCTTCGCTTTCTGACCTCCCACGTTGACACTGACGGCAAGGGAGGTGGGTGCTTTTGATTGAGAGTAGTTTGAACGCTGAAGTTTTTATATCGTCCGTCACGAGATGGCGGCGTACTCGTCCAAAAAAGTTGTCGATGCCTCGTGTCAGTATCGAGGTCGTGTTGTTCGAATGGGGTTGAGCCTTACAAGCTTCCATGAGGCTCAATCTTACTCAAACAGCACGATCTCACTACTAACATAAGTTGACCGCCATCTCGTCACGGACGACGCGCAACCGTCATATTTTGAACAACTCCTTCGCATACTGATCTCCAATCATGACACTGGGCACCCTGGGCACCAAGGGTGTGTTGTTGAACATCTCCAGACATTTTGTAACGCTAACCAAAGTGGTGTTTCCTCAATACGTTTGCAACGAATTGTCTCCGTTGTTCAGGGGACAGATAAGGTTTTCAAACCTAGCGACGCGATGGCCATCGAGTTCGTTCAGTCAAGTGTTGGCTACCATGGTATCAGTTTCCAGCTCCGATGCGAGCACTCTACCCGGTGCGCCCTGGCGACAGCGGCCGAGCCTTTCGCTTCGGTATGGTATCGGACATGTGGTTAAGTTTTCGAGGTTTTTGGCTACCAACATCATATCTGCCATCAATGGCGAAAATTTCCATGTACTGTTTGTGTTCCGCTGAAGGACACGTTACGTGCACATCTTCCCCGCCGGCTTCGGCACAGCAGACGCGTTCACGTTCATATGTATGCAGGGCCTCTTTCGGGACTGCAGCGGGGGAAAAATAGAAAAATAGCAATCAAAAGTGATGATTAAGGCATCGACCACTGCATGGTTGGGGCATGCTATAAGTTGGTGTCCGGTTTGCAAAGCAAGGGGTGGAACGGATCGGGCGTGGCATGATCCTACCCGTGCTGCTGGGCGCTCACAAGACTCACTCGTGGATGGTTCATGTAACTGAACTTGACTTTTTTCCGGTCGCCATCTCGGGGTCCCAAAAGGTTTAACCCGCTTGTCGTGAACGTCGCCGTGACGTCACGGCATATCGCCGACGCTGACTCGTTCGTCACCGACCATAAGCACTACTCGTACCAAGAAGCTTTTGTAATTTTGTGCCTGTGGTACTATTACGGGGGACCATAGTTAATAGGACCAAATATTGTTATAAAATGGTTAAATATATGGTAAGTTTTTATGTTTACCATAGGTCCTATTAACTATGGTCCCCCGTAATAGTACGAAATAACAGCAGCAGTGGATTGAGCACTCAACAGCAGTGCAGTAGTCCACACCAACAGCAGTCAGCGTGTACACTAACTGCTGTGTGGTCTACCCAGCCAGCGCGAACTGACATACACTAACTGCTGTGTGGTCTACCCAGCCAGCGCGAACTGACATGTCTACTTCAAGTGATTGTATCCCCGTCTACCTGACACGCGGCGACTCACCTTCTTCGCTTCGATCTCGTTGTCCATGTTGACGATAACCTTCCTTGCGCTTGCCCTCAGGTACACGATCGGAGGTCTGCGCATGGCTAGACGAACAGACTGGTAGTCTTTTTCCCCGATGTAGAAGTCAAGCGTCCTTAGACCCTCCGCCGCTTCGGTCAGCTTCACCAAATTTTCCTTAGCCTGCAAACATTGACATACGAGCGTCAGACGACAATCGATGACGTCAGATTAGAGGACCCACTGAGACACATATTAAATTATAACTGTGGTGCCAAGTACCTCCAGGTATGCTTGCACTCAGCACGAGCAGAGATCTGCACCACGAGGAGAGGAAAAAACGCATGGCCAGCGCAGAACCTCATTCTCGTGGTAAAAGAGGTACGAGCGGTCGTCCTGGTGGGAGAGAGGCCACTTTCAAATATTTGCTGAATCATCGTACCCTTCTGGTATTAATATTTAATAGTACAGATACACTGCTGGTCCAAGCATCACGTAATGCTGCTGCCTTCTGTATTTCTAATACCGTACGTGACCTGGAGCGAGATGCATCGACCTCGGATACGTCGCTCTACATATACGACGTTGTTTCTGTTCGTATATCTACCAGGAGCGGACATCCGTCGCCGTCCATGGGGCTGTTTGCCAACTCTCATATCATTACCACTATAAATAGCGCTATACCTGGTACCTACTATCCCAACTTGCCTCCTCTTCCTTCCCCTTTCGCTCCAGCTCTCCGCGCAGCTCGCCGAATTGTTCCGCGCCGTCCTTCCCCTCCGCAGCCTCTGCCGCACCTTGCTTCAGCGGCGACAGCAGCACCCCGGCGGCAAGGATCCCCGAGCCGGCAGCCGCGCGCTGCATGGCTTCGCCTCGAGTGAGACCTCCCGTAGCTTTCATCGTTGTTACATGCGGCGTAATCCGGCTACTGCCGCTGCCGCGGGAGCAGGTCGGGGATGGTAGGGGAACAAAAGCGTTCGTGCCAGCCAGGCTGGCGAGAAAGATGGTAGCAGACACTTGCCCCACCATCATGATGCTTGCTGCTGCTGTTGTTTGAGCGAGTGAGCTACTGTGGACTGCGGAGGCGAAGGGTCGACTCAGTAAGGTGGCTTGGTTTTTCTGACTCGTTAGTCATTCTCTGTCACACCCAGAGTTTGACTCATGATCATCTGCATGTCTTGCAAGGGGACAAAAACACTTGGTTTGGTGCTGGTTGCGCCGCATTTTGCTCCAGCAGAGCTTCCTGTGCAGCTGTGCAGTGGGCAGTCTGGCAGTGCAGTGTGTGTCAGAGCTGCGTCGCCCAGCTAGCCGCATCTGCTCGAGGTGCAATGAACACGACCGCTGTGGTTGCGAGTGCGAGACTCCGCCCCCGCCTCTGGAGCTACGCCCTCGCAGAGGCTATCCCAAAGAGTCGACAGAGGCTGCACATTGCACCCGAAGAGGCCGGCACGAGTAGCCGCGAATGCAGCAGCAGCGTTGCCACCTTCCGAATTGACGCAGCGTTAGCTGCAAGGCTTTCGGATGAAAGAGTCTCAAGGGGCGTACCTCTCGCTAGTATCCTCCTGTCGAGCTTGTTCTTGGCGGCTGCAAGGGCCGCGAGACTGGAGCAGGAGGACCCTCCACACGGAACCCTCCAAAACAGACCCATGGGAGTTCGCGCACAGCGAGGGTTTATTCTGGGGATTGTTTGTTTGGTCATGGCCCTGCTATCGGGCTCAGCCGAATCCAAGGTCATGCGCTACTTCTGCTCCATCTACGCCGTTGTTGCAGGCGAGTACACTGTGTACGGTCAGTGTCTGGTGCAGTTTCGGGCTACATACCGCTGTAATTGTTACCTATACATGCAACATCAGGCTTGAATTTTACGTCCCACAAGCAACAAGACAGAGGTGCTGTTGTACATAACACGACCCTTCGGCTCCAAGTTTTAGTGCAAGACTTTACCACGAGGTATACCAGTAACTTCTAACCGACCTGTGCCTCTGGCCGTGAAGTCCAAGAGCATTACCTGTAATCAATAGTAGGTGGTAATGAGGCGAGATCTCAGTACCTGCAGTAGTCAAATCTGCGATGCATGATGCTGGGCGAATACGGATTGTTGTGGAGCAGAAGCAACACGAACGAACATCTACGTACACGGTCGTATGTATCCGTGACGTTTGTGTTCATTGTTTTGAGAAAAACATATCATCAGCAGCAGCAGGAGACGTGGTGGCGGCAGCAACAACAGTAGCAGCAGCAGCAGGGCACATGAGGGCAGGGTCAGCGTCGTTGTACGCTCGGCATGTCTGTCTAAGACCTATGACAATGGAAATGCAAAGAATCCATTAAAAGTTTGAATTCCAAAGAAACCCGTCATACATTTTCAGGTACAGCTTGCTATAGGCACGATTCTTCGAACGGAAAGTTCCAAACTTTTGGAAAACCCCGGAAAATAATAATTCTGGGACCGATGTTGGGCCAAGATCGGCAAACTCAGGCGAATGTTTAACTCGAAGCGGCGAGATTCCGAGTCCTCGACAGACATCGATCGACAAAACCAACGATTGCGTCGTGAATTCTGAACAGAGCGCGCTCGTTAGGGGCTCCGACCCACCCCAGGGTCACCGTGTTCACACAATGGCCGATGAAATGTGGCGGGAGCTGGCCGGGCATACGATAATTATATACAATTGGCCGCTGGTGTGCACAAAACAGATGGGAAAAAAATCGATCCGTCTCGAATGGCAAAAAATGTTTTTTTTTCAGGTTTGGGAGGATACCAAAAGAACGCCGCCGGCAAGCTCTCACCCCCTAGAGCATAAATCCATCTGATATCTTCGAGGCCGTCATCTATACTCGTTGGCCATGCCCGATACCAAGCGGGTTGGCCGTGGGCTGAGTCTATGTCGAGATCGAGCGTCTATCGTCGCACGAGCTGATTTGTATCAGCGTGTTGACATTTTGCAACGAAAAAAAACAAATTGCGCCGCCTGCAGCCGTTAGAAAAAGGAAATAAAAACTAAAACTTTTTTTCCGTGTTTCCCCACAGCGGCGGTACGAGGATATTGTCGGCTGTTCTTCGAAGGCTATATTTTTTCAAGAAAACTTTTCGATTTCGCGTTTCCGTTGGCATAGGTCTAACCCTTGAACCCTTTGCACACTGAGTCGACTTTGTTGCATGTTTCCTGGTTCCGCAACTTGAAAGTCGGCATAATTTGAAGACGAAAAATCTGCGCCTGATATGCATGCGTCCAACTGAGAGAGCTTCTCGTAGCAGGTGCCACACCACTACTGCTGCTGTATGACATCTACAGCGGAGCTTCTCCAGCAGCAGAGCGGCAGCAGCAGCAGCAAAGCAGGCAGGAGGACACACGAGGCCAGGGTCAGCGTCTCTGTACGCTCGGCTTGTCGGTCTAACCCTTGAAAACTTTGTATACGTACTCCATTTTGGTGTGTGTTTCCTAATAGTTCCCGAACTCGAAATTCGGCATATTTTGAAGACGAAAAATCTACAAGCTTTTCATGTGTCCAACAGAGTTTCTCACAGCAGATGCCACCTCTGCTACTGCTGAACAACATCTACAGCAGAGCTTCTCCTGCTTCTCCATCCCCTCATCAGTAGGAGGGTGGGCCTGACAATACCTCCTGCAGCATGTCTTAGGGACACCGAACGAACGTTGCTGTGGACAGGCACATTCTGCCTACGAGTACTCGTAGAGTTGGGTTTCTTTAGATAGAACTAAAGAAAAATACCGCTGTGACGGGTGCCACCACTACTATGAGGGACCATAGTAAATAGGACCAAATACTGTTAGTAAACATGGGTAAATATATAGGTTTGTGTGTGTACCGTAGGTCTTATTTACTGTGGTCCCCCCGTAATACTACTTCTGATGTACGACATCTACAGCAGAGTTTCTCCTTCTCCGACCCCTTATCAATACGGCGGTCGGCCTGACAATACCATCTGCAGCACGTCTTAGGGACACGCCTCGAACGTTGCTGTGGACAGGCACATTCTGCCTACGAGTACTCGTAGAGTTGGGTTTCTTTAGATAGAACTAAAGAAAAATACCGCTGTGACGGGTGCCACCACTACTATGAGGGACCATAGTAAATAGGACCAAATACTGTTAGTAAACATGGGTAAATATATAGGTTTGTGTGTGTACCGTAGGTCTTATTTACTGTGGTCCCCCCGTAATACTACTTCTGATGTACGACATCTACAGCAGAGTTTCTCCTTCTCCGACCCCTTATCAATACGGCGGTCGGCCTGACAATACCATCTGCAGCACGTCTAAGAGACACGCCTCGAACGTTGCTGTGGACAGGCACATTCTGCCTACGAGCACTCGTACAATTGGGTGTCGTTAGGTAGAAATAAAAAAACAAAAACCGTTCTTATATTTTTCGGTTTTGCTTTTTTAAACCATGGCCCAGCCATGTGCCTACACACGTTGCCGCACCTACCTCGACCAACTCTGAACGACTTACAACCGCATCAGCACGAGAAGGTTTCGTTTGTGTTTGTGTGCGCACAGAGCCCGCCGGGACCAGCATTGGTGCCGTGTGCGTTGAGCTCGGTGGACAAACGTGGCCAAGCTATGTGCTGAATCATAAACAGTGACACGCACACTTTGCGAGACACTAAAAACAAGGCACCAGACTCTCGTACGAACCGTTATGAAGGGACTTTTTTCCCTTGGTAAAGCAAGAAAAAAAGGCTCGCGCGCCTCATTATGAGCCCCATCCACATCAGTTTTGCGCTCCACGTGGTGCTCCTGTTGTACGAGTAGAGTGTGCAGGGGCGTAGGGTATCAGTAGACACACATATCTTGTTATAGTTGAGGGTGCCTCTTACGTGTTTTCACTGTAAATACTCGTGCTCTAGACTCCCTCATGTACGAGTGCTTCTGTGTAGTGCTGCTGCGGGCCACTCCTGCGCACGTCGTGACTCCGGCCTCTTGTCAATCTGCTTGCCATGATAGCCTCTTTTGTTCCAAGCATACATATACGGCAGCAGTCAGCAGAAGTACTGAACGCCTACTAGGAAAACGAGCAGTAAGAACCCAAGCTTGGGATCTGTAGGACACGAAGAAAGGCGGGAGCTCGTTGTACTGAAGTTAGTGTATTCTGCACTTTTCGTCAGATATTAAACCCAGGCTACGTAGGTCACCATTGCCAGATATGATCATATCAATCGGTGTCCTGCGCTGTCGACCAGACCATACTAAACGTGCGTATGATATGACACCAATATATAATACCTAGCATGTATTACCTGGTAGTGCCAGGTGCCAGTGCCAGTTGGAACTTCGACTAGTGTACGTGCTCGACAGCCACAGCAATCGGTTGGTCCAAGTGCAGCACACGTTCGTTCGTGGAGCACTACTTGGTGTTGGATCAAGCCGCGTTTCGCCACCATTCAGGTCACAGCGACAGTACGGTAGTTTCATCAACGCGCGCTGTTGGCCTGTACGTATGTATGATGGTGTGCTCGAAAACTATCCCCATTCTGTGTACGGGTAGGTACTATTTGTACTTTTCTGGTGCTTGGAAACCCGTGGAAAGAACGCCTCGTAGGGTAGGGTAGGGTGTGGTCGTAGAACTTTGCGGCGCACCTTACGGTCTTCTAGCTCTACTGATTTTCGACTCCAAAAGTTATGCGTTCAGGCGACAACCTACGAACAAGCGCTGCTACCGATACTTGAGCACCGGAGTAGTAGTAGCCCCGAAATGTTGAAATTCGCAAGCTGTCGGTGCGCTTCATCAACTGGTCTGAGACCTTCGCTTGTCTTGCTCGAGCTGCCCGTTCGCGGAGCTCTTGTCGATTCGATCGGCGGCAGCCGCACACGTGCAGCTCCAAGCACGTTGTGCGCACTTGACGGATACTGCACGTCCTGTATAGCGCAAATTATTTTACCGCAGTGTACACGTGATTGTCGTCAATCGTCAAGGTCATCTTAAAATACATGTCAATCGCTATTTTTTTCGGCTTGTGTTTTGTTGCGTTGCTATCGCAGGCATCTGGGCTGTCAACGCTATCTCCATAGAGAAGCCCGGGCACACGATCCTCATGGCTACCAGCGCCGCCCTGAAGGTGACGGGTAGACTAACCAAACGTTTCGCCTTGGCGGTCCGACCCTTTTTCCTTTTTTTTTTCTGCCCCGGAGAGCGAGAGGAAACCCCTGTCCACACTTATTTCTCAAGGTGAAAGGACCCTTCTCGGTTCTCGCTTCGTATCAACGCGATCGATAGCGCTTCGAATTTTCACGGCTATTGGTCGTTTTTCCGATCGGGAGAAAAATCCACCATTCTACCCAACATAATGAAAAGGTAGCCCTAACATTATCCTTGCCACTGTCGTACGCGGCGGAGATTTCGAAACTGGGTGCAGAGGAGTACGGTTAGTGCCCGTAGTTGGGTTGTTTTACGGCGGAGTGTTTTCGTGCTGTTTTGGGGCTTGGGTCCGAAAGAAAGGCCGCCGAAACCGAAGTGCGTGTAGTACTACCAGACGCACAGCACACAATACAGCCACACAGCAGCACAGCAGCAAAGAAGGCACACAGCACAGGTCCACACAGCCAGCAGACCGATGTTTTTACCCTATGTAGCCCCCGTTTGGCACTCTGAAGAACTGTTCTGCCGCGGATGCCTTGCGTTACGCCTCCAAGCCCCCCCCCCCCCCCCCCCGCCTCCACCCTTTACTGGTCTTACAACTACGCCCATGCATGATATCGAGTGCCCCCCCCCCCCCCCCCCCCCCTCCCCCTCCCCTGACACGTCCTCTCTCCCCCATGCGATCGAAAACCGTTTGTGGCCATCGTATACCATCCGTCGTCAACGTCTCGCAACCAGGCAGGAGAGGGCATCACTGAGGTAACTTTCACGCCTGCCAGGCTAGCTGTCGACTGCTGGCGCGATCTGTGGGGAACCGCGGGAACACACCACCACGAAACGCGCGGAATGGCGTCGCCCGCTAGTTCCTTCGAGGGGTTCAAAGGTCTCGTGCGTGGCGTAAGGAGATGGTGCCGGCGGGAGCACAAGGTGAGGGACCGGGGCGCGGTCCACCTTACATACCTTCTAAAAAAGACGATACGTGGAGTCTACAGCAGGATGGGCCCACGAATCAATATGAACGTATTGAGAGCGTCAGCTCACATTTTGGGGGACTCTTGGAGAGAGTTTCATTTAGAAATCTTGCTCAGGGGCGAGCGCTTTGCTAAATCCTACCAGTGGTATACATTAGCCTGTGCTCAAGGTTTGTTAAATTTTGTATCATGATAAACATCAAAAATCGCGATCAGAGGGCAAGGTGTTTCTTGTGTTTTGGCGGGTCCATGTCGACTGTGTTCCTACTGTAGAACAATACCCTGGTGTGTTTTTTTCCCACTCTTGTTTCGTCCAAGTCAATGCTCCCGGTGCAATTCTATTTACGGGGGAACATAGTTAATAGGACCAAATATTGTTAGTAAAAATGGTGAAATATATAGGTATTTATGTATACCATAGGTCCTATTAACTATGGTCCCCCGTAATAGTGGAGGGTGCGGTTCTGCGTTGTTGAGGTCACGGTGGACGGTTTGCCTGAACATTGTCTGTCGGAAGGGAATGTTTTTTTTTTACGTTGCGCGTACAGCAGTTACGTGTGTTGGGTGTTGACGAGTTTTTTTGTGGTATCGTAGCGACCCCGCCGTAGGCTGGGAGGTAACTGTGTGTACTGCTCGGGGCGTCCGGTAGCACTTTCATCCACCTCTTATTCCGCCAATGTGCCGAAATACGCGGGGTGAAGGGGTGTGTGTCGGGGCTCAAATGGCCGTGGTTCATGTCTATGCGCGTTGATTGACTGTTGATCCCTTCTCGTCCGGCGAAAGCTCGCGGCTTCGCTCCTCCCAAGTCGATTCGACGCGGATTCCGAAGTGCCGTACGTTTGGTGCCAAACGCACTGAGCTTTTCACAAGCGCAATTCCACAATTCACAAGCGCAATTCCACTACGTACCGAAATTTGAAGTACCGTTTGTATTCAATATTATTTTGTAAACTGTCCTTATGTTTGACGGTCTAGCCTTGGCCCGCCAAGGTCTCTCTAGGCACGTGGTACTATTTTTTGTTCAAGGAGTTCCCTGACGACTGTCTTTGACGGCTGTCTTTGACGGCTGTCTTTGACGGCTGTCCGACAAAAGAAGCAAGAGTGCCATCAACCAACAACTTTGCTTGAAACTGGCCTTACACTCCCTGAATTCTGCAGCTTCCGTTTTGGTGCCCCTCGATACCGGACACACATCCTGCATGACGCCATATAAAACGCGAAGTACGCGTGATCGAAGTATCACACCCAGCTTGCGAAGATTAATTTCGAAAAAGAAAACCCGATCTCACAGCTGATGTTTTTTATACTATTTTATTATTTTTTGTGTGTGTATACCTCTGAAAACGATCTTCATTTGTGTTTTTTTTTACTTCGTCTCCGCAGGGTGAACATCGACCCTCCCTCCATTGCAGCTGTTCGGCTGCATCCGGCTGGCGACAAAAACCACAACAGTAGACCTACTGCAGTCTAGGCCTTGCAATCGGCTGCGGACAGCATCGTGCAGTCTTCTCGTGTGCCTCTGCTCTACACGCGCAGCTATGCACACCAAGCAAGAGGTCCTCGAGAGGGATCCCCTCTCTCCGTCCTCCTTGCCTTCTACCCGAAGGATAGAACCCTTGCGTTATTGCATGGAGTCCATACATCGGGGTAGAGTCCATGACTATCAAACAGTGAACTCGAATGGTTGGTAGAAAAAATCACATTTCTTTCTGTGCATTGACTTAGAATATGATGTTTCTGTTCGTCGCCTCCGCAGGGTGAATATGGACCCCCACTGCAGCTGTTCGGCTGCATCCAGCTGGAAGGAAGCGCGGACGGTACTAGGTGAGTTGCGCTGTAGTACTTGTTTCCGGCCTTTGCTGCCTGTCTTTTTGTGCGTCAAGCTCTGGTGCTGCGGTATTTTGTGTGAGAGTTTCCACCCCTTCTTGGGCCGCTGTTCTTGCCCCGCCTGGGATGACCGGGGTTCCGCGAATTGGGCGGACTTACACGCGTTATGATTTTTGAAACGTCTTCGGCGGTCGCTCAGCTTCCAGCACGAACGGGGAGGAACTCATGTTAGCAACAGTATTTTTATTACTCAAGTAGTTATAGTGGTAGTGGTGGTGGTAGTAGCAGTAATAGCAGGAGTAGCACTATTGAATAGTAGTTCAAGCAGTATTAATAGTAGCAGTAGTAGCAGTAATAGTAGGATCAGCGGCAGCAGCGGCAGCAATATTGTTTTTCATAGTAGTATTATTATTATTATTATTATTATTATTATTATTAGTAGTAGTAGTAGTAGTAGTAGTAGTAGTAGCAGTAGTAGTAGCAGCAGTAGCAATAGTAGTAAGAGTAGTACTAATAGTAGTAGTAGTAGTAGTAGTAGTAGTAGTAGTAGTAGTAGTAGTGGCAAGACACTGTTCATAGTAAAGGTGGTGCTTGTAGTAGCGTACATTACCTGCCAGTATGGCTTAGCCACCATGAAAGGCCCGAGGCGTCCCGACTTCGTCGCGAAATACTCTACCAGGTACATCATAAACGCCCCCATACATTCATGCCTAGATGTGTCGCGTCTCTCCTTTGTGTCGTCGACAGGGTGGCACCGCCCCCGGAGGAAGCCCTTGGCCTACAGCCCCTCGTCGAGGATAGGGGCGATGACTGCTGTGACGACGAACCCGTGGCCAGAACCACCCCAAATATGTCGCCCGAGTTGTCGGTGCTGCTGAGCGCTCTCGGCGCTGAGTACACCCTGGTCTACAGCGAGCGAAAGGCTAACGGCAGCGAGAGGGCAAGCTTACAGAGCACGGCAGCGGCAGCAGACATCAGGGGTTTCTCTAGAGAAAGAGGCGACGGCGGTGTCGACGACGACCGAGGTGGTACTTCTACCGCGATAGAATCCGTGAGACCAAAAGCAAAAAAAAACACCACCTCCACAACACCAGGCGCGGGGGAGGCGCTCGGTGGGATTGATCTCGTTCTCGTCGAGAGGGCGGGTTGCCGGAGTGGGATGGGTCCGAAGGGACTCTTAGAGGAAGCGATGCGTGTTTTGAGGGATGAGTGCGGGGGGGGTTCGGGGGATGTCATTGGTCGGCCGTGTTGACAGTGCTGCGCGGGGTTGCACCCCCACTGGGCATGATCAGGGATTGAGGGTGAACACATATTTTTGGTGTACGTATTACAAAGGCCCCGTCGTTCGTCCCCCCCCCCGTCTCGAAAGGGATGCGTGGTCAATGGTCGAATGACTAAGGCAAGCAACAAATGAGTACGCCCCCCCCCCCCCCCGGTGTGTTCAGGTACGCGACACCACCACTTCAGATATAACCCTTTTAGTACTGCAGTGTACATAAAACCTAAGCCTGACTCTAATTCCGAGTGTTTTTCTCCCACATCGGGAGTGTAGTCATTAAGGCCTTCGTAAAGGGGTCAAGTTGGAGGCCAGGCTGAAATCGTTGCGTCAGGCAGGGTGTGTCTCACGCCATCAATAAATTCATTTATTTATGGAAAAAAAGGCTTTTCGTTTGTTTGTTTCCGTCCACGTGTCGGGCCGAATGTTTTATAAGGCGTCCCCAATTTGCGAGGTCTTGTCGCGTACGTGCGGTATGCCCGTTTACGGTAGGTGTTCCATCGCGTACATCGCCGCACGCTGTTTCTCGAGATTTTTCGACCCCGTCGGGTCTCGGAAAGTTCAGTAAAAAATGGCGTCGGTGCCAGGTACTGAAGAGGCATCAGAGGGAAACACACCGTTGTCTCCTGGTGCAGATGATGGTAAGCATGAGGGTCCTGTAACCTGTGCGCCACCACTAGACTACTAAGCCCTTCGCCTAAGAGAAAACGTTTGCAGAAATGCACAGGGGGTCAGGCGTAAGCGACCCAGGATAAACGTACAGGGACAGGGGACTATGCACTGCACGGCCTCAGGCGGGGTCCAGCAGAACATACCTGGTAATCGTCGTTATATATTTTTTGTTGTACACGATAGAGGTAGCACATTTCCGCTATTTTGTTTCTGAAAGACGGGGTTCCTTGACCCGAAATCGTCGGAACGTCAATCTTGATTTCGAAAAAAAAAAGTTTTGTAGACTCGGGCCATGGGATTAATCGCCGCGATGCCTTTTGATTTTTGCTGAAGTCAGTTTTCGGAAGAGGTGTGGAGCTCCTTGAGTGAGGAACCTTAGAATTTTTTGGGGTGAACCTCTATCGTAGAACGCCTCTATGATTTCACCTCTACAACACTCTCAACCAACCTGCTATTACGGGGGGCCATAGTTAACAGGACCAAATATTGTCGGTAAAAGTGCTCAAGTATATAGGTTTTTATGTACACCATAGGTCCTGTTAACTAGGGTCCCCCGTAATACTGTATATATAACCCAGCCCAACTTTACGTATGCGTCTGATATGGTTGAGTCCACATCACAGCGACTCTTCTCTCGACCTGTGCTCTCACTCTAATGGGGCTTAACGTGTCGGATTGCAACGACTGAAGAATCACAAAGCATTACCTCTTTTAGGGCAACCTGTAGTCCCGTTTAGGGAACAAACCACTCAAATTCTAAGCAGTTTGTCCGCAAAACGAGGCTGCAGTACCCAAAGGGTTGATAAGCAAGCGTTGTTTTTACCAATCCACCGGAGGACAACAAGCGCGGGCTGGTGGGGGGTAATAGAATATGTACCAGATATGCCCGGAAGGCAACGTTTAGGGGGTATATGTACGTGGCGCGCGCGCGGCATTTATACGTGTCGAATACTGCTTGCTGCATTTTATTTTCTACCATACAGCAGCAGATTTTACGCGAGTGGTATTGAGACAGACCGTTTTTTTTCTCTCTGTTTTTAGGTCTCTTTTTACCTGCTTGGGCCCCTAAAGGGCCGATAAAATATCGTAGGTATGAACCAGGTATAAGTTCAACAATCCTTCAAGCGTACGTATGTCTTCAAGAGACCACAGCAGAGGTCCCGGCCTCTATTTTGCGCACGACGAGTAAAGTGTTGTACCCCGTCCACAAAGGATATATTATGGCGCTACGAGTAGACGCGAAGCAGGGATGAGGGGTGGGGGGGCGCGCGTTTGACCCTTGCTGCCCCACTGAACCCGCACGCGCGGCGCTGGCGAGGACCGGATGGCGGCCAGTGCCGTTTGAGCGGTCCTGTGGCCTTCGCTGAGGGGTACTTCCGTTGGCGAAGACATCGGAGAAGGCGTGCGGGGAGGAGTGTTAAAATCGTTTTAGGGCGAACTGCAGTCCCGTTGTGGGGACAAACCACTCAAACTATAAGTAATATATCCCCAAAACGGGACTGCGGTCCTGAAAGGGTTACAACCCCTTTGGAACTTGAGAAGGGAAGCATGTCGAAAACTACTATTAAATATTAATATTAATAATATTCCGGGCGACCATATTAAATACCGGTAGAACCTACGGTACACACGAAAACCTACCAGGTACCGTATATGTTTCGCTGTTTTTACTAACAATATTTGGTCCTATTTACTTTGGTCCCCCGTAGTACCAGGTACCACTGCAGTAAGCGGCGATTACAACTACTGCGTTTTGGCCACACGATCAAAGCAGCAGCAGGCATGGGTTGCTGACGTGTAGGGGACCTGTTTGGTGTCCGATGCCCAACTTAAAAAATAGAACATACACGACACGCGCGTAGCACGGTGATAAATTACCGAGCTCCACGCCCTTCCCATGATAGCGTACAAGGTACTGGTACCCATTTTATAACCAACCGCTTCTAATAAGACCGAACCCGTTGTTCTTTCAGTCGTTACACGTATGTATCAGTTATAGTACCCAATCTGGTGCCAAAACGCTAAACGCAGAGGGGTAAGTATTGTTATGGATCTCTCGGATCTATAAGATCTTATGGGCCTTTCGGATCTCAACACAAGATATCATCGATACTTCTAATCTGATACTCGTACCTGGTAGGTGCTACGTATGGATTCAATCATCGTATCTCTTACATATCTTACGGGTTTTTCGGATTTTAGTATATGCCGGCGTCCCCGGTGGCTTGGTAGGTGGTCCGCGTGCCTATCAAGATCATTTTCGTGGGATCAAGTATCACCGAGTGCACATCATGCTCGCAGGGACTTTTTCTTGCATGAAGAAATTGATTAACGGAAAAAAGCGCGAGAGCGTGAGTTAGCTACATTCGATGAAAATCGACGAGCAGTGGGAATGCTGAACCCTATACGCGACAAAAAATTAAGCTACGTACCGGGGGGGAAGAAGGGGCGACACCTGTGACCACGGCTTGTCCAGAAGATCGCCGAGGGTAAGACCTTCTACGAGCTAGGCTGGAAAGTAAAAGTGATGAAAAAAAATAAAATGTACAACTACTAATAATAATATTGGCTGTAAACTGTACTCACTCATGGATCTTTCGGGTATGACCGTTTCGGTTCTATCTTTGTCAGTGACGACGAAACGGCGAGAACAAGCACCAGGTACACCCGAGACTGTACGGCTGTACGAGTACGGGTACTTTGATCGCACCACGTTCCTATATGATCACAAATGCGACCCAAGCTCGTGTGGCACTGCTGTGCCTGCTGCTCTGCCGTTTCGGCTTCGGGCGTTCATTGACCATCCCGGGTTTCGAGCGTTGCGCGCTACAGCAGTGGCCGCTTACTCGCGGCTCGAGTGGAAAGAAGTACAACGTATGAACATAGCCTGACTGTGGTGCGAGATGCAGGTAGCCAAGCAACACGTGGAGCGAGGCGCGAGCAAGTATGACACCAGCACCACCAGGCATGTATACATGTATACTTCGCAGTACATATCTCAACATGGGGGGCAAGCGTTTGAGATTGAAATTACTTCTTCTGCAATGTTTGTATGGTTGGCGGATCACCGCTGTTCACCCCCGAGGGCGCCCACTATTAGGCGATATGCGGGCATTTTTGCTGTCGACATACATATAGTATGGGGTTGTTCATCAAGTTGAGCGTACGATACAGCTTTTCTCAGAGGCTGTTTTAAGTCTGTTTTGGGGGGAGGTATATACGTGCAGTATATAAAAAATCCTCAAGTGAGGAAGCTTTGTAGAAACAGCAAGTGTATCCCAGCCCTACATACGTACGTACGTACGTACGTAGCATGCGCCAGTATTGCTCGTCGCACAAAATGCATGTTTAGTTGGTCCCCTTTCACGTCCCTTTACTCGTTATGCCAGTTTTTCGGTGAGGTGCAGAGCCTCTCGCGAGCGAAGGGCCTAAACTCGGCAGCGAAAATGGGAGTACCCTCGCTATATAGCGCAGCCTTTGTCAGCTTTGAGCGTCATCACACGGCACCCACTGCTGGTCTCGAAAGGTAACTCGTCGACCGTGTCACCCCTTCTCCTTCCCGATGCTTGTCTCTTTTTCGAAAGGGCGCCCTTGCGGTCTGCCCTCAACAGGAGAGCCGGCCCGGCCAGACTGCACAGAAAAGCCATGGCGCGATTAGATCGCGAGACGTGGGCCGGCAGCGGTAGCAACAACGGCAGCAGCGTTTTGGGCGAAAACGTGAAGCACCTCTCCAAAGTCGCTCGTTCGAAAGTCGCTCAAGATAACTCGGCGAGATGGGGGACTACTGGTCGTCGCCAACCGCGCAAGCCCACCTTGCGGACAACCACGCGGCTAATAAATTGCAATTCCAATTCCGCCGAGATGAAGACGACGACGCCAGGTATATTTATTTACGGCCTGCAGCCGGTAATTCCTTGCGTACCGTACAGGAAAAGGGAGTCACCCAGGGGGCGAATGAGTGAGCTCTTCTGCCCAAACGGCACGCGCGCCACCGCTTACCTACGAGCCTCAGAAGGCAGTGGCAAGAGCAATGCCATTTGCGGCGGCGGCGGCGGCGGCGGCGGTAGATCCGCTGCCCTTCTCGGCTCCTTTGCCCGAGGTATTCGTCCGCGACAGGTAGAGGGGGTTTCCTCCCGCGAGCGCGCCTCGCGGGACCTCCAGTCGCTCCTCAGGCGGACAAGTAGAGGGCGGGCGCATAGATGCAGGTGGCGGCTAGGGGAACCCTTCAGACGAGAAGAAGAACACCGGTCTCTCGTACACCAGGTATCGGATGATGGGGAAGGGTGCAACAGGTGCCACGATGGTGGTAGCTGTTCAGGCGGCGATGCTGCTGCTGCATCTTCTCAGGGTGTGAATTCTAATGTGATATCGAATTCATCCGTCGATGTCGTTGGCCCGGGTCAGTCTCCGGTCGACGCTCTATCCTTGTCGAAACTACGGCTGTGCGTGATAGCGGCGTGGACGGGTGGCGTTGTCGACGCTGCGATCGCCAGGATAACAGGCGCCGATGACACCAACACCGGGGAGAAAAGTCGGGTACAATCTGGCCCCGCTAGCGTGTTAAGAAACGTTCGGGTCGTCGCCGGTGAGTTCATGGCGAACGTCAGTGAAACTTGTTTGCTGTATGCCGTCCTTTCCCGTGACTTGCTGCTAACGACGACGCCCGCAGAACTCGAAGCAGCAGCACCATTGTCGGCAGTGACGACCAGCACTGAAACTAGTCGCGATTGCGCCAGAAGACCTGGCACAGAGCACAACTCCGCTTTGGCGAAGTGTCGAAAGGACGGAGAGGACACACCGGTGGCGAATCGGTTGTCGAGTGCTTTTACCAACTCTTCCCGCGTTCACGGTGATGTAGCTCATATTTTTTTCCCAACGCCACCCTGCTCAACATCGTTGGTGCCGCCAGACAGCGCCGACCATCGTAGTTGCACCGGTATCCCCTCGCTTCTACAACAAGGTGTAACTTGCAGCAGTTCCATATTTTCGCGGCTAGACAGAGGGGAGACGGAGGAGGTAGACGACCAACCCGCCCTGGCCGCCTCCTCGGTTGTCAACAGTGGGGATCTGACCAATGCGATGGAGGATGGAGCTGCCGCCGACATGTTGATGCGGCGTATATGTGACAGCCCAAGAGAAAACCCGCGCAAACCAGACGAGAACAAAACCTTTGCACCGATAGACGCGCCCAGAGACAACAAAACCAGGGATATTCCTGACGACAAGTCTACGGTATATTGTGGCGGCGCCTCCAAGTCTGCAGTACATTCTTGTGGCACCGCCAGCCAACTCAAGACTCACGCGAAGGAAACGTCTGCGCGAGGGGGCTCGCCGCCAAGTGCCCAAACGGCGTTGCTGGTAGACTTCACCGGGATTGGCACCAGGCCGGTAGAGGCGGTGCCACGACCAAGTGTTACCGCTCGGTGGACGCGGAAAGGCGGAGGGTTTCTGTTCAGAAAGCGCCGGTGCTCTCCTCGGGTTGATTGCACCGGAAGCGGCTGCGGCGGCGGGAATAGCATAGACGGTGACGGGGAAGAGAGTGCCGTATCTCTACTCTCAGCCTCCGCGGTAGGCCACGGCGGGTCCGGAAACATGGTGTCCCCTGCCTTGACGACAGGGCTACCTCGCGGAGAGCCTGTCGATATCCGTGACGTTGTGGTTGGCTCGGACGGAGAGGTGACCGTCGGTCGGAAGGCCGTGCTCCAAGTCCGCCGCCGCCACGGAGATTATGCCACTAGCGATAGGCCTCCAAAAGGAGCAAGGACCGGGGATACTTTAGACACAGGGATCGCGCACACGATCTACGGCGTAGCTATAGGGGGGTCGTCGGGAGCAACCACGGAGGAGTCCCTTATTCTGGCGGAGAATTCAGCAGCTGAATCTCCCGCGGTTTTCCGGTACCGTGTTTCGGTGCCAGATCAGCACGCGCCGATATCTGTCCCGGGACGCGGTAGAGTGTTCCCTGTCACGGGGGAAGAAACGGGTGCGGGTGCCGAAGCATGTGGTGGCACTGGGGGTGGTGGGAACGCCGCAGTGGAGAGCATTGGCCGCAGAGCAGAGGGCAGCGCAAGCACGAGGGCTGCAGCGGACACCGATGATGCTTGCTCGAAAGCGCCGTGGAGGGTGCGGCCGAAGCCCCCACATGGAGCCAAGACGCGATCGCTGACGATATCACCTAGGAAAATACTGTACACACACGCTGCCGTCAGTCAGCCACGCTACGAAGGCGGGGGGAGTCAGGTGCAGTTTTTGATGGCGGGAAATTACCGGAACGGCTACTCTTACGAGGTGGTCCAGTCGTGAAACAGATTGCCACTCGATCGACATTTTCGCACCCGTTTGGAAATATTAGGCCTCAAAATTTCACAGTTGTATTCTCGAGTTTGCAGTGCATTTGCAGACATTAGAATTTTTTGAATCTGAGATTGTGGAGAGACGTCATGTCGAGAAATCCCGGATGCCTCGATACTGAAGTCTACACGAAGGCCCGAAAATCTGCACTGCGGATGACGCTGATACTCTATGTGAGCATTCCTTGAAGCATGACGAAACGATCGACACCCTCACCATCGGCTTATTCGTTTATCAAGAAGTATGTCGTTGATACTATCCTCAATACAAAGTTAAGTTAAGATATTCCGATGAGCGACACAAAATCTTGATTTCCCAACCCAATTTATCGTATTTTTGTCTGAAGTTTTTACACGTGATTCGCATCGCTCTCGTCTCAACGTTACTTTTGCCTTTTTTTTTTTTTACTTTGTGCTCCCGTGTTTTTTTGCCGAAATGCCGGTAGGGTTTTGCTTGAAACGGCCATAAATCCCCCCTTCTCCCCCATGTTTTTAAACCTGTCATATATATATATAATATGGGTTGGGTTAGCGTCGATTGGCGACGACGCTGTAAACCACGCCTCTCACTGCGTAAGCTAGACAACTAGTGTACCGGTTTTATTTTGTCGGCGGCTACCACATCTGACGGTCGAGTTAGATATTTTTCGTACGGGGAGAACCTTAACTCCGCACAAGGGGGATGATCGTATAACGTAGTGTGTATATAGTGAGGCACCCACAAGGCAGTTACATAGTAGACCCATTACTGTCTCTGGAAGTGGCCACACCAAGAAATAAATCAATTCATTGACGCTGTCATCCATATGCAAGAAAACCCGCCTCAAAAGGGGTTCTTAGTGGGATGCAGCCCACCCTTAATGCGACTCGCCCAACATCTCACGGCGCTTCGCGCCTGGTGCAAGCAGTGTTTGCCGGGTCGGTGAAAACGTCTCAGCACTGCTGTAGGGATGCGAGCGTTTATGGTCATACAACTACGGCCATGCATGGCATGAGCTGTACCCCCCCCCCCCCCCCCCCGAGAAGAAAACAAAAATGCAAAAAGATGTTCGTTTCGTTTTACTCTGAGGAAAGCCTACACAATTTTTCAGATCGAAAATGGCAAAACCGAGTTGGGAAAACGCCGGCAGGTACCGCCTCGTGAGTACAGCTAGACCAGCTCGTAGCAGGGAAGCAAGAGTGTTTGGATACCTCCGGCAGGTCAGACCTCGAGTTCACGCTGGATGGTTCGGGGTAACCTAATCCTGATCCATGTAATCTGCAAGATGTTGACAAACAAAATGTTCGCCGAATGGGATCTGTGTGACACGGCACGAATACGTAGCGCACATTTTTTTTTTCTGCCGGGCAGGGATCTCAGACAAGGTTCGGCTCTTGCACGAGATACTTTGGCAGAACGGCGAACGTCTACAAGAAGGGGTCTGTCTGATGCGCTCGTCGTGTTTGCTGCATGTGCGTGATTTTCTCTCGACATTCGTGCTCTAAAACGTGTGTGATACGGACGCGTCGTCGGGTAGAAGGAGGCGTTACGGAAGGCCAGGGAGGAAGAGTCGTCCGTTCGAGACTATGCACGTTCATCAGGACCATTGGAGTTGAGGGAGGGGAGCGTATTTTTGGATTTTCTCGGCACACAGATACACACAGATTTCACTAAAGCAGCGCCCTGTGCGGTAAACAGCTACGAATATATCAACCAACCGCTGTGTGTAATGTTGTGTACGGTAATATTTATAGAAGGTATTCCGTCGCTGTCGCCGTGCCGATCTCGAATGGTTGCTCGAACGGGCAGTGTAGGAGGAATCACGTCGATTTTTTTCCCCATGTCCACGCTGCGAGCTGCTCTTTGTGGTCGTCGCGTACGTCAGCAGGTGGCGCGAATCGTCTTTGCGTCCGGTCAACTTTTTCTGTAATACACTGCGCATTTGACCTGGCGAAGAGAGAGATTTGTTTTTGCTTGCTCTGCTTTTTAGGGGAGAAATACAGAGTTAGTGTCCGGACGCGGGGGCACAACTGGGCAGGAGAGTAGGGATCATTTCGCGGCTCTTTCCTCCTCACGCTATTAGTAGTCGAATTACATCTTCTTCTTCTTCTTCTTCTTCTTTTTAATCGCGTCTTTCGGCGCCCACAAAATTTTCACCATCGCGATGGCGAACACCTTCGTGCCCTCTGATAGAGAGCACGGAAAAACGCGCACGAATGTAGGTCAAGGCGCCGAAAACGAATCGTTTCTGCGTGGTTTTATGTTGTGTTCTCTGCAGGCGTCGGACAGTCGCGCGGGCCTGCTCGTCAGCAAGCGAGCGGACACAAGAACAACCTCGATGGTGCTCAACAGCGGCCGCGGGATACCATAGGGCGTGATGGTACAAAAGGCCACCGGTGACCGACGTCGCGGAACCGTCGCCCCGGCGGGACCGCCCTCGAGTCGACCGAAGCCCTCAAAGCTATGCTGGGCGCGTTCAGCTTGGTGATGCTCAGTTAGGTAGCGCAGCGCAAGTAGTCGCGACGCCTCGTTAAATACCACCGAAGCGCTGTCGACGCTGATGCAAAGAGGTGGGATAATTATTACGGGGAAACACAGTAATCAGGACCCAATGTGCTTAGTGAAAACACTGGAACATATTGGTTTTTATGTGTATGATGGGTTCTGATAAGTATGGTTCTCCGTAAGAGTATTTTGCTCTCTTTTAAGAGACGAGGACGGGGCAGGGCAGAGCGAAGGGGTTCAAAAACTTGATCAATTGATTTTGTGAAGGGGAATACTTCGAACTATATTTCCGAGGAATTACATGCTTATTTAGTTGATGCCTAGTTTCTGGTATATCTGTAGCAGACGACATGATATGTGCTTGGCGTCTTCGACTTTTAGCCCGAGTGCGTCAATCTGTCTTTTGATACATTGCGCCGGAGAATGGATAAAGCTGAGGCGATGTTTTTGGTTTTGATATCGCGCGGAGGGGTGTCTACCCCCAGCTACTCCGGTGGACACGGAACCCCTCCGCGCTTCGCACACTCGGCATGTTTCGCCCGGTGTCGTGCTTTGGGAAGGAATGTGCTACTATGCAGCCTCATGTAGTGAACCTACGGCTACATTTCGAGTGAGAATTCTGCGCGACCGTTCCGGCGGGTTTGTCGAATTTTAGACCTTTTCTTTATTTTTTTCCGCTGTGACTGGGCTGACAGCGGGAGTACGTCCGCAGGCAACCGAAAGTTTTCACTTTGACAAGGCGCCGGAAGAAAAAGTCTCAGGCTGCGAAGAGCGGCAAACAAGGGATATACGCGCAAACATGTTTATTCGCTTGCACTCGCGGTTCTAGCGATGGGCTGCTTTTTACCAAGGGTTGATGGCTCCTGTTGCGAATGGACGTTATCTGTCCGAACTGGCAAAAAAAAAACTGAACCACGGAGAGCCTGCGTACTCGTAGGTATCTCCCGCCCAGCGAGCTTTGCTGTCTGCGGCGCGTTGGGGTGCCGCTGTCACCCTTGATTCCAGCCTCACGGCGCATTTTTTCAACGGTATCTCCGAAGAGGCAATCTCAACAGTATGGCTTTTGGCCACGTTTGTGCCTGCCTACTCTGCCACGTGTGCCATGGCATGCCACTGCTAGCACTCCCCCGTTCGATCAAGGGCATCCACCGACAGGTGGAACGGTAGAGGGTCGCTATTTTCTAAGACCGAGCGAGAGGCATGTGTCCTACCCGCGCTGGTCCCACACTGTTTGCGTCGCATTCTCGCCTTCCGACTCCTGTCGTGTCATCAAGCTTGTGGGGGAGGGACGGGGAGAAGACTCCGCTGCTTATATGGTCCTCCGCTCTACTGGAAGCATCGTTGCACGGATGTGCAAGCAGACTTGGCTTCGATGGTTTTACTGCGCAGCCCCCAGGCTACGCAATGAAACACTTGGTAGGTTGGAAAAAAAAAAACTTGATGCACCGACGCATGCATCGATTCTTGGATTTCAGCATGAGTGGGGGTATCTTCACTGGTCGAGTTGAGAGTGGAAAACAGACTCCAACGTCAGCGGTGCTCTAAATTTGCTGTCGACCAGAAAGCCCCTCAACGTTCGGATTATTCCGAGCGGTCTCCCTCGTGCGAAACTGCACTCATCCTTAAAATAAATGCCGCTCGCTGCTGTACGACAGATACACGCCTTAAGCGAGGCCTTTTCCTGAGTCATTTGTTCGTCCTATATGCCCGTAGCTCTGATTCGTCGGCCATTTTCCTTAAACTGACGTGTGATCGATGCGGTACTACTAGGAGTCGGCCATATTGTATAGACTTCCTCCGCCGGTGATGCCTGAACATGGACGCTGGTGTCATAGAGTTTGTATGTATCGTCGACGCCGAATCCTGCACCTCCAGGGTATAAGACGTGCATCGCGGCTCTGCGGCCGTCACAGGCTACGATACACAGAAGTGGCCGTTTAGGACACCGCCTTCCCACAGGCGCCCATACTTGCCGCCGTTCGGAATCAAACGAAAGCCGTACGCCGCTGCAACGAACACCTGCGAACGACCCGCGGCTTCTCGTTCACGAAGCAAGCAAGCTGCTTCTTCTACTGCGGCTGCTGATAATAGAAATTTATGTATTTTTTTTAATGCTTCTGCCGCTTGGTATTGTACGTACTGTAGCTTTTTCTGCTGCAGCTGCTACATCTGCGTGCTGCTGGTGTGGGTGCGTTCCACAAAGGAAAATCGTCTAGAACGTCTCGCAACGCGGCTACCAACTGCGCTACCCCGGCCACCACCTTTGCAGCACCAAATGATTTCTAAAACTAACTGTACCCACAAAAAACGCTTCAAAATCCCGCTCATAAACCTTCCGCACGTCGGACGGATCATCTACAGATAGATTATCATCAGACAGATCATCTACAGATATATCATCTACAGATGGATCATCTACAGATAAATCATCTACAGATATATCAGATACGAAGCAGATAATCTAATTTTTCACCTTACGTAATGAGATGCTGCGCAGGATATGTGCAGTACAGATTCAACCCCAGGAAACGTGCCCTAGATCACGCAGATCACACGGCTCCCACCCGGCAACATGAGCTAGACCATACATATCATACAGATCATACAGATCAGGAATCGATCTGCCCTGAAATATGTAGATCATAGAGTGGGAGCAGATGATCTATCCGAGATGCGACAACCTTCTGCATTGGACCGACAAACAAGCTTTACTTTCAGCGAATAAGAATAAATCGTCCTTGAACGTGTACTGTATACCTCCAACAACAACGGCGTAAATGAACCGGACAAAAACAAAAAAAATGGGCGTTAGAGCCAAAGGTACGTCCCAAACATTTCAGGGACTCGCTTTTCACGCGAAAGGGCGAGGCGTCCTCAAAGGTCGCGGCCCATGAATGTCAAAACAATAACAACAACAAACACGCAAGGGTGTTGGGGGGTGGGAGGCCACTCAATACAAAAACACGCATGGTATCATGGAGTATCATACATACGTGCGTTAGCTTTGACCTTGAGTACTACCGGTATGGCAGCGAAAACTGGAGATAACGAATGGCTTGACCTCAATTTTTTTTTCAAAAAGTGCCTGGCCTCATTATTATTATACCTGGAAAAAACAAAACGTGCATGTTCGACTGCATACATAGAGTACTGCAGGACGACAGCATTTACCTTCAAAATATTACCGATATGGCAACGGAAACGGGACAGAATGCTCGGCATGACTTCACACTCTCAAAGTGCGCCTGACATCACTATAATACCTGGAAATATCAAAAGAGGAGGTTTCGACTACAGCACTACAGGACGTCAACCACACTCACACCCAGGGCGAAAAAACAGCCACCAAGTTCAGCCGTCGTCTCTACGTAGCAGACTTCCTGCGCGCGACAAACAAGGAAAGTGTGCTGTGCCTGCCTGCTGAATATCCATGTACGTGCGCTCGCGCAACAAAGAAATAGGCGCTGTTGCTGAATACCGTACCTACGTGCGTACCGACCCTCTACTACGAATAGGAAACAGGGGTGCTGACCCAAGTAATACCACTAATTCAATAGATGTGCCCCCCCCCCCCCGCTGCTGGAACTTTAGCTCAGCTGCTCTCAATTTTATTATTTTTCCGGAAATCTCAGACCGGGTACCTCGTGGGGCTCTCTTCTTAATGAGAGGACCGCTACGAGTAGTGCACAGCTACAGTTGAGCTAATGCAACAGCGTATCGACGGAGTCTACCGCGGCACTACTCGGCGGGTTCACCCACGTGCGCCGCGTCTACGAACGCTACCCCTAAAGGAACCGATACACCCCCCAACGAACCAAGTAACGCCTCCGAGCGATACAGCAAAAATCACTCGAGCGCGTGCTTGATCTCTTCAGGGCTCGCGTCACCGTAAGACCCCAAGACTACTCGCTGTCGGCTCTTTGGCAAATACATTAAATGCCCTCAAAACGCGCGGGAGAAAGAAATTGCTGCCCTAGTCGCGCGTCAACCCACTAAAACACCTCCGCAAGAATCTCACGCCCATTACCAGACAGTCCCAATTACACACGGAGGGGCCCCGTCGCCGCGATGAGGGCACGGTAGATGGAGGAGCGATGCGTACTGCGCCGCGGGTGACAACGCGTATATACCCTGCCGCGGGATGAGCTAAGCGACGCACAATGTGCGCCCAGAAAACCACCACTCTGTTCCGCAACATAGGGATCGTCTGTATTAAATGTTGATACAATAGAAATCCTGATATTTCGGGACTAGAGATACGATAGCCGGTAACCACATTCATTGCCGGTAAAGTCTCCAAAAAAACACGTTCGCGCGCGCGCACGGCGTGCGAAGTGTCAATCGGGTAATATGAGCTAAACTACCACCTCGCGAAAACCGTCACAATTCCTGCCTACCTACCCTCCGTTTGTAAGAGCATCGCAATGAAGCAACCAGTGCTGACAGAGTAAAGCCATAAACCCACCAAACCCCAGTAGGGTTCTTCGTACGAAATTAATCCTACTGTATCTAAATGGGCATGTTTCCCTTCCTTGGGGTTTTCCCTGTTGGAATCCTCGTGGGGACGACTGAAACGAACCGATCGGAAAGTAGATTATCTTGTGAGCCAATCGCTCTGGCGCTGGCGCCCTTGCGATCGAACACCCGCGGATGTCCACCTGGCAATGGTCCCCCGTTATACGCCAGCGGCTATCGCGTCTGCGCGCCCGCGCGCTACTCGCGCCAACAGGTACTCCAGGGAGCAACGCTACGCTGTTGAACTTGCGTCACGGAACAGAAAAAAAATATTGAAAAAACGAGAACGAAAAACGAGAAGAACCATCTACCGACTTGACAAAAAACGTGCTTGTCCCTGACTATAAAGTACCTCGTACCGACTATAGCGGAGTTTTTCCTCCTATTTAATAGAAGGCACTGCTAAAAATGCCGCGAATGCTGCAACGAGGCTGCCGTGTAGCTGTGGGCTAAATAAAACAAGGAACTTGAAAAAAAAAAAACACGATAAGATGGGGCCTGCGAACTGTCTCTTCTCTTCACATCCGCGTTCCTCGCGAAACGCGGATGTGGCAGCTCGCAAAATAAGGCGGGCGACGTTGGTCTGCTAACGCCAAACGCGTACTTAGCGCTATGATTGCACCGGTATATGGACCTCACAATAAGAGCATGTCCAATTGGATCTATCAAGAGGTAAACAAAAAAAAACCCCGATAGAATAGCTAGCACTCACTCACACGAAGAGGGGGGGAGGGAGTTGCTTTCGCTGGGGACAGGGGATAGGGGACAGGGGAGAGGGAGACACTTGTCCCCCCTTCCTCCCCCCCCCGGAGTTAGCCCTTTTTAGGACTGGAGTAAGTAGGAACCCAAATCTGACTATAATCCCAAGTGATTTGTCCCCTCAACGGGGGTGCAGTCCTAAAAGAGTAGGAAGGGTCACCGACAAGACCACCATATCGCACGCACTTCAAACGACCGCAGCTACGCATATAGACTTAGCTATCCATAGCTGAAGAAGAGAAAAAAAAGCGGCGCAAATACTGCCTGCCGTGCATTGCTTTTGTTGGGTCACAAGCCTGGATCCGTGTGGAGACGTTCGTCGGCCAGACCATGTCGGCCGCTGTCACTAATGCAGCCACCGTAGCCGCCGCCGCCGCCACTGGCGCCTACTTCCTCACCTCGCGACCCCGGTAGGGAATCCGACCGACTGACTACGCTGTCTCCGCATCAGGAAATCGACAGTGAAAAAAATTAAGCGCCAACGCGCACGTTTCGATTCTCCGTCCGTCCAACAAGAGTAGTAGATCCATCGAGGCGACCACAAACTTGAAAACGTTAAGGGTGCCTTAGATCGCATAAACGCATACTGTACTGCATTCCATGGCTTTTTTCTTTCTTCTGATTCTGCCATGTTCTACCTCTGGCGGTTACTGCCCTCTGCCTGACTTCAAGGCGACGTGCACCCCGGCTGGATAGGGTAGGGCAGGGTAAGGTAGAGGGTAGGGAGGAAAGGCGCGGGCTAAAGGAGAGTGCTCAAGTGCAGCGCCAAGTTGAAAGTTGTCAGCACTATCGTCGGCACGAAATGGTACCACGGAAAATCGCCAATCCTGCATCCAGTCCGGCGGTACGTAGACATGTGGGGCAGACGGCAGCGTCCGAGTGAGCGAGGGGTGGAGGAAGAGAAAATGAGGGATTGGGGGGGGGGGGGGGGGGAGCTATGACATCGCGATATAATTTCAAGCTTGTTTTATTTTTCTTGTTTTTCGAAGTCAGTCGTACAGCGTATGTAGAACAATAGTGTGGCTGCTGGGTACGGGTGTACGTACTTTGTTCGTTTGTCAAATGTGTGTGTTGTTGCTTGTTCCTTTCTAGGTGTCCTCAAGATTTGTTGGAGAGTGTGTATTGACAGCGTGCGGTTTGTTCCCGTATACGAATCGCAACCGTGCCTGCTCTTGCCAACGATGACCCCCCTAGCACTGGTGTTCACACGTCATCCTCGTCACTATCGCCATCACGATCATCATCATCATCATCATTATCATCATAATCGTCATCGTCAGGTTCATCATCATCGTCATCATCATCATCCTCATCATCGTCATCATAATCATCATCGCTATCGTCATCATGATCGTTACTAATGTCATCATTCTCATCATAACCATCACCATCATCATCATCATCATAATCATCCATGATCGTTACTATTATCATCATTCTCATCATCATCATCATCATCATCGTAATCATCCATGATCGTTACTATTATCATCATTCTCATCATCATCATCATCATCATCATCATCATCACCATCATCATCACCACCACCAGCAGCACCAGCACCATCACCATCACCACCATCACCACCACCACCATCACTATCACCATCATCATTAGCATAACAAGGCAATGACGCAGCAACGACATAAATATAACGGCGACGCAGCACATATCTGGACAGCACCGTATCACACGGGGTGAAAAGATAACACACCGTATCACACAGGGGGATAAGACAACACACCGTATCGCACGGGGTGATAAGACAACACACCTCATCACACGGGTGATAAAACAACACACCCCCTGCGAGGTTTTCCCGAGACGGTCTTCTCCAAAACAAGGGAGGCAGAAAGGCGTACACAACATTAGTTAGGGTTGCAGTCCCTTTCGTCAGCACTGCCCCGATCAGGGGGGATTATGGTGCTTCTTCTTACCTGTACGTGTGTACCATGACTTCCAGATATTTATGTACTACCGTAGTTTCTATCTAACAAGAACAATGGCAAGAAGACGAAAACGTCGGAGATATTGTGAACAAGGCCCAGAATGGGCTTTCAATAGAGATACACCGCAGTAACAACCACGGAGCTGACAGTCAGCCAACGGCGAAGATGATGGCGGCTTTGGAAACTTCTCCCCGAGGTCCTTTTCCACCCACGCAGCTTTTCGGCGCATGCACCCTCCCCGTTGTCGAGGGAATCAGCTCGGAAAATCCGTCTGAGCGGGAGTGCCAACGCTAGCGTGTTTTACTGTACCACTCTGGGCGGTATTGTAAGAACCCGTCTTGAATCTTATATGATTATCAACCGCTCCTTATATTCCCGGTCAGAGTGTGAAGTACCAGGTATATGTTCACTGCCCGGTTTGGTCACTTCCGTGTTGGTAAAAAAAGGGATCCTAAAACCCCGTCGAAGAGAACAGAAAAACGAACACCGCAAGACAGGGACATGTGGTGGACTGCGATCAAACCGAAAGAGATCATTGTATATCGCGCACTGCTGACAGCCTTGCTTGCTTGCTTACCTCCACGCGGCGCCCCCAACAGTAAGCAGCGTGGTCGCAGTTGTCCAGCAGAGCATCAGCTTCACCGACGAGTCGTACGCCTGAGACGATGACCTGTGGTAAAAACAGACCGTTGCACGTATGTATGCCAGTCGGTGCACGCGCAAGAAAAAAAACAGGACTCGTTTGTTCTTGACCCCTTCATTACAGGGACCGGACTCCCGTTTGGGGGACAAATTGCTTGAAATTAGACTCAAGATATCCTTGTCTAAAGTATTGCCGGCGACCGTAAAATGCCGATGTACTGGCCTGGCACATGTCGGCAATACTACAGAGAGGAGATAACAACTTTTGTTCTGTGTTCCCAGTTTCCAGAGTTTAAAACCGGTCTTGCTTTGCGAAAATACCAGTTTTTTCTTGCGAGGGTGCATAATACCACTTTGTTGTCAGCGTAATACCACTCTATCCCGAACATGGGCATGGACAACATGACGCCTGACACATGGCATGATACGCGATACAATACAGGAGGTCCACCGTACCATGTATGTCAGGGATACCATAAAAATCTAGCGTAAAACCTACCTCAATACGTACCGAAAGATGTGCCGTAATATGTACCGTAACATGTACGTTCATGACATACCTGGAGGAAGCACCTCCGCCGGTCGGAACCCAGGGAACGGCGGTCTTCATGATGCGGTCCTTGATTGCGTACAGGTGAGAGAAACTGGACGAAAAAAAACGCAGAGAAACATTAAAAAAAAAAAGAAGCTTAGAATTCCTGTTCTTATCGTGTTTTGTTATCCATCACTACTATTAACAAGTGTGAGGCACAGTTTTGGACGTCGATCGCCCATGATATAATAAATAAACAGGTATGGTGCGTGCGGAACAAAATAACAAGACCCGAGGAAGCTACACAAGGGAAAATTGTTGGACCATTCTATACGAAGAAACGAAATTTATTCAAGAAAAAATAGAGCACAGCAAGGTGAGCGGGAGAGGCTTGAAAAAACAAAAGCTTCGCAAGTAACGCAGTTCAGTGTGATACAGGTCCTCTGGTCTTGTCCTGCCCCTCCTCTCCCTCCCTCCCTCCCTCCCTCCGTCCCTCCCTCCTTCTTTCGGTTACCATGAGTCACCTCCCCGCCCCTCCCTCCCCCTTTCCATCTGACTGTTACCATTTTAGTCGCCCCGCGCCATCCCACTTCCCATCTTCCTGATACCATTGGTCACCTCCTCCCCCCCTCTCACTCTTTCTTTTCTTCTTAACATATTTGTATATACTCGCGGCGTCAAGAGGCGGCAGGGCAGGGCAGGGCAGGGCAGGGCAGGGCAGGGCAGGGCAGGGCAGGGCAGGGCAGGGCAGGGCAGGGCAGGGCAGGGCAGGGTAGGGTAGGGCAGGGCAGGGCAGGGCAGGGCTGCAGCCATGTATGCATCAAGGTATGCTTTTCATCAAGTGTCAAGAAGGGCCGCGTTTTTCTATAATTCTTGACCGAGAAGGTGCTACCCATGCTTATGCCGTTGCCGCTGTTGTTGTTACCGCTGTTGCGTCCTCACCCCCCTGTATCTCCATAGCCAAGCGCCCTTCGTTACGAGCGAAGTGTTCTCTATTGCGGAGTTTGAAACACGCCTATGCTGCATCTGTCATCCCCCCAGCAGCTGCACACACACACACCTCTGGATGACCTTGACCCTTTGGCAGCTGAAGTCGAACCTCTGCTTGGCCCAGATCCTCATGACAATCACGGAGAAGAGGATGGAAGGGACCGCGAAGGAGATGTTGAACCACAGCACCGAGCTCGGCTTGAACCAGATCAGCAGCATGCCCGGCAGGGGGCCCGTGAAGATAGCCTACGGTTTGTTGGTCGGTCGATCGGTTGGTTGGTTGCTTTGTTGGTTGGTTGCTTCCGTTGGTTGTTCTGGTTGGCTGATTGGTTGATCGCTTGTTTGGTTAGTTGGTTTATTGGTTGGTTGGATGATTCGTTAGTTGTTTGATTGGCTGGTTGTGGCTGGTTGTTTGGTTGTGTGATTGGTTAGTTGGCTGGTTGGCGCTTTGGATACTTCGAGTTGGTAACGAGGCGGTGGGCAACTAAAAAAAACACACACACAGACACACACACACACACACACGCACGCAAGCGAGTGGTTTCGGCTCGGATACAACAAAAAAGAACAACGAAAACAATAGAATCAAGAATAGGAGTAGTTGGTTGCAATCAAGAGTCAAGATGCTGACAACGATGAGCGCACCCGCCATGGAACTGACGGCTTCTTCACTCTCTAGATGTAGAGGATGTTGGGTTGATTTATGGCGGTGCGAGGGAGAAACAGCAGTGACGCTACAAACGAAAACCAGCGGCAGTCGTAGCGACGATTCTAATCAGAAAGGTTGAGCCGTGCCAACAGCACTATTCCACTATGGCCCAAAACATCACGAACATTTGTATTGAATATTAACATATCAAAGGTCCTTATGTTTCGGTACTTAGTGGCTTTATGATGGGGTGTCATTGACGCCATGAAGTGGGAATGAATGACCACATTATTAGCAAAAACACACTACTGTAAGTGAAAATTATTTGGCGGTGAAGGACAACAACAGTAAGCACACGTCGACACCAACCCTGAAAAGCCGGCCGACGTACGTCGACAATGTGAAAACTGTACATTAGTAGCGGCTTAGCTCGGTGACCCGGGGTTGCAATGATGTAAGGCCACCGCGCTGGGATTGTTCTTGTTAACACCTCGGGTGATATCAGATGTAGCAACATATTTTTGCAATGGGCGTGACGATGACAAAATCATACCTGCGACACGAAACCCCCCCCTCCCCTGCATGACATGGGTGCACCCACCCCCCGCCCCCACTCCCTCCAAAACATGACACCGTCATCCAAATCATGCTGCTCATCCTTCATGCTACTCACCGAACACCTCGCGTTTCGCTTCGCGCTTGATGCAAGCATATGTCTATACCTGATCGGTGAAAACCCGAATGTGCTCCGCCCCAGCATGGTAGGGACGCGAGGGTCTGTGGTCATGCGACTACGGGCATGCATGATGTCCAGTACACCCCCCCCCTGTTTCCCCTCTGCTTCTTACCATCGCCGTCGCGGAGTAGTAGAACATCCCGCTGATGTAGCACAGCTTCTGCATCCGAGTCAGACTAGACCGCCAGAAGTCCTTGTTGCACAGGAGCGTCGTGCTCCCCATGCACCACCTGTACTGCTGCATGAAGAACGCTCGAGGTTCGTCGGGGCACGTTCCCATGGCCATCACCTGCGGGATGTACTTCACCTTCTCGACGTCAACCCACGCACGCGCAAGCACGGACACACGCACGCACGCCAAGAAACGATGATTGATCAACACGCCATGGTTCGGGTGGGGGGGGGGGGGGGGGAAGGGTGGGGGGGAAGGGGTAGGGGTTGGTAGTCTGGCTGACCATACTAAGTCGCCGAGCTATGGTTACCAGTTGGCTAAGGTAAATGAACAGTTGGTTGTGTGTGGTAGGATAATTTGCAGATTTCTGTTCTACCTGTTTAGAGACAGAGTGGTACAATTTGAGAGTGAAGATCATCTGGAACCCTAGCCTGCCGTTATGAGATCTTGTGCAGGATCTGTATCGAGGTAGAGTGCATAGACAGAGATCCGACCCAGGAAACGCGTCCTACAGTACGTAGTTCATGCAGAAGAGACACACGGCTCCCCCGCAGCCGCAACATAAGCTAGATCACACAGGTCACACAGATCATACAGATCATACAGATCATAGATATTATACAGATCATACAGATCGTAGAGATCACACAGATCATACATATCACACAGATCATACATATCATACTGATCATACTGATCATACAGATCAGGAACTACAGTAGGTCTTCCCCGAAGATCCAGATGATAATCATTCAAGTGAGATACGACGGTTTGTCCATTGTGTGGAAAGCTGTCCTCCAGGGGGCGCGGGTATGCACGGGGTGTGGACCGAACCTTGTACCCTAGCTGGGTGCAGTTGAAGCCGGTGTGAACGTCCTCCGAGTAGCCAATCGCTGCGGTACCACCGAACGGGGCAAGGGCCGCCCTGCGGTACACGCCGCACGTGCCCACGCAGATCGCTGCGTCAAACTTGTCTCGGTTCACCTTTTTTTTGGCGAAGAGAAAAAAAATAAAGGGGCCGGCGGGGGGGGCAGCGGGCGAGTGTATGCGCACGCGCGCGCGCGTGTGTGGTTGAAATCGGACGGTACATACGCGGTAAGTACGTAGTGCGTGAGCGTTTGAGGCACAGTAGCGATCCCTCCCCATAAGGCGGTCTGAGTGATAGGGCGGTATCCCGATATAAAGCGGTCGAAACGGCTTGGCTCGACCGGAGAATTACACTCATGACCCGGAATGAACAAGGCGGCTTCCAATTATGACGCGTTGTATCGCTCTGGCACCTAACACCATCCCCCGCCATACTAGGGGACCCCCGCCGCATATGCGTTTGTGTCTCTGCTGTAGCCGGAGGGCTCGATGATTTTACACGTTGGGAAAATCATCTGCAGATCATTTCCCACATCAGGATCTAGATGTTTTTCAGGGCGGATATATTCCTGATCTGTGTGATCTAGCTCGTCGTGTTGGCGGATGGGAGCCGTGTGACCTGCATGATCTATGGTAAGAACATGTTTCCTCGGTTGGGTGTGCACTACAGTATATCTTCAGATCCAACACAACAGATATATCTTAAACCGCAGTGTATCAGGATCTAGATGATCTATCTGTAGATGATCTGTCCGGCGCGTTCATGACTTCATCGACATCGACCGACGGAGTGGGCCTGAATCTTGTCGTATGTCGTACGTAGCAGAAAAATGTTGTCACTCTGGGTGGAATATATGGAAATTGCAAGCATTAATATGAAGACCAAGCGGTCTTTACATTCACGCTCAGAGTGGTAAAAGTCAGTGCTTGCGATGCACTCGTAGCCGACACCCAAACCGAAACCAAACATAATAAAAGAAAACCGGAAACGGAAACCACAGCGGAACTCGAAGCGGCAACCGAAAAACAGAAACCGAAAGGAAAACCGAAACCGAAACGGAAACGGAAACAGAAGCCGAAGCCGAAACGGAAACCGGAACGGAAAACGAAAAGTGGAAACCGAAACGGGAACCGGAACCGAAACCGAAACGGAAACGAAAACAGGAGCCGAAACAGAAACGGGAAACGAAAAACGAACTCCGAAACGGAAACTGAAACCGCAACCGAAACCGAGACGGAAACACAGACGGAATCGAGACGGGAAAAACCGAAACCGGATAAAAGCACTGAGACCGGAAGAAAACCGAGGCCGGGCAAAACCGACGCTGGGAAAAACCGAGACCGAAAAAGTCGACGCCGGAAAAAACCGACACCGGAAAAAAACCGACACAAAAAAACGATACCGGAAAAAACCGACACAAAAAACGACACCGGAAAAACCGGCACCGGAAAAACCGACACCGAAACAATCGATACCCGCAAAAAAAACGAGAACGGGAAAAAAACAAGAGACCGGTAAAAACCGAGGCCGGGGAAAACCGAGAACGGGAAAAAACCGAAGCCGGAAAAGAAAAACAGAGGTTGGAAAAAAATCGAAGCCGGAAAAAACCGACACCGCGAATAACTGACACCGAGAAAAACCGACAGCGGGAAAAAACTGAGACTGGAAAAACCGAGACCTGAAAAAAACCGAGACACGAAAAAACCCGAGAACGGGAAAAAAGCCGACACCGGAAAAACCGACACCGCCAAAAAAACAATGCACCGCCCAAAACCGAGATCGCAAAAAACCGAGACCGGAAAAAATCGACGCCGGGAAAAACCCACTACCGAAAAAAACAACAATGGGAAAAACCGTGAAATGCCGACGACGAAAAAAACCGAGACAGCAAAAAACCGACACGAAAAAAAATGACACCAGGAAAAACCGACACCGCAAGAAACCGACACCGCAAGAGACCGAGGTCGCAAAAAAAATGCCGACAATGGGAAGAACCGGAAGAACGCCGGCGCCGGAAAAAACCGAGACAGGAAGAAACCGAGACCGGAAAAAAACCGACAACATAAACGATCAGGAACGGAAAAAGCCGAGACCGGCAAAAACCGACACCGAACAAAATAGAGTCTGGAAAAGAATATGACCGGAAACCGAGATGAAAACCGAGACGGAAACCGAGACGGGAACCGAGACGGAGACCGAAACGGAAACCGAAACCGAACCGAAACCGAACCGAAACCGAAACCGAAAAACGAAACCGAACAACGGAAATCGAGAAACAGAAACCGGAAAACAGAAGCCGAACAACGGAAAAACCGAGACGGGAGCCGGAACCGAAACCGAACCGGACGCGAAAACCGAAAAACGGAAACTGAAAGCGAAAATGAAAACGAAAATGAAAACGAAAACAAAAACGAAAACGAAAACGAAACCGGTTTCACGATAGCTAGTGACAGAGCGGGCACAAGGACAAACGGTGTCGACTGCTAAAAGGTACGTATGCGGCAGACGACAACACGAACGACATCGCATTCCGATCAACAACCACCATGACTTCAAGGGGGGTCATGGGGGGTGGGGGGGGGTGGGGGGGTGGGGGTAACGACGCAACAACAACACAGCGCCCTGAGGTTATTGGCCATCACCTGGTACACGATTGTTAGGCGTGCAAAAACACGAGAGAGGGGTATGACCGCACCATTTGTTTTTCCTTTTTTTTTCCCGAGCCCCCCCTCGCTACATAGGAACTCCATACCAACTATTAATTGTATTAACAAGTAAGTCGCCCAAAGCTTGCCTGGAGATATTGAGGGCTTTTTAACCCTTTTTAAGGACTGCAGTCTCGTTTTGGTGATAATTGGGGACAAATTACTTGGAATTTGGCTGGTTTGCCCCCGAAACGGGACTGGAGTTCTAAAAGGGATACGAAGTAATTTCTCTTTAGTACTGCTGTGTACACGTACGTGTAGTCTGACTCGTGTTCCAAGTGTTTTGTGCTCGCCACGAGAGTGCTGTCTTATCGAAGGGATTCGTTAACCCGATGAGCACCCCCCACCGGCCTACGTACAGTATAGGTGTAAACGCCTGGGGCATACCGTACAACAGTAGTAGAGGGAGCCCCACCAGTCAGAAACGTTTTGGCCCTAAATATAAGAAACCTATTCATTGAATATGAGTATATAAATATTCACTATATTTAGGTACATAGGGGCATATACCGTATGAAGAAAAACATGTTACTACGGGGGACCATAGTTAATAGGAACAAATATTGTTAGTAAAAATGGTTAAATATATAGGTATTTATGTATACCATAGGTCCTATTAACTATGGCCCCCCGTAACAAAAACAATCGAAGTCGGGATCGAGGGTATTTCGTCGAAACCCCATGTGTGTGTATGTGATGTGTGACAATTTTATCGCGCGTGCTGCTCGTACGGGTTTTGTGTGGCCTCATGTAGGATTTAGTTCCCGTATGTGAGGAGGACGCAATCCGAAGCTGCAGAGCTCAGGAAGTGAAAAAGTGTTATACCTGGTATGCAATAGCGGTCCCTGTATGTACGTACTTAGTGGCGGTACATGCTTATCCGCCGGCCAACAACAATACCAGCACTATATGTGGCGGCAACCGGCATTATATCTGGAGGCAACCGGGACTATATGTAGCGGCAACCGGCACTATATGTAGTGGTAACCGGCACTATATGTAGCGGCAAACGACACTATATGCAGTGGTAATCGGCACTATATGTTGCGGAAACCGGCACTATATGTAGCAGAAACCGGCACTATATGTAGCGGTAACCGGCACTATATATAGCGGCAAACGCTATATGTAGCGGCAAACGGCACTATATGTAGCGGCAACGCACTACTACTCCACCCTCTACACCACCGGTGAACCCCTCCTGTTTCTCAGCAATCCCACATGCACTACATGTATCATCATACACGGCGGGCAAACGGGCACATCACTCAGACCGGCACTGCTGTAGAGAGACCACTGCCTACTGCTGTACGAAACCCCTATCGTACAATAGGCACCCACTATGTACCATGTACCACTCACTCTGGGCCGCAATATAAGAACCGTTTACACATGAACATAAAGACCGAGCGGTCCCTACATTCCGATTTACCTGCACCATCCGGTAAAAGAGTTCCTGCGTCACCCCCGCCCCGCGCTCCACCCACGTCTGCTCTTCCCGGGAGCGAAAGAACTGGGGCGTCTGCAGGATGGCCACGTCCTCCTGGGCGAAGTAGGGCGTCGTCTCGCGCAGGAACTCCGGCCTCGGGCAGAAGTCGGCGTCGAAGATGACGATTATTTCCCCGTGGGTTCGGTTGAAGGCGTACCGAAGATTCCCGGCTTTCTTGAGCTCCGGGCGGTTGTCCCTCCGAATGTCTGTTCGTTTTTTGTTGTTGTCGTTGTTATTGTTGTAGTTTTTTTTTTTTTTTTTGTTTCGCACGTATTAGGTGTGTGTGTCCGACGCGAGCGAGAGGACATGGATGTGGCGAAGACGACAGTCAGCGAGCAGACGGCAACGTATCACGGCAGTAGGAAGTATACAGTCGGAAAAAAACGGACGGAGGTGAAGAAGTGTGCCGATCCCGATCCCCCTTTCCTCTCCAGCGAGGTTCATCTTCCCCACGCGGGAACCAACAAAACCGAGCAACGTTTTGGTCTACCTCCCCCCGTCCGCCCCCCTGCCTGGTCGGTGAAAACCCGACGTGCTCCGTCCCGGCATTGCGTGTTAGGGATGCGAGGATCTATGGTCATCCGACTACGCCCATGCATGATAATGTGAGTACCCCCCCCCCCCTACCTCCACTCCCCCCCCCCCCTTCGACGCCTGTCACGGTTAGGGTACACCTAACGCTTCGGAAAGACCTTCTGACTTGGGGAGCCTCTCTATTTCCCGACCCAAAAAAACGGCTGTTGGACAAAACCAAAAAAGAAAAAAGGAAAACGAACCCCCCATTTCCATCAAGGCGTGATTCCCACGATTTCGGGTGCCGGTACGTATACACTCGTACGTGTAGGTTCCTCCTATTGGTAATAGTTTGAGGAAATCATACCACTCTGACCGAAAATATAAGAACCGTTCGGTATGTGACATGCATATCAAACGGAGCTTGTTTTCCCGTTCAAAACGTGTGGACACATGGGACAGATCGTGATCTATCTGTCTACCTATCGGTCATCTACTACAGTAGATCCTGTAAACTGCAGTTAGGTACGACGCGTTGCTATTATTACGGGGGAACATAGTTAGTAGGACCTATGATACACATAAAAACCTATATATTTAACCATTTTTACTAACAATATTTGGTCCTATTAACTATGGCCCCCCGCAATAGCAGTACCATGGAGTCCCCGCTTTTTTGGCCTCTTGTTAAGATCAGAGGTCGGGACACTTTGTATCCCTGGACAGGTTTTCCTATTGAGCCGGTACTCATTGGTAACTCACATGTGTTGTCTGCTTAGAAATAGAAGAAGAGCAGCTTTATTCCTTTCGTGCAACGATGAGAGACAAAACAAGGCCTGTGCCTCGCTGGGGAAACCCCTGGTTTTCCATCTAAGATACGCCTCCCGAGTACTACAAATACGATCCCAGTGCCTGAACCCAGGTGATTACCGGGCTTTTTTTCAGCTTCATTCAAAGCAGCACCATAACACCAACCCAACGCCGTTCTTTCTTTCCTACAAGGTGGTAACATTACGGGGGACCATAATAAATAGGACCTACGGTACAGACAAAAATTTATTATTTACCTATTTTTTCGAACAATATTTGAGGCGTTCTACGATAAAGGTACACCCTAATTTTTCTGAGGCTCCTCACTTAACCCTTTTAGAACCGCAGTCCCGTTCTGGGGGCAAACCAGTCAAATTTCAAGTAGTTTTGTCCCCAAACGGGACCGCGGTTCTAAAGGGGTTAAGGAGCTCCATACCTCCACCCGAAAACTGACTTCGGCAAAAATCAACTATTAATAGCATCCCGATGAATAATCCCATGGCCCAAGAATACAAAAAACGTATTTTTTCGAAACAAGATTGTTGGCATTCCGACGATTTTGGGTTACGGAACCCCGTCATTCAGAAAAAAAAGCGGATATAAATGTGCTATTAATACCTCTATCGTAGAACACGTCATTTGGTCCTGTTTATTATGGTCCCCCGTAATAGTAGTTTTTTTGTTGTTGTACATGACTCGCTGTACGTGACTTCTTCAAAACCCCCAAAAGCCATTGGATTTGTTTAGTCCACCGTATATATAGGATGCTTCGAGAAAGTGTGACGAAAAAAAAGCATGAAGATGTTTTGAAAAAAAAAAAATGCCAGTCGAGAGGTGAAGAGGAGAGACGCACCACTCTTCCTCCGAATATAAGCGCCGCTCTTACTATTAAGGGGGACCATAGTTAACAGGACCTATGGTACACATAAAACCTATATGTTTAACCATTTTTACTAACAATATTTGGTCCTGTTAACTATGGCCCCTTGTGTTCAGGCGGCAAAGGGGGGGTACCAACCTGTCCGACAATACAAGATACCTTTGACATTCATTTTAACATTTCAACACTCCAAATAAATTGTGCTTATACTACCGAACGGAGCGGTACATACACCCCCCATTGTGTCGTAAAAGCACGCCTCAAAAACTCGAAACCCACAGTGGAAGCCGTGCAGCCTCGCGAGCTGCCGAACCTCCTCTTTAGCCCCGTCGTCCAGCACGTGCACCGCCACGTTGGGGTAGTCTAGGGCGGCGACGTGCTTCCAGGTGTTGTCTAGCAGGTGGGTGGGCTCGCAGCACACGGGGAGATAGACGTCTACCGAGGGGTGGTAGCGGTTTTGCCTGGCCTCGCGAAGCGTTTCTTCGTGTTCTTCAGGGTCGAAGTCTTTTCCCCACACCGCCACGCCGAAATCTGCCAGGTTTTTGTTTGATCCGGGGAAGGCAAGGGAGAAAGAAGTGCGAGAAAAGCAACCGTTTTTTTTTTTTTTTTCACAAAAAGTGCGAGAAAAACAATCGTTTTGAAAAAAAACAATCTCAACCATATCCCCCCCCCTCCCCCCCCCCCCTCCCCCCCGACATGCTCCGTCCCGTCATTGTGTGTAGGGATGCGAGGGTCTATGGTCATGCGACTACGGCCATGCATGATATCGAGTACCCCCACCCCCCCTCCCCCCCCCCCCACTTCTGCCTGGTCGGTGAAAACCCGACATGCTCCGTCCCGGCGTTGTAGGGATGCGAGGGTTCATGGTCATACGACTACGGCCATGCATGAGATCGAGTGCATCTCTCCTATCGAGTTCATCCCCCCCTCCCCCCCCCCCCCCCCCCGGCCGCCCGGTTCACGTTTTTTCGAGGGAACATAGCATTCAGAACCAACCATGGTGGGTAAAAATAAAAATAGAGGGATATTTATTTACCGCACCGTCCCGAAATACAGACAACATTTCTCTAACAATATTCAATGTAAAGCTTCCTTATACTTGGGGAAATAGTGGTACGGTTTTGTGGGTCCATCGCGGGTTCTGGTTCTTACTACACATGCCCCCCCGCGATACTAATGGCCGGAAATTTAAGGTACGCTTGATTTTCAAGCCAGACCCCAAACGGTGATTACTTTCACGGACGCTACGAGTTCCAAAACAGGGATACCCACCATCTGGGGGGAGGGGGGGGGTGTACTCGATAGGAGAGATGTACTCAACCTCATGCATGGCCGTAGTTTTATGATCTGGGGGGAGGGGGGGGGGGGAGGAAACCACTGTGGGAAGTTAGGCTCTAATCAGAAAGGTGTTTTCGTGAGCGCGGTTAAAGCTATTGGTTTTGCTTCTGCGAGGGCTCACTCACACGAGAGCAAAAGGTAGCCCATCAGAAACGTCGTCGGTGCGCCGAACCAGTAGAAGTAAGGTGCCGCCAGCGCGAAGAGCCACATTCCCGCGGACAGAGCCGCCAGGGAGAAAACGCCCATGGTCACAAGGAAACCCTTGCCGGTCTTGTGGTAGATCACCTTCTCGCGAGAGGAAAAAGCGTTTTTAGTTTTTTTTTGGGGGGGTGGGGGGGATCGTTTGCCGCGGTTGTAGGTTAGTCTAACAGATGCGGTATTAGGGGAAGAAGGACAAGGGAAGGATCAGCGCGCGCGGGGGGGGGGGGGGGTACTTATTATCATGCATGACCCTATTAATAGTCGTATGACCATGCACCCTCGCATCCCTACAATGCCGGGACGGAGCACGTCCGCTTTCACCGACCAGGCATAAACATTGCTTGCACAAAGCGCGAAGCCGTTTGCATGAAGAGTGAGCTGCATCCTACTAAGAATCACTTTAGAGGCGTTTTTTCTTGCATATGGATGACAGCGTCAACGAATTGATTTAATTTCTGGTGTGGCCAGCTCCAGAGACAGCAATGGGTTTACTATGTAACTGCCTCGTGGGTGCCACACCATATACACACTACGTGACACGATCATCCCCCTCGTGCGGAGTCAAGGTTCTCCCCGCACAAAAAATGATCTAACTCGACCGCCAGCCGTGGTGACCGCCAAAAAACAAGAACGGTACCCTGGCTGTCTAGCTCACGTAGTGAGAGGCGTGTCTCACAGCGTCGTGGCCAATCGACGCCAACCCGACCCAAACATATACACATATAGACCAGGTATATAATATAGGCCGTGGTGTGGAGTACGTACTCATAATCATGCACGGCCGTAGTCGTACGACCATAGACCCTCGCATCCTTACAGTGCCGGGACGGAGCACGTCGGTTTTTTTGCAGACCAGGCAGGCATTGCTTGCTTTTTGCGAAGCGAAGCGATGAGAGGTGTCTTAAGAATGGTGAGAGGAGCTGCATCCTTCGAAGAGCCGCTTGTGAGGCGGACTTTCTTGTACATGGACGCCCGTGTCTAATGAACTAAACAGGGGGGGGAGGGGTACCAGAGAGAAGTCGGCCGCTGTGAGGGGGTGCGTTTCAAGAGTAGCTTGCATCGGTTGAAATTAGGAGGGGCGGGGGGGGGGGGGGGGGGCGTACTCATTTGTTGCTCGCCTTGGTCGTTTGACCATTGACCACGCATCCCTTTCGAGACGGAACACAATTCAAGTCGGGAGGGGGAAGGTGTTTTCAAGTTTTCCAAGATGCCAATTTTTACAACGAAGTTTTATTACCGCGACTAAAGCACTCGCATACAGTACTCACAGCTTCCATGGTTGATTTCCTTCGTTTTCTTTTTATTGGTATGCTTCACTCACTGTTGACGGTAAACGTCAGGAAAAACATCATCTCTTCGTATTGACGCCTGCACCGTCCTTATGTTTCCGTCCGTCCAGGCCGGAGGAGCTGAGCTATTGCGGGGGGCGGGGGCATATTAAATAGGACCAACGGTGCACACAAAAACCTATAAATTTCGCTATGTTTAATAACAATACTCGGTCCCATTTACTATGGTCCCCCGTGATACCAACATTGTTGGGTTGGAAAAAGGCGATCGTCACAATCGCAGTACTACAGACGACTCCAAATTCAGTATGTGCTCCCTCTGGGGTGCCGGCATGTGCCAGCCAGGCAGCAATACGTCACACTGGTTGATCTCATCTCTGCCGAGCGATTCCGCACGCACAGAAGCAGGCAGCCGGCACTGCTCAGCCGCCATCCAACAATACCGGCACTATGCGGCCTGCGGCGGTACACGACTGTCTTGTAACCCCCCCCCCCCCCGCCTGCCCTGTAGGTATTTCCCGTGCTGGGTACCTTGACAGGTTCCATATGTGACCCTTTAACCTTCCTCGTATTGGGCAGCTCATCGATACCCAGTTCATGATCTAGGGCGTTCACGGCAGATCAGATAGATACCTGTTCTGCATGATCTATGTGATATGTATGATCTCTCTCGCGGTTCCGAGTGGGAGCGGTGAAATTTGCTAGATCTACAGTACATATGCAGACATACTTGGTCGTATACATTTTCTGGATTGGTTCTGTACCGGCACGACAAATCATAGCGGCGGGTAAGGGTCTAGATGATGTATCTGTAGATGAGCTATCTGTGGATGATTTATCTGCAGATGATATATCTGTGGGTGATCTATATGTGGGCGATCTATCTGTGGGTGATCTGTCTGTGGATGATCTATCTGTGGATTATCTATCTATAGATGATCTATCTGCAGATGACCTATCTGTGGATGGTATTTCTGTAGGTGATCTATCTGTAGATGATGTATCTGTAGATGATCTATCTGTCCGACGTGAGGTTCAACTTAACTTTAAGGTACTACGTACCTGGTATATATCATCAATAACATACCATTACGGGTGAGCATATGTAATAAGAATCAGAACCCACGATGGACCCGAAAGCATGTATCCCCCTACGTTTACACACCAAATTTGGTTCTCATTACTTCATTCTCCCGCAATATATAGCAATATATATACATACATATACCAGGTACCTGGCTGGTATAGCAAGAAACGCAAATTTGGCGTCGAGGATCAAACTATTACCGCTCTGTCCTGAAATAGTGTAACCGAATGTATGTATTATTGCTACATACACACACGGTCATTGTATTTCGGGACAGAGGGGTGTTTCGTTGCCACGCACAGGTTACAACTGGCTATTACATGGGACAAAATTATGGCACCCGACCCTGCGAGAACCGTTTCTTAAGGCGTCAAATTTCTTATCTATCGTGAGAGAATGACGAACCTCAATTTCTTATTCTGGAGCCAGCATTGAGCACCTAGGCTACTATTTTTCGATGCTTTTTATGAGGTTTACGTAGTATGGCGCCCGAAACCTGAGCACCGTTTTTTGAAAGTGCCGAGTTTCTTATTTATCGTCAGAAAAGTTCGTACAAACCTGGTACATGTTGTACGAGCCTCATTTTTTCTTTGTGGCCGAATCGGACTCCCCTGCCACGAAGAAAAATGGAGGCACGTATATATATACGATCTCACGATAAATAAGAAATTTGACGCCTTAACAAACGGTGCTCAGGTTCGGGCGCCATTCCGGTCGAGGTATTCAATCTGCGTTACTATTGTTTCGTTCGCCATCTGACAATGTGTACATACAGCGTGAGAGTCCATAACCGAACAACAGTACGCAAGAAGAGCAGAAAGAAGATCCTGACCACCAAGAAAAAACGGAAGGGGCGCGGAGCGATTTCGCGAATAAACCAAGAGCTGCAGAAACTGGGTGTGCCTCCCTGCTCTCTTTTAGCCCCGCCCCCTCCCTCCGCAGGGGCCAAGCCCTCTTCCCCACAGGCACTCCCGAAAAAGCATCGAATCCGTATGAGCGACAACCCGCTGTCCGTGTACATATGGCTGGTTACATCCGTGCTGACTTCTACAGTAGGCGACAACCTCTCTCTCTCTCTCTCTCTCTCTCTCTTTCTTTCTCTCTCTCTATCTCAATGAAACACGATGACGACTAACACGGAGACACGCGGTGGTAGCAACAATCCGAACCGAGCATGGGGCGCAAAACACAGGGGACACATACACGTTTTTAGGCCCGCCGTGAGCTCAAATTACTATTATATTATTATTAATACTTATTATCCCCACCCGCAATAGCCTCAAAAGCCGCCGTGTCATCATGCCGGAACAACGCGCGTGAACGGCAAATATACTATTACGGGGGACCATATTAAAATAGGACCAAATATTGTTAGTAAAAACGGCGAAATATATACCTGGTAGGTTTTTGTGTTTACCGTAGGTCCTATTTGATATGGTCCCCCGTAATTACCCATTTTAGGACTGCAGCCCCGTTTTGGGGAACAGTCCATTCAAAGTGCAAGTAGTTTGCCCCCTACAACGGGACTGCAGCCCTAAAGAAAGGACTATTAACGTTAATTAAATAGGGCATCGCGTTCGTCGAGCAGAAATTTCACGAGAGTTGCTATTAATTAACAGCCCGGCGTGAACAGGGCGACACCGCACAACACTCGCTTTTTTTATGAAGCGGGTGAAACAGGGTGTGGCACTGCGAGCCGCGTGCGAGCGCACAAAACGATGTGGCACCAAGAATCGCCTCTGGATGTAAAAGCGGGTAAAGAGGGGCGGCATAAATAATCGCTTTGAACCGGTCGAAAATATTTCCTAATAATTCAATTCGTAAGTCTGCGCGGGTTGAAATCGAAGACGTTTTTTTTTTTTGTTCTGTTTTTTATTGTTGTTCCCTTGGGACCCTGTCATGCTATGTATGTCATGTCATGTATGCCTAAATCTATAAAAAATGAGCCGCCTTTTTTTTTTTTTGTCTTTGCACCGGACCGTTGCTAGATATTTTGTTTTTCTCGTGTTGGCATTCCTCCGCTTCACGACAGATTCATCCCGGTACTACTGCAGAAATATTTAAAGTTTGGTGGTGATGGTGGAAAGGGGGGGGGGGCACGGAGTTACACCTCGACAAAAGACGGCACGACATACGCTGCTGTGTACCTGGTAAGTATAGATCGACCCCAAATATTTGAAAGACGAAATTTGTTCTGCCAGTAATAGTAAGCCATACCAGTATGGTATTAATAGAAGAGGCATCACCCCAACACATCGGGAGTTTTTTTTTCAAGAACAGTTTCGCTCGGTTCCGTTTTTGTTTTTTGCACGAAAATCCTCAGAAAACCATTTTTTTTTTTTTTTAATTTTTTTAGTACAGCAGTAGTACGTGGACGTTTCTCTTTTCCTTTTTTTTTTCGCGTTGACTACGTTTATATTCGTATAGACACATCGCCGACATTTCGCAACAGAAGTTTCATCCTCGCAACATTCATATGTGCAAACTACATACACCCTGTATGTACGCACCAACTCCTTTATTCAGAACTCTCCACCCACCTTTCGGGGGACAAACATTAAAAATTACCAGTTTTTTTTTTTAGGAGATGGGGTTTTGCCGCGATGTCAAAAGAGGGATTTTTTTGTCGGCTTTCGGCTAACGACGGGCACCCCCCCGATCCAGAACTCTAAACTCTAACTCTGACCCTAACCCCGACCAGAAGAAAGAGGCCTGCTTGGTAGGACAAAACACCTGGAACCACCTACTTTGGGGGGGGGGGAACCAAAATTCTTGGAGACCACTTGAGGGTCTACTATCAGGGGGGGGCCATAGTAAATATTGTCAGTAAAAATAGCAAAGTATACAGGGTTTTGTGTGTACCGTAGTGCCTATTTTGCTATGGTCCCCCGTAATAGCGGGGTGTGTGCTCGATAGGTGTGATGTGCTCGGTATCATGCATGGCCATAGTCTTCATGGCCGTAGACCCCTCGTATATCCCTAACATACGATGCCGGGACGGACCACGTCGGGTTATCACCGACCATGGGCGGGGGGGGGGCGGGGGAGCGGGGGAATACTTGGAACCACGCACTTTCGGGGGGACATCAAAAACTTGGAACCTGCTTTTGGGGAGGGGACAAAAAAAACTTGGAAACTTTTGTCTGGGGAGGGCAATAAAAAGAGGACCAATCAGCCACACTCTTGGGGAGTATGAAAAACTTGAAAACAATATTTTTGGGGGGGGGCAGAAAATACTTGAAACCACGCACTTTCGGGGGGCAAACAACACTCAGAACCTTACTTTTGGGGGGGTGATTTATTTTGGAGCCCATTTTTGGCGGAACTGCACTAAGTGCTTGGAGCCACTCCTTTTTTCTAGGGGGGTGGGGACAAAATACTTAGAACTTGGAACCCACTGTTGAGGGAGGGGGGGGGGGGGATACTTGGAGCCCACTTTATGGGCGGACAAAATACTTCAAACCTCGAACAAATCATTATCTGTTTGATCTGTCTACAGATAGATCATCTAGTTCCTCGCCAGCCTTTGGTGAGAGATGTTGCAGAGGACCTGCGTATTGTACTATTACGGGGGACCATAGTAAATAGGACCTACGGTAGACACAAAAATATATATATATATTTACTTTGTTTTACTTACAGTATTTGGTCCTATTTACTATGGTCCCCCGCAATGATTACGGGGGACCATAGTACATAGGACCAAATCTTGTTATTAATAGTAAAAGTAGCGAAATAGATAGGTTTTTGTGTGTACCGTAGGTCCTATTTACTATGGCCCCCCATAATAGCACAGACTTCAAACCAGGAAACGTGTCGTCTAAATCGTGCAGATTTACACAGCCCCCACCCCGGCAAGACGATGAGCTAGATCATACACGATCGCGGATAGATGATCCATCTGCCTTGAAAAATCTAGATCATGAAGTGAGAGTAGATGATCTGTAGATGATCTGTAGATGATCTGTAGATGATATTTCCGAGGCGTGAAATATTTGGAACCCACGCTTGGGGCGGGAGAAAATGTTTGGGACTCCAGAGCTGTTTTTTTTCGCGGCGGGAGCAGCAGCAGCAGCAGCAGCAAAAGCAGCAGCAGCATAAGCAGCAGCAGCAGCAGCAGCAGGGTTAATTGATCAACCCTTTCAGGACTGTAGTCCCGTTCTTGGGACAAACTATTGCGGGGGACCATACAGTAGTAAATAGAGCTAAATATTGTGAGTAAACATAGGTAAATATATACCAGGTAGGTTTTTGTGTATACCATAGGTCCTACTAAGGTTCATTCTTATCGGAGAGCTTTTTTCCATAATTTCCAAAGTTTGGAAATAATTGGAGATATGTATCAATATACGGAGGCGTTCTGTCACTATTCGTGAAATTCTCCTGAACCAAACATACCAAGTTCGTTAACATTCCAATATTTGTAAAAAAAAACAGGAAAATATGGAAGATTGAAAAATCGCGCGAAAAAAATGTCGAATATTTGGAAAAAAAGCTCTCCGATAAGAATGACCCTAACTATGGTCCCCCGTAATATGAATACGCAAGAATTTGAGTGCCCTTTAAAACGGGACTGCGGTCCTAAAGGGGTTACTTAGTCAACGAACCCCTTTCACGACTGCAAAAAATATCTTCGCACTAAATTCCAAGAAACTTCCGAGTGCTTTGGGCTCCCCAACGAAAGACGTGATTGAATTTACGGTTTCTGAATAGGTTGTGCGAATCCTACTTGCTTTGAACGGCTGCGTAACATATCCCACACTTTACATGTATGTTCTAAGCCGTTGGTCCCCCTTGAACGCCCGACGCGTCTCCGGTTTTTTTCTTAGGCTGCCTCTCTTCAGGAGCGCCGCATGATATACATAGGCCTCACGCAAAAACTGACCTTTGTGAGAAAAGCTAAAAGTTCAACCCGATGAGCCGAGCTAAGGTATGTCACGAACCATATCGTGAAACAGAAATAGTAGAATTTCCGACGATATTGAGAAAAAGGAACCGGGTCAACCAAAAAGCGTCATCATATCGTGAACGCAAAAAATTGTGGCATTTCCGACGATATTGGGTTGACCCTTTTAGGACCGCAGTCCCGTTTTGGGGGCAAACTACTTGAAATATGAGTGTCTTGTCCCCAACAACGGGACTGCGGTTCTAAAGGGGTTAAGGGGCAAGGTCAGCCAGAAGCGTTCCGGCCAAAAAGTGTTCTAACTCTATAGTAGCACGCGTCTCGCGCAGCTTTGCAAACGTTGAGGGCGAACCACTCGATCGTTCGAACTCACAGCTGACGTGTTTCGAAATCGTTTTTTTTTGTTCGTTTTCAAGAAGTCGGTGAGGTTTTCCGAAGAGGTTTTACAACCCTTCGACCCGTTGAGTAGTGCAGAGAGACAAACCAAGCATCATCGTTCGTCGAGTGGTTTTGTCCCCCCAAAACGGGACTACGCTACAGCACCGAAACGAAGAAACGTCTCTCGCGAAGTTCCAAGTCGCCTGTCCCCCATGATAAAACAGGGGGGGGGGGGGTGAAGCTCTAAAGAGGTTGATTATTATTACACGTATGTTGAACGGACATCTAGAGACCGTTTGGGTTCGTATAGCATTCCATTTTGCAGTAACATCATAAGTGCGCCCAGAGTCCGCGGTGATTCTTACATGAATGGAAAGCACTGGCGTCAAAAACCTCAAAACCAAAAATAAATAAAAACGACTCTGCGCACCTTCTCTTCGTCCGTCGGCGCGCACGGCAGCACCAAGCCCTGGTCCAACGTCCCCGCGTTTTCCGCGACGATGTTGCCCAGCATCGACGCCGCGCGCGACTCCATCTCCAGCATCTGCCGCCAGAGCCTCGCCCGCCCGAACGCCTCCGCACCAACCGCAGCACTACCCCCTCCAGAACCTCTCCTCGAGGTGGCATCGTCCGACCCCACCTCTACCCTCGCTTTGCCGTCCTCCTCGTCCCACTTCGAGTCGTCTTCGGAGATCGGCGGTGATGTCATGTCTCCCGAAAATGGAGACGGCTTTTGATTGCCACGGAGACTGAGGGGACTGCGAGCTTCGCTGCTGGGAGCCGGCCGGGGGGAGAGCGGGCGGTTCTTCCTCTCGCCGTTGCCGTGGCGCTCACCGACCAGTGGTAGTGCTGATGATCGTTGTCCCTCTGGGATTTCGCGCGCAGTAACAAGCCTGCCGCCGCCGCCGCCGCCGCCGCCGCCGCCGCCGTCGAAGGGCGCTCGGGACGGCTTAGTTTCTCCGGGAACGTGAAGGATAAAGTCTTCGCCGCCACCATCGCCAACACCGCCACCAACACCACTGCCAACACTAACCCCACCACCATCATCACCACCACCACCACCACCATCACCACGACCACCATTACCACCGTTCCTGCCGACGTCGTCGTGGTCGTTGCTGTTGTTACGATCGTTGCTGGCATTGTTGTCGGGTGTCGTGGGCGGCCGCGCCGACTGCACCTCTCCCCCCTCCACGTCGAACGGCGAGGAGGTCCGCGACAGCAGGGAGGACGACGACGCCGCCGACAGAGAGTACTTCAGGGAGCCGTCGGTATTAGTGCCACCTTGCCCCCCCCCGCCCCCGCCGCTGCTGCTTGCGCTGGGTTGGCTGAAGCCTCCGCTGCCGCCGGTGCCGCCGCTACCGCCGCGTGTACCAGTCGCTGCCCCTCCCGACGAAAACAGCGTCGGTGACGACACTGTTGCTTCCGGCGAACCACTCTCCTGTCCCAGCAGCAACTGAGAAAGCCCATCCAGCTGCGAGATTAAAAAACTAGTGATGGATGCGGCGGCTTCAGCGTCGGCAGCGTCGGCAGCGTCGGCGGACAAAGGGGGAGGAGGCGTTGCAGTACCCTGAGAAGCGCCCGCAACCGCCGCCGGCCCAACGCCAACATCCCCCCCCCTGGGTGGCCTGGATGGGTGTGGAGGGTTCCGGGACGACCCTGACTGCGGCTGTTCTCCCAAGGGGAAGCCAACGGGGCTGGTCAGCGCGAGGGGGTTTCCATCTGTGGATTGGCCATAGTAGGGAGGGGAGAAGACTGCTGGGGAGGGCGCGGCGGTTCGGTTGTTAGAGCCTATGGAGACTACTGTAGCGGGGGACTGAAGAAGATTGGTAGGAGAGAGCGTTGCCCCCCCCACGTTGTTGTTGTTGTTGATGTTGTTCGTAGACCCCGAAGAGAAGCTAACGACCTGGGAGAGCTGTTTGAGCTGCGCCGCGATGTAGATTTTTTTTGCGGTCGACAGTGATGGAACGTCCTCCTCGGCGCTGACGTTATTGTTGTTGTTGTTGTTGTTGGTCTCGGTGGTGGCCGCGGTGGGGGTGTTGCTGTCGTTGTTGTCGCTGTAGATGGTCGCGTAGGTGGTCGCCTGTATGCAGCGGGCACAGGCATAGGTGTGGCCGTGAGCGAGACACGACGACGCACAAAGATCAGTAACGGACTGTTATGAGGCTTAGATTGGGTAGGCGATTGGATAACATTTTACCTCTAGCCCAACGGACTGAGACCTTCACAAATGGCGTCGTCGGCAGACATGGGTTGTTGGTCGTCAGTTCGAACCTCACGGACTATTAATAAAACCTTCACAGGACGTAGTGCGCACCCGAGCTGCTGTGTGTGCGTCTCGCCCTCCTGCGGTCCGAAACCACCGGTAGAAAGTGCAGTGTTATGGCTCTTCATATTATGTTCTCGTCCTCCTTGCAACAACAGCGGTATTATAGTACTTACGTAGTGAGCCTTGACCAAAGGAACAATATTACGGGGGACCATAGTTAATAGCTGGTAGGACTTATGGTATACATACAAATCTATATATTTAAACATTTTTACTAACAATATTTGGTCCTATTAACTATGGTCCCCCGTAATAATAGGACCTATGATATACATAAAACCTACCTGGTATATATTTAACCATTTTTACCAACAATATTTGGTCCTAGTAACCATGGTCTCCCGTAATAGCTTACAAGCCAAACAACCCCCCGCTTTATACGTATCCTTTCGAACCGCTAATTTTACTTGGAATTAGAGTGGGATCTCGAGTGAGGGGGGTTGCTGAGAGCAAATCACTGAACGCAATGAATAGTTTGCAGCAAGCAAGCGCCCCCCACTCATCATGTCTACGCGTATAGACAGGACCTCTGTAATAAAACTACCAACAAGCACAACCCGCGTCCTCTTATCATGCCCGGTGTATGTAGTAGACTGGTTATTAAGCTGGTATACTGTGGTATGCGCGGGAATCTACAGCACAACCCCCGTTTGTTTGCTTGTGGGCTCTGACGATACAGAGACTCGTATCGAACGGATCGCAATATACGCCCCCGGCCGGCGGAGTGAATGTATGGACGATTACGAACAGTACAACGGCAGTAGTATACATTACTGAGCGCTCCTCGCCCACCCATCGTCCGCCCACCTTGGTTTGTCAACATGCGCAACCAACCAAAATAAATGATGATTGATGCGAAACTAATAACTATCGTAATTGTCAACATGCGCTGACAACACCCCATACGAAGCAGTACGAAGCACCTTTTTTTTCTTACAAGTATGACAGCTATACAGCAACTGTTCTACAACACGTCACACACCACAGCTTCGTTAATAACTGCAGCACAGGGGTAATAACGGTTCCCTCACCTCAGCGTCGATTCTACGCTGAATCCCCTCGGGCAAGCCCACTGCCGGAACCGGCACGCCCCTCTCCCTGGCGTTCTCCGACTCCTCGAGCGGCAGAGGCTTTACGCGACGAAACTTCGCGATCCTCTCCCTGTGGTGCCCGAACCGATGATGACTTCCCGACATCCCTCGACTGAGGCTCCTATTAATACTACCGCGAACAGAGACGTCGCTACCGCCGTCGCCGCTGCCGCCGCCGCCGCCGCGACCGCGATCTCTATTACTCGCCGCGATCCAGGCCAGCATGTCGGGGTCGGGTCCTGTTTCTTCTTCCAAGTCGCCATCCTCGTCTTCGTGCGGCACCACCTGCCTGCTGCTGCTGCTGCTGCTGGCGGTTCTGTTGTTGTGATTGTCACGCCCCACACCTCTCCCAAGCATTTTGCAGTTGTTTCCGCGACCCCCCCCCACCGTCAGCCCCGTTTATTATTGCACAGTTACTATTTTAGCGGATGGGTGCTGCTGCTGCTGCTGTTGCTAGCTTGCTTCGATCTTGCTGCTATTAATACATACAGCTATACCTGCTGCTGCTGCTGCTGTCGCTTGCTGAAACGTTTGTTCTATATCTTCGTACCGCAGTACTGTTTGTTGTTGTACACTGCGTGCGGAGTTTGACCCCCTCTCTCTGTTAACTGTTGTTCTTCTTTCTCTCCTTCTTCTTTTGAAGTCGTCTCCTCGTATCCGCGCACCGTCACCGCGGAATGTGAGGGAGACTAGACAGAGAGAGAGAGAGGAGCGCTCTTCTCGTTGGACGGACGGATGGAAAGCCTGTTACGGATCAACATTTTCCGTTACTTCATAGATAGGCGTTGCGGAGTGTTGGCACAAAGAAGAACAAGCGCGGGACTGCTGTCGTCGGGGTCGTTTATTTAATAAAATTATGAAATAGTTGATACTGCTGCCTGCGTGCACAATTCCTGGTTCATGCACGTAGGAATTCCTTACTGACTTCAGTAAGGAACTAAGTTTTTTTATTGTACACCTCCATGGTATGATAAGCCGTTCGCGCGTATTCTACTCCTTCTTCCTGTCTATATGCAATTCCTTGTTAAGGATATAGAGGAATAATAATATAGTAGGTCAATGACTCTGTTTATAGCTACAAGACAAGAAGAGCTTCATCTTTACCGCTTCATGAAAGTCGAGCGAATCACCATCATCGCAGTGAAGCTTCCCAGAGGTTTATTTACCTCGGGACGTAAAACCGTACTCGTACGAGTCGTATATGCCTCGGGAAAAAAAACATTTGTTTCTGCATCACAGGTACCAGGTACAAAAGTACGAAATAATAATAATCCCTCTCTTTGCGTGCCTTTCAATGGACTCATCTGCCTGGTTGGGAATATAATGATGAACCCTACTTGATGACGATGTATTATATATGAAAGGTGCATTATCCCCGCCCTGGCGTGCCATACAAACAAGTTATTCGTGCAAGCCTATCTATATACAGCACTCCAGCAAGCAGTGGGAGTATGGCGGCAGCGTTTCGGTGTCGGGGGAAGAAAATAAGCAAGAAGACCACCCCCCGGTCGTGCCTACGACTTAGAACAACACCAACCACAGTGAAGTAAGTAATTGGAGTTTCTTTGAGTCCCGCGTGGGACAGGACTCGCTGTGCGGACCTGCATTACCATCGCCCAAACCCATTCTTTTTACAGCAGCAGCTGCAGCAGCAGCAGCAGCAGCAGCGTTCTTTGTTGGGGAAGCGGAATATCTCACCTTATTACTACTGTGCGGAATATCTTGCAAAGTACCTCACACTGCTGAAAAGCGGTAGCAGCGGTAGCAGCTGCAGCAGCAGTAGTAGTAAGTAGTACTGTATTAGTGCTAATAAAACTGGTTGCCATGAAACACCAACACTGCTGCTGCTGCTGCTGTGTATGCAAGATGTATGTGCTGGATGTCGATGGATGAACATATCCACACCCACTCGCTCGCGCTCCGCCACAGCATCATCATCATAAAATCATCATCATCAGTATTGTTATTGGTTGGCCGTACGACAGAAGATCAGATGACTCTTCCTAGTTTTTTTGTTGAAGATGCCATATCTTGGGGTATCTTATTTTCTATTTCGAACAAAAAATCTTGCCACAAGGATCGTACTGGACTCATTTAATAAAGATCCGATGAAACGGACCAAAAATGAAAAACCCACTTTGTCAGTTTGACACTCTGTTGGTATTCTGTCCGGTGGTACAAAACAGCAGCAAGCAGAAAGAAAAACAACACCAACCAGGCGCAATCTCCCCCCTATCTGGCAAGTCGGGGCTTTTTTAGTGTCGTCGTATCCGTCGTACCCTCTGGCAACCTTCGATAGCACCATGATTTATATATGTCTATTAACACACAGCGGGAACGCTCAATCCTCCACCAACCAATTTTGGTGGATGAGATGGAGGGATGGGTGTTGGTTGTATCAATAGTATTAATAGTCTTCATGAACGCCACATCAGTTAGTTGTGATTTTTGTCGTATGTATGATACTGTGCCGTGCCGCGCTTTTGTTCTGGAGACTTTTTTTTTTCACTTCCTGTTATTAATAGTATTTTGTTAGACCACAACACTTTTTATTTTATTTTTTTTCTCATCCCATTCATTGTCTTCGCACATCTTCTTCTCTCTCTCCTTCCAACTCGTAACTCAGATCCGGGGTCACATAGCAGGCTCTTCTCCCCCCTTCCCGCTACGGTACGTGCCTTCATTTTTATCGCGAGAAGATTTCAGCCTTTTCTTCCCTCGTCGACTCGCATCGAATTGTTGTGCCTATACCCACGCTGCAAGGCGCTCTCAACAATTGAATCCTTTTTTATTTTTGCAAATAAAGTCAAAGTCCGACCCACCTGGGGCTCGAACCCAGGACTCAAACAAGTAAGTAGAATTCGAGGTTAACCACTTGAACCACCGGGGCGACTACATATATATATATATATAATTGTCGGATGGCAAGCATAATATAATTATTATTACGCTTGCCATCCGACAATGTGTAGTGTTCTTCTAATAAACGACTATAATAACAGAAAGCGAAGAACTCTCCAGAACGAAAGAACGGCATGTATCCTACGACAAATAAAAACTGATGTGACGCTCATGAAGACTACTACAACCAACATCCCTCCATCTCGTCCACCAAAAAACGACCACTCCCCTCCTTAAGCACCCCCGAAGAAGCATCTATACTACTAGCATAATATAATGATAGAAGACCTCTTAATAATAATAGATACGAGTATATATATATTTTTGGTCATCACTTTTACTTTCTAGGAGGTTTTACCCTCAGCCATCTTCTTCTGGGCAAGCCGTGGCCACACACAGACAGGTAGGTGTCGCCCCTTCTCACCCCCGGTACGTGCCTCCATTTTTTGTCGCGCATAGGGTCCAGCATTCCCCACACACACTTACACTGTTAATACTATTAATAGTAATAAAATATGGCATCTACCAAGAAACAGCGATCGATGCGGCTATATAGTGCACACAGTACTGCCAGGCTGGATTTCTCCTTATTATTTGAAATGGGGTAGGTATAGACGCGACGTATTTGTACGCAGCTTACAGTGCTGAGAATCAACTATTTAATCAGTCGAACTCACAGCTGACCTGACATATTTCATAGTTTTATAAAATGGGTGCGTCAGTATACTCCCAAATTTCTTGGTTTGTTTCCTGTAAATCTTCAGCCTGCCTTTTTTTTGCCCCCTTTTCCTTTACAGTAATAATACGCATATTTAACAGCTGTCCTCCTGTGTTATACGATCATCATGTGTCATGTGTTATAAGGATTACCCTGGGCTGGGTAACCGATCGGTCTTTTACCCCCATACTCGTAGCTCAGTAGGTAACACCTTCATATTTGACATCGCCCGCGTCACGGGTTAGAACCCCACTTCGAACGTTTCTTTTACAGCAACGCTTGCGCGTGCACACCTAAAAGACACATCTCCCTGGTTCCCCAGGCAATGAAACGAAGCGGGTAGGTCAGCGTACGGACGTACGTATACGGTTCCGACGCCCCAAAGATCCCGCCGTTTAGAGGGGGGGGAGAGCGTTATATAAGGATTACCCTGGGCAGGGTAAAATCGATCGGTCTTTTACCCCTATAATAGCTCAGTAGTAGGCAACACCTTCATACATACATGAGCGACAAAGACGAGAGAGAGTGTAGCAATGAAAACGGGGGGAGGGGGGGGAAGACACCTACCTCCTCTGTGGCCACGGACGGCTTATTGTCCGGCAGGCCGTTATTGACGGTGAACAAAAACGTCCTCAAGAAGAGTGTACGAGGTAGGGATTATTAACCCTTTCAGCACCGCAGTCCCACACGTGGGGACAAAACACTCAAATTATGAGTAGTTTGTCCCCAAAACGGGACTGGGGTCCTAAAAGGGTTAAAAGGAAAAGTTAAAAAGTTGATGACGACACGCACACCAGACCAACACGGAAAAAAAAAAACACATTTTATTTTCTTCCACTCCAATAAGAAGAGCAGACCTGGAACCACACGGACTTTCATTGCATCGCTACTAATATTATTGTACTGCTACTGGAGACCATGGCGGCCCAACTGCTGCAACACTACCATGTATTCACCTTGTGACTCGTCGTGTCCATGCCCACAGCAACAACAAAGTTGACCAAGCAGCAAAAAAAAAAGCAGCAGCAGGCAGCAGCACAGAGTTGTGTCTATACAGGGGGGGGTGCGGAGGCGGGACAGGGAGGGGTATATATACAACGGTCATCACGGAAGCAAATCTATACTGTAGATCATAATCTAGATTATATACCATCTAGATTGTGGCATCTATTACTATTATGATTGCCATCCCACAATGTGTAGCTTTTGTTGTTCTAAAAAAATACTACTCCGTAATAATATCAATAACAACAGAAGAAAGTGAAGAACTCTCCAGAACAAAAGCGCGGCAGTATCATACGACATCTATCTATCTATTGATTATATACGTGATATGCCCAATAATTAGTGTTCTATCACAATATTTAGTTGTTCTCGGACATGCACAACTTGTGTTTAGTTTTTATACCAAGGAAGAGTACTTTGGCGGGGCTTTCGTGGTGCGCCCATGATCCTTTCGTGAAGAGGCCATGGATAAAAAAAAGCGCCATGGAAGTCATGAAAACACCACGGAAGCACCACGCACAATGAGTGTACCACGTGGAAGCACCACGAATCTCCCACGCACACGGAAGCACCATGGAGTCCCAAAAAAGTAATGAAAGCGCGTACACCATCACCATGGCGGCACTATTTTACACCCATGGACGCACCATGGAGGAAGCCCATTGGAGGAAGCAATATGGAAGCGCATACACGACCATGGAAGCACCACATGGAATCACCGCGGATGTACCATGGAATCACCGTGGAAGCACCACATGGGAGTTCCATGGAACACAAGTGGCCGGGACCCGCCCCCCTTGCACAATGTGGGTGAAACAAATCATTGTTAAGACACTGAACAACGCAGCACACCACTACGTAGTAAGCGTACCGCGGAGAACCCGGGAGCTGGCGGACAGTTCAAGATCTGGCAGAGATGCATAGTAGAAGACAATAATAGGGAGTTCCGAGCCACCGAAGGGTCAACGGAACTTGCCCCCTTGGTGTTTGGAGTTGAGACCGCGCTGTGGTCCACTGCAGCAAAAAAAGGCCGGGAAGTGGTATATCGGGGGATCCTCGAAGCAAACGAACGGTTCATGGTGAGGTGGCACGAGGATGAGGCTGAGCTGAGTAGGCAGCGCCGCGCATCCACCGTGGGTGGTGTCCAAGGGAATGGGGGGAGGGGGGGCAACAGGAGGAGTGGCAGAAAACTCGACCAGGGAATGCGGGGAGGGGGGGGAACAGGAGGAATAGAAGGGAAACTACGGTGGACGAAAGTAGGAAGGAGATGGTAGACAGGGTAGCAAGGCACCAGGCCGACTAGGCGTTAGAACATGCCCATACTACTCGTGCCGCCAACTGATGCAGCTGCTTCGAACGAGGTCTTCTTTTGTCTCTTTCTTGCGCTGACCCTCAGTGATTTTCGTTCCATTTCCTTCTCATCCTTTCTTATATTGATAATCCTTATGAAAGGAGTCGTGTGGCGAGGGTGGATGACGAGCCTGCTTTGCTTGTTTCGTGTCTTGTTTCGTATTGTCTGACGCCGAGGGGCGGGGCATAGTTGACGAACGCAGGACGGAGACGGCAGACAGGGTAGCAAGGTACCAGGCGGACTAGCAGGGAGAATCTGGCTATGCTACTCGTACCTCAAGCTGCTGCCGCTACCTGGAGGGTGCTTTGTGCTTTGGTTTGCCTGTTATTTTCCCTTGGTTCGTAGTCTTACTCCGTTTACAAGTAGTGTGTTCTTCTGTTTCCCTTCTTTTCAGCTCGTTCTTTTCAAGCGTCTTCCACACCCCCTGCGAGGGGGCACGACAGTCTGTTTCTTCTATTTTCTCTTTCCATTTGTCTTCTGTCTTTTTGTTTTTTCTGTGTTTTCTTTCGCTTCTCTATTTCATAGAATGTGCCTGTCGTATCCAGTATAATGGCATGGCATTGCACTGCCCACTGTGCATACTGCATACGTGGCAACGTAGTATCTCTGTGGCGTAGGGTTGTGACCACATAACTTGTATCTCTCTAGGATTGAAGAATCGGCACGGACACTGGTTGTGCTGGATGCCGACGGGTAGAAATAACGATTTAAGGTGAAGAACACATACACACACCGGATCCAGAGGTTATCAACACTTTACTTGCTACATTATTGCTGAGACGTTGAACAAAGTAGCAAATCCCACAAGGTGCCGACAACCAAACCTCTCAAGACGGTACGCCTACGTAGTGGTGTGCTACATTGTTCAATGTCTCCACAAGCGCTTTTTACGGGCGTCCATATTGTGCAAGGAGGGGGGGTTCCGGTCGCCTGTGAAACATTGGGAACGCATGCACCATCATGAAAACGCTTACACCACACCGTGGAGGCACCATGGAAGCACCTTGAAAGTCCCAAGTAATCACCATGAAAGTTCCATGAAAGAAGAACGGGACCACCATGGGTGGGCGCACCACGGAAGCACTACATATGGAAATCCTATGGGACCAACGTGAAAACCCCAGAAATAAGCAATGGAAGCGCACACACCACCATGAAAGGACCAAGAAGCAACAGTAGAAAAGTCCCAATGGAAAACGTTCCATGAAGGAGCGAAAATGCCACGCTACATAGGGGTGGCGGTTTATTTTCTGGATTCCTCACACACGGAGAGTCCAATACTATCAGGAAGACCCCTGGAATATGACGTCGAAGAACGTTTGTTCGCGCAATCCGACGAACAATGCTCTATGTGGTCGTCTTGAACACAAATACCCGGCACACGATAGTAAAATTATCGTACTAACCGGTATACCAATAGTTGCTCACGTGAGGAAGCCCAGGCGGTCAGAAAATATTGCCTCAGAAGGCAAAAAGTGCAAACTCTACCGTGGGACGAGTCGAAAGCACCATGGAAGCAATTGGAAGCGCGTGCACCACCACGGAAGCATCATGACGAATCACCACGAAAGTCCCAAGGAATCCCACGTGAAGGAAGTACCAAGGTGAGGAAGCACTACTATGAAAGCCCCCACGGGAGCCCATGCCATGGAATCACTATGAACGCCCCCATGGGAATACCATGGAAGTTCCATGGAAAGCACCACGGCAGCGATGGAAGCGCACACGCCACCATGAAAGCACCATGAAATCACCGTGAGGAAGCACTATTACGGGGGACCATAGTTAATAGGACCAAATATTGTTAGTAGAAATTGTTAAATATATAGGTTTTTATGTATACCACAGGTCCTATTAACTATGGTCCCCCGTAATATGAAACTATCATGGAAGCAACATGGGTCCACCACGGGTGTACCAACAAAAGCACCATGAAATTCGCATGAAAATTCCACGGAAAATCCATGGAAGCCCCATGAAAGCAACGAAAGCGTTTATTACTCCTCCATTGCAAAGAGCGCTTGTCCTTCAACACGAGCGCAGCTGAAAGCGGGCTAAAGGAGCAGCTACACCGCGTCGTTCTTGGGACGTTCCTTGAGACGCTTACCGCACGCGGCCCGCGTGGTCCAACGTTTCAGCTTGTTTTTCGTTTTTTGGTCCGTTTTTGTCGTCACTTTTTACTTTCCAGCTCTCAACCCCGGGAACGAGGTTCTACCCTTCACGGCCTTCTGGACAAACTGTTGGTCACAAGCGTCGTCCCTACTCCACGCGGCAGTCGTCTTTCTTTTCCATTTTCGTAGATAGCGCAGAGGTTCAGCATTCCCTCTGCTCGTCGGTTTTGATCACTTTTAGAGCCAGCTTGGCGTTTTCCCACATTGCGCGACGGAACAATCCTCAGAAAAAGACACCTCAGCCTAGCGCACCCGCCGATATTCTAACCCAGGCAAAGCCGCTACCGCTGTAGCAGCGGTGGCAGTCTACCGTCAGACCACAGTCAAACCCCCCGTCAATTATTGCGGGTGGGCATGTGTAGTAATCACAGCCCACGATGGACCCAAAAAACACACATATTCCCCATGTGTTTATAAAACGTATTTGTTTCTGACTACAGTGTATAGTATGTTCCCCTTGTAGTCTTATTATTACGGAGGACCATAGTTAACAGGACCTATGGTATACATAAAAAGCTATATATTTGACTATTTTTACTAACAATATTTGGTCCTGTTAACTATGGTCCCCCGTAATAGCGTAACTCAGAATATACTGCGTTTGTCTCGACCCTGAAGTCGAGCACCCCCCCCCCCCCCCCCCCTCCCAAAAAAAAAAATGCGGGTGCGGTTGCAGAAAAAAAATACCACTCTGGGCGCAAATACAAGGACCGCTTGGTCTTCATCTTAGTGTCTAAACGGTCCTTACATTGCCGCCTAGAGCAGTACAATAGTAGGAGACCGCGGTTTGATTCCTTGGCTGACCCCCCCCCCCCCCCCCCCCTGTACGAAAACTATTACATTAACACCAAAAGAGGCCTTGACGGGCCCCCAAATACCGGCCTCCTCGCATATTTGGCTGGAAAGGGTTCAGCCACGCAGGCACGGCCTGAGGCCATTTATCACGCTTCCGAACTCTCCTCCTCTCCACACACCCACCCCCTGCTCCTCCTATTGTATAGGTTGGGTTGGTGTCGGTTGGCAAGGACACTGTAAAACATGCCGCTCACTACTTGGGCTAGACAACCACGGTATTTTGTTTTGGGGGGGGTGGGCGGCCGGTCACAGCTAGTGGTCGAGTTAGATCATTTGTGAGAGGTGGAAACCCTTTACTCCGAACGAGGGGAATGATCGTATCACGTAGTGTTTACGGTAAGGCACCCAAGAGGCCGTCACATAGCAGAATACTCCCATTGCCGTCTCTGGAAGCGGCCATACCGGAAAATGAATTAAATCATTGAAGCAGTCCGGCTCACGAAGCGATCCTTAGTAGGATGCAGCTCACCCTTGACGCGACTCGCCGGAAACCCCACGACGCTTCGCGCTTGGTGCAAGCAGTGTCTGCCTGGCCGATGAAAACCCGACGTGCTCCGTCCCGGCATTTATAACGATGCGAGGGTCTATGATCAAACGACTACGGCCATGCATGATAACGTGTACCCCCCCCCCCCCCCCCTCCTGCTCCTCCTGCTCCCCCTCTCTCCTCATTTTCGCTCACGCCTTCCCACGCACGTCGCCGCCTGTATCACGTATATGCCTGCGATCGGGTATGTCTATCGCCACGGCACCATTGCATTGCGCTAAGTAGCGCGCCATCGCAGCGGCCCCTCCCTCTAGACACCGCGCGCGCAACTGCTGCTGCAGTGTATGCAGTGTATCACGCGAACTGCGCCTCTTTGACGGTCGACGACAGCAGAACCTCAGCTTCAGCCGACCTAGCCAAAAAAAAAACGGAAATACGGACGAAGGTTAAGGCACGGGCGACATGTTAGCTAGCAGCGGCAGGCAAGAACCTACGCGAAATCACACCATGAGATTGAAAACCTCCTCAAACGACCCAACCCAACCGGACCCGACCCGGTCCAACGGACCCGACCCGGTCCGAACCGACCCGTGAAATATATATATATATATATATATATACAAGGGCTCCGCATGGGTGCCTGCCGGCACACATGCTCCAGATAGGAAAATATACCCCAGTGCCAAGTCGTGTGATTACTTTTAAGGAAGTTGACATAAATGTACCATTCGATCTTGTTACGAACGGGATCAGGGCACTGCCAAGTGATGCAGGGAAAAGGCACTGCCGAGTGTCAGTTCTCAGTTTTCGTATCTGTCTCACTCGAATTTTATAGACCAGCTTTTATAGCACATTTGTTTGGGACGTTATTATTCTTGTCTTTTTCAGCCATGTATTCTGAAGCCCGGAAATCACAACCGTCTATTATTTCCTATGGGCCAGGAGATCATCGATAATTTGGAGCTCAGTTGCTGCTGTCGGGGGCAGAAATCAGCCTAGTTCCGAGGGGTTCCTCACAGGACTGAGATAATCGCTTTAATTTTGTTCACAATGATAGTATACTGCTGTAGTTTTGCTGCCCTTTTGCTGCCCAGTTGCCAAGTACCCAAAACCCACGCCGATATCACCCCTTTCTAAGGCGAGCCGTATACCTACTTCCAACGGCGCTTGTGCAGAGGAGATGACCTCTCCCGCACACGAAGGCGATAGCAGCTGCAGCGCTGCAGCATAACATAAAAGATAGCAACAACAGCAACAGCAAGAGTAGTAGCAGGCATCGCTGCTGCTGCGTTCGGTTGCTGCAGCTGCTGCTGCTGTACACACCCAGCCGCAACACCAGCAGCGCCACAACAACAACAGCAGCGGCGGTATGTACGGCATCGCAGCAGACAGCAACTTGCAGTATATGCATAAATTACTGCGAGAACAGGATGCGTACTGTACGCGCATTATCGCACTCAATCCTGAGAACAGCAGGCAGCAATCGAGATACTGCAAGTATGATGAGCAGTATCGAGCACCTACCGGATACCTGATACCTGATATCGATCGGCAATACAGAATAACCGCAAAGTACTCGTACTATTATACTACTGCTGACGACATGGGTAGTATTCTCAGTCTGAATCCCGGCGAAAACACCAACACAGCAATCACCGGGATACAACGATCTGGTACCAAGAACGGTGCGATACCCCGAGAAGGCGCGTGCAGTCGTCCGTCGAAGAGAGAGGGGCAACGGAAGGCAGCCAACGAGTAAGGCAAGGCCGAGGTGGTCGATCAGGCAGATGGAGGCCCGCAAAGCAAGGGAGTCGGGAGAAAGCGGTAGCATCAGCAAGGCCGAGAGATCGAACCTCGGAGAGAAAATGAGATAAGATCAAGTCTGTCACGTATACAGTATACCAGGTAAATAATAAGCTTATACAGATGTCGCACCCAAGAATACATGAGACTGTCAATACGTATCGAGGTCGAAAAAGCAAGCATGAAGACAGGGAGGCGAAGGCGTCTGGAGTCCCAGACAAAGTTCAAGACTAAATCGATAGCGAAGGCTTCGCGCAAACTGAAGATAGAGCTCCGTGTCTCCTCAACGAAGCAAAATATTCTTCGAGTTCGTGGTCGAAAACGGGACTGTCAGTTTGAACAAATGAAAAATCCTCCGCAAAAATTATGATCCCTTCAATCGTTCGCATCCTGAGTACACGAGCAACCCGTGTACCTTTTAGAACAATACGTAGTAGTAGGGACAAAAGAGAAGATGTGCCGAGATATAAAAAAATTACAAAAAAAAGCCCAACAAAGAAAAATCACCGGGATATGCAACGATCTGGTACCAAGAACTGCGCGATACGCCGAGAAGACGCGTGTAGTCGTTCGGCGAAGAGACAGGGGCAAGGCAAGGGAGCCACCGAGAAAGGCAGGACCGAGGGGTTCCAACAGGCCGATGGCGGCGGCCCGCAAAGCAAGGCAGTCGGTAGAAAGCGATAGCATCAGCAAGACCGAGAGATCGAACCTCGGAGAGTAAAAAGCTACTATTAAGACTGTAAGATGAAGCCTGTCACGAGAAGCTCTTCGCGGAGCAACACCAGCTAAACAAATTTCCAGGACCACAGCAAATAGAACGCCCGTGTCTCCCTTTTTCCAGCAAATATCCCTCAAGTTCGGGGTCGCCGCGCTCGTCGGTGGCGCGAGACAACGAGACGCGCGCACGGGAGAAAACCCGTCGGAGTCCGGCTCGCGCGACCGTCGAGGAAAGCGGTCGAAAAAGCAAGCACGAAGGCAGGGGAGCGAAGGCTTCCGGAGTCCCAGACAAAGTTGAAGATAAAATCGGAATTTTAAGGTTCGCTCACAGCGGCCGAGATTCATTGTATATATATCTATAATCTCCTGACCCCACCCAACCCATAGACGCACACGCCTGTTGTCGGTGAGGAAAAAACGAGGAGGTGTAAACTGCCCACGTCGAGAGGGCGGGCGCGCCCAAGTGCACCGTGTGCCGACAAAGGTGCCACCGATGGCTTCATCACCGCCCAGCAGGCCAGATCTGCGTCCCCATGGCCTATACCACCATGCCTCGAAACCTGCCCCTGACGCCAAAATCTTCCCTTCTCCCGCACTGACCGCTACACCCGTGCACGAGCAATGTCACCAAACTTTCACCCTGGGTACACAGAGTACTGGGCACGGTGGGCGACCACTTTTTTTTCCGTGGCGGACGTTATTTCGACCAACTGCTCCGACTCCCCCCCCCCCTCCCCCTCTGCGGCTCGCCGAACACCTCACGGCGCTTCGTGCCTGGTGCAGGCAATGTCTTCCTGGAAGTTGCTCCGTCCCGGCATTGTAGGGATGCGAGGACCTATGGCCACACGACTACGGTCATGCATGACACCGAGTACACCCAAGCCCCTCTCTGGCCCTTGGCACGGCAGTGGTATTTACATAAAAATACAAGTTAGCGAGAGGTATACGTATCTTGTTCAGCCTTGTTGACTAGCGGACACGTTTCAACGCACCACCACCACCACCACAACCACTTTTACTACCGGAAGCAACAGAAGCAGGGAAAAACCCGAAGCTGCTCGAAGTAGCCACATAAGCACAAGCACACAGTGCCCATACAGCTCCAACCCACACTACCAAAAGGACGCTGCGGGAAATTGAAGTATAGACCTCCACCCAGTTTCGAAGAAGTGGTTTGAATCATCCTCGACCGTAAACACTAACCACGACCATAATCCTAACCCAGAACCGCTGTAAAATTCCACGGAACGGAGATATCACGAGGAGTTACAGTAGTGTGGGCCATCAACCATCGTGTCGGAGCTGTGAGATAAAGTGTAAAACACTGCTGTATTTTACTCACCGAGGGCTGCCCCCCAAGTCGTGCATGAACGGCGGGAAGCGCACGTACGGCGACCCCCCCTCCCGGTCCGCGTAATCCTCGCTGCTCAAACAAAACGGGACAGGCAGGGGGACAGCCCGGGGAAACGCGTGCCCCCGCCCCCGCCCCCGCCCCCTCTCCCCCCGCCGCTGCCGCCACCGGCGCCGACCCTCCCCATCTTCCTTCGTCGGTGTCACATGCGCTACCGCCGCCGCCGCCGTCGCTGTCATCACCTCCGAGCAGGGTAACGGGGGCGCGTCGGCCGAAGAATGCCGCGTCGCCTCCCACCCAAGGTCCGATCGCGGGAAATCAAGGCAGCAGCAGCAACAGCAACAGCAGGACGAGCAGTCCCAGCCCAGGGGCGGCTCCGCGTAGTAGGCTCGTTCTGCGGAAGAGTGGAACAGCACCCCCAGCTCCACGTTTTTGCACGTCACGCCCGCGGCGAGGCCCGTTGCGGAGTCGTGCTTGACTTCGCCCTGTGCTCCCTGCAACCCATAGCGCGCATCACCGTTTCGCGTGCACACCACACCACCGTCGCACCGCCAAAGCGAGGGTCGAACAGATGCACAAAGGGAAGGCGGCGGCGACAGTGGGCGGTTGTATTTCGGGGGTTGGGGTGGGCGCTGCAGGGATAGGGCTTGGGGGTTCGGCTCAAGGTTGGGGCTAATATCAGGGCTTGGGGTTGGGGTCAGGGCTAGCTCTTGCGTGGTGCCACCGCTGCGTGCGCTGCCATCGTGCCGCATAGTGCCACCGTGATATGCATATACGCATCTGCAAGGGAAGGCGACCGTAGCAGGCGGTTGTCGTTGTGGGTTGGAGTCACAGGGTCATCGGGGTGGGGGTTGGCGTTGGGGTTAGGACCAGGGTTCGGGTCGGGGTTTAGGGTTAGATCTTGCTTGCGCCATCGCCGCGAGCACCGCCGTTGCATCGCCAAGCCAGCTTTGAGCATGTTGTGGTTGAGGGGAGGGGTTTACAGGGGGCGGTCGTTGTTGGGGGCTAGGGTTTGAGATCGAGTTAGGGATAGGGTTGGGGTTTTTTTTAAGGTTAGGGTTGCGGGCGGGGAGGACTCCGATGAATGGGTGGGGTAGCCAAAGCATTTCAACACCACCCTTGCTGACATCCCGTGGAGCACCCGCGGCCTCGGCAAAGTGGCAGCGCCCGTGCGCTCGAAGGTCGCGACGGACTCCCTCACGCGCAACACATGAAGGCAGACTCAATCAAGACCCATAACAATACACGCTTTTTCGCTCTCCCGAGAGCCCCGTCTCCCGAGCCCCGGCTCGCGAGCCCCGACTATCGGGTATACCCCTACTTCCGCCCCCCCCCGCCTCCCATCCGAGACCCAATGTGTTCACCTTCGAAAGGCAAGCGCTGGTCAAGAGAAACCATGCCAAGTGTTGGGCATGCTGGGCATGCTTACATGCGCCTTCCCCCCGATTCCCCACCGACGCCGCAGTATGGCGAATACTACCATCGCCACCACCACCACCACCACCACCACCGCCAAAGCCGTGCGCACCCCCCCCTTCTCCTCCTCTTCCTCCTGCACCTGCTGCCCCTCCCCCTTCTTCCGCCAACATGGCACCCGCATCATGCGCCGGGAGACCCGGTCGAAGCAACCGATTTCCTGTACCCCAAGTCCCTCCATTACTACTAGTCCTCCTAGCACCTCCCCCTTCGTCGACGGCGAGCCGAGGCGGTGCCTTTCGCAGGCGCATGGTGCTCTTGATGTGGGGGGGTCGCAGGGGCAGGGTGACCGCGGAGTGGAGCTTGAACGTTCGCAGGCAGTCGTGCAGGTCGAGCCCTAGGCCTTCGAAGGACTCCAGCGACATGAACACGAAGCCGCCACTTTGTGTGTTGTTTTTCCCAGGCGGGTTCAAGGAAAACAAAAACAAGAAAAATATAGAAACAAAAACGTAGTGTAGGGACAAGGCAAGAAAGAGTAAGGCGTGGCGGCACGTTAGCATCACCTTCACAATTTAGGTTAGTTTTTTTCGCCGAACTCGTACGCATAAGAGCCAAATAGCATGCGTAATAATAGGAGAGAAGTAGAAAAAAAACACTTAAAAGAGAGAAAGAAAAGGGGTCGACTGCCCTACAAATATATGCAGGGTATCAACGGGTTCCGGCGAGGGCTGCATTTTCCTCAACTACTACTGCAGGAGTACGAGCTCGGAAAAACCTCCACATCTGTCGCAGTTCATGGGTAACCAGTTATCTCCTTCAGGTATGGATCTTTGATAGGTATATATATATATATATATATATGCGTGACGTTTGGTGCGTACCATGTAAGCATATTGGCACAGATACGACTGAGTAGCATATTGGCCTCGCATCCACCTCGCGTGGACTGCTGTTCCATCGCACCCATCCGGATAGGGAGCTCCGTTACGTCGTGTCTTTTCCCGGCGTATCTTTGGGATTTTTCCCTCTCGTCTACTGTAGATAATTTCGAAGTTAGGCCGCATGTGAAACCGTCATGAACATGAGAATCGCACAGACTGGCGTATTGATCCGAGTACTGCAAGCAGTACATGACCACAACACGAGTGGTACCACGAGGTATGATATTATACCAGCAATGAGCACATCAGAGCAACGATCGCACTGCCGTACGTATGATGATGCCAAGTATAAGCTTGTCGGCACAGATACAACTGAGTTAGCATATCGACGTCGCATCCACCTCGCGTGGGCCGCTGCTGTATCGTATCCATCCGGATATGGAGCTCCGCGGCGCTTTCAGCCTGTCAATACTTGAAAGCTCCGCGTAGGGGGTGGGGTGTTTTTGTTGTTCATCGAACAAGCACAACAACAGCCGACGACAAAAAAGTCGACTATTACGGGGGACCATATTAAATAGGACCTACGTCACACACAGAAACCCATATATTTTGGTATTCTTAACAACAATACTTGGTCCTATTAACTACGGTCCCCCGTAATAATATTCCTCTGCTCAACCTGACTCAATACCATAGTAAGTTTCTGCGCGAATGCACTTCTTGGCAGTACAGTTTCATTTACGGCCTCGAAACGGCTACATCATCGACAGTTACCGGCACGCACGGAGCCGCAGGCGGGCATCAGCCCGCCGCAGGAAGACCGCTTGTGTGTATATATATATATATAAAGATTAACGCGACACGAGTTTAATTTCGACAACGGTGGACAAGAAAAACAAAAACACACTTCCCTGGGTCACCACACGCTACCCTTACTCGCACGCCAAGCCACTCGGCGACGAGGCCGACACCACGATCCATTCCACCCTGTACACCGTTCTCACGAGACAAGATAGGCTCGGTAGCGCATCCGATGCGGACAAAAAGTGCTAAGCACGTAACGAGCAAGAGCAAGGTATACCTCTCTCGCTGACACATACAACGAGGCAAACAAAGAAGCCGCAAACACAGCAGCAGCAGCAGCAGCAGCAGCAGCAGCGGCAGCAGCAGCAGCAGTAACAGCTGAGGGGTGGGGCTTCCCCCCTGCACCGACAGCGACACAACCTTTCAAGGGTTGTTAAAAACGAAAGCTTGCAGCACTTACTTTGCTTCGGGAAGGCGGTCGGCCCCTTCCAAGATATGCTCGCGGTCCACATACATAGTCGTGGCGGCTTCCCGGTCTCGCACGCAGCTGGACTTGCTCCTGTAAAAAAAGAAGGAAGTCGATCGGCGGGGACATCGGTCGCAGGGAAATGGGCGGGACCGGTTTCTACCAGTTTGACAAAAAAAAAACGAAGCAGAAAAAAACTACAGTAGTCGCAAATCGAATTGTGAGGGGATGCGTGCCGTATATAGGCAAGAAAAAAGAGTGTCCAATCGCTCGCCGGCCTCGGTCAAAGCTCGGCAAAAAGAGGGTGGAGCGGTTGCTGTTGGCGCAAACGCGTGGGGGGGAAGCCCCCCCCTCTCCCTACTCCTCCCCCCTCTTCCTTCTGTTCCTGCTCCTCCCCCCTCATCCTCCCCCTCCTCTCCGCCATGACCAACAACCGCGTTTCCACGCGTAGTTTTCTTCCTGCTCTTTCGTTCCTCACATGGCATCTCGGCAGGCTTCGATGTACTGGCTCGAAGGCCACACGATCCGAACAGACTCCAGACGCTCCTCCTCGTGACCGCTCCAGCGCTCACCGCGCGGCTCCATGGAGTCCGGCATGCAGTTTTTTGCGATCACCTTGAGCAGATGAGGAAACAAACGAGCAACAAACAAACAAACAAATACGGGGAGCGGACCGTGAGAGGGCGGGGGGTGCGGTACAGTACAGCACACACACTACCAGCGCAGTACAGCAGTATGGCACGGCACGGCACACTATGCACAACACAGCACAGCACAGCCCATAGCACAGCAAAGCATAACACAGCACATCACAGGACAGCACAGTCCAGCACAGCACAGCCCAGCCCAGCCCAGCACAGCCCAATATAGTAGAGTGCATTGTAGTACAGTAGTACAGCACGTCATAGTGGCACAGTGCATTACAGTACAACAACCTCGTACCCCTGGGGCGGTTTGGTGCGGCATACGCAACCCTCCTCCTCCCGAGACAAAAACAAAAAAAGACAAATACTACAACAAGAAAAACAAGAAGAACAAGCAAATTGAGAAAAACCAGAAACACAAGAATCAAAAGAAGCGAAAAACACACACAAAACATATAAGGAGACGAAAAAAAACACACACACGCGCATACCTCAACAAATCCGGCGTCGATACCGCCGCCGATGCTTGTGGTCTGAATCATGAGGAGGTCATCCGGGCCCAGCTCCCCTGCCTCCCCCTGCCTCCTCCCCAGCACGTAGCGCATTCTTAGCTGCCCGTACCGGGCCAGGTCTTCGCACCCCCTCTCCCTCGCCTCGCCATCCCCTCCCCTCGCTCCCCCACCACCACCCTCACCACCGCCGCCGCTGCCGCCGCCGCCACAGCGTTCATCGAAAAGACCATCGGCGCCGACCCCTCCCCCATGGCAACAGCCTTCGACAAGGACGTCACTCAGAGGAAAGCGTGGAGGGAGCAGCGTTTCCGATCGCCCTTCCACGTCCAAATTTGCCGCCGCTCTCGTGCTTTCTCGGAGCGGCAGCAAGGGTAGCGACTGCGCCCGGGACGGTGATCGAAACGGCGGCAAACCCGCCGCCGCCACCGCCGTCGATGACCGCGATAACCCCAACGGCGATAACCGCGGCGGTGGCACAAGGGAAGAAGAGCGGGGCGGGTGCGGCGCGCTACCGCGTCGACGCGACCCGCCGCTGGTCACGTCGGACAAGGACTTCCTCGCTTCCCTGCGGGGCCTGATGACGTTTGGAGAAAAAAACGACAAACAATCAGGGAACGTGCAAAAAATAGCACATTACTCGTATCAATAGGAACTCTCCGAGCTTCTCAACGCGGCACGCGAGAGAGTGCCGAACGGGGGGGGGTGCACTCGTTGTCATGCATGGCCGTAGTCGTATGACCATAGACCCTCGCATCCCTACAATGCCGGGACGGAGCACGTCGGGTTTTCACCGACCAGGCAGACATTGCTTGCACCACGCGCGAAGCGCCGCGAGATGTCCGGCGATTCGCATGAAGGGTGAGCTGCACCCTACTAGGAACCGCTTGTGAGGTGGACTCGCATATGGAAGACAGCGTCAATGAGTTGATTTATTTTTTGTTGTGGCCACTTCCAGAGACAGCAATTGCTTTACAATGTAAGTGCCTCGTTGACGCCTTACCATAGATACTACCAGGTACGCGATACGATCATTCCCCTTGTGCGGGGTAAAGGTTCGCTGACCCGCACAAATGGTCTATCAACTCGATCGCCAGCTGCAACCGACCGCCGAAAAAAACAACATAAACGGCACCCTGGTTGTCTAGCTCATGTAGTGAGCGAGTATACCCTTGAGCGTCCCCATCACTGCATGCAGGAGCGTGCCATACGGGAGGAAAGCTCCCCTTGTTTGGGGGGGGGGGGACACTACCGTAGACTACGAATGTACTTAAGGGTGTTAGAGGAGCAGTAAAAAGGAAAGAGCAAAAAAACTTGCCCCCCCCCCCCCCCACTTCTCGCGTTTTCGGGAAAACTACTCAAAAGTTTGAGTTGGACACAGTTTGCAACAACGAGAAACGGCCTTCCGGTGGCAGGCGATATGGGCACGCTTGCCACCGGCATGAAATTCGAAGCGTCCACAAGTCGGATAGATCACGATGTGGATCATCTACAGTCAGTGTTGTAAACCGACAAAAACAAGAAAAGCTCGGTCAGTTTTTTGGGTTTTCACCCAAAAGTCGGTCGAGGGGTTGTCTTTGGCCGACCGAAACCGAAAAACCCGAGAAAAATCAAGAAAAAAACGAAACTCTCGGTCGGTTTCGGTTGTTTTTGGCAAAATAAACAAAACAAAAACACATTTCGGCTATTCGGTCGGGAAAAAACCGAAAATAAACGATCGAAACACCGACATGCGGTTAACGGTTCACAACACTCTCTGCGAAAGTAGACCATACCCTGCCGTTATAAAAAGGTAGTGCAAGGGGTCTGTAATAGTGACAGATCCAACCCAGAGGAAACGTGTGCTACTGCAGCTGTGTGGATCGTGCACAGAATATACGGCTTCCACTCACTGGGCAACATGAGCTACTACGTAGATCACACAGACCAGGAATCTACCAGGCCCTGGAGGGTCTACACGATGATTCACCTGATCTACCTGGTCTATCTACCTGATCCACCTGGTCTATCTACCTGATCTACCTGGTCAGCCTGATATACCCGATGCATGGAAGCGTCAAACGGTCAAGGACTGCTGTCCCCATCTCCCTCCTTCCTACTGCCGCATACAGGCCATACTATTAAAATAATAATCAGAACCAGATGTGGTGCATGAACATAGAGGGATGGATACCTATGGTTCTTGGGTCCATCGTGGGTTCTGATTCTTCATGTTTGAATCGTATCACGAAGCTCGCAAAGCTGAGGATCACCAGCTCAAAATCGGTCGAACTCACAGCTGACGTATTTGTATTAAATACAAGGCGCTTCGCTCCGCGGGCGGCCTACGCCGCCCGCCACGCTCGCTCAGAAAGGAAAAATACACCAAATTACTTGCAAAGTGGACAGAGCTCCATGATTGAATATAGTTTTTTCATGATCGGTCGTAGTTGCAAACTGGCGATTTGATAAGGCCAAGAGTCACGCCACCATGCTTCAGGAGAAAACAGCTCGGAAGCCATATACGCTTCGCGTCGCGGGCGGTTGCCGGACGTACGTGGCCTTCTACGCTCGCTCACATGCCGTACGTACGTAGATACCCGAGGCAGGGTAATCCTTTTCCTCTTTTGACAAGCTTGCTGTATGTACTGCTGTACGAAACACAGCATTTTTCCTTTTTTGACATGGGAAGAGAAAGCACAGCACGGCACAGCAGCACCGCAAACACAATGAAAATGACCGAAAAAATCGGAAAGACAAAAAATCCCCGTCCCCTCAAGAAATAATTTTCTGTCTGATTGGAACACCTTGCACCGGTAAAAAAAAAAACAAACGTTAAGCAGAGCTTCTCTCTCAGGCTCGTACGCCGTCCGCCCCTCTCGCGACCACCTCGCCACCGATTCGGTCCGGGTAAATCTTTCCTTACTCTCTGCCACAGTGAGCCCCGTCGCCCGCCTCGCGTTAAGCCCGGTGCTCACTGTGGCCGTCGCTCGCCAGCTCGACAATGTTGCTATTCAGACTGGTTACCTCCCTCTCTGATTTTCAGCCCGGTCGCAAAAATAGGCACCGCTTGAATATTATCTTGCAATCTCGAACGACCCTTATATCTCGCACATACTCTATCCAAAATCACAAATGGAGGCCAGACAGAGTCCGTTCATGCATCCCTCGTGTCTCGAGGCACACGCGACGCCTAGGCACGAAAGCGGCGACCGCGCTCCTTGCAACCCCCTCTCTACCCGCCAGCACCCGCGACGGCGCCGGGCTCGCCCGCGGTGCCGTACTCGGAGTACACGCACGCACACGAAACGAAAGAAGAAAAACGGAAGAAAGGGTCGAGAGTGCCAAGAGCAATGGAGAAAACAAAGAACCGCCGGAAAGGTCCGGCAAGCAATGAAAGGGGGCGATTTCGAAGTGGGAGCTCTGAGAGGCCAGGGATGTACCTACCGAGCACGTTTAGAGAGTGAGATCTAAGCAAGTGGTTCTATATATATATTTTAAATGATGCGCCAAAACAAAAGCAGAAAACAATAACAGAGAAGAAAGAGATCGCCACCACTCACGGCGTGTCGATGACCACCGGCACGGTCGGTATGAGATCAACCGTGGCCGTGCTGAAATCGAAGCTGTTCGCGAGGCGGCGAATGCCCAGAAACCGTCGCATGAACTCCACGGGAGTGCTGACGCAAAAAGAGGGATTCAGGGGACGAGGAACGGGGGGAAGGGGAGGGGGTCGTGGGGGGGGGGGGGGGGCGTACTCATTTGTTGCTTGCCTGAGTCATTTGACCATTGACCACGCATCCCTTTCGAGACGGAGCACCGTTCCTACTCCCAATGGAGCCTCCTCCAACAATTGGGCGCTCATTACGTTGTTTCCAGATATTACATAGAAACTTTCTGCGAATCTTATCCCCTTCCTGTTTGGCCGCCTGTGGCCACCATCTATCTCCTAGGATAGCGATCGTTTTCTCGCTGCTATCTAGTGTGTCAACCTCCTCCATGTCACATTCGTCTATTTCCCTCATCTCCTCTTCTAACACATCCCGTTCCTCCTTGTATATTTCACATTCTCCTACGATGTGAGTTCTACTCAAGGGGGTGGGGGGGGTGTACTCGACATCATGCATGACCGTAGTCGTATGACCATAGACCTTCACATCCCTACAACGCCGGGACGGAGCACGCCCGGTTTTCACCGACCGGCCAGACACTGCTTGCACCAAGCGCGGAGCGAAACGTGAAGTATTCGGCGAGTCACATGAAGGGCGAGCTGCATCCTACGAAGAAACACTTGTGAGACGGGTTTCTTGCACATGGATGACAGCGTCGAATGGGGGGATGGGTGAATAGAGGGTGTACTCGACAGGAGAGATGCAATCGATCTCATGCGTGGCCGTAGCCGTATGACCATAGACCCTCGCATCCCTACAATGCCGGGACGGAGCATGTCGGGTTTTCACCGACCAGGCAGACATTACTTGCACCAAGCGCGAAGCGCCGTGAGGTGTCCGGCGAGTCGCATGAAGGGTGAGCAGCATCATATTAAGAACCGCTTGTGAGGCGGACTCACATATGAATGACAGCTTCAATGAGTTAATTTAATTTCCGGTGTAGGCATTTCCAGAGACAGCAATGGGAGTACTATGTAACTGCCTCTTGGGTGCCTTACCTTGAACACTACGTGATACGACCAATTCCCTTTGTGCGGAGTAAAGGTTATTTACCTCGCACAAATGATCTAGCTCGACAATCAGCTGTGGGCGACCGTAAAAAAAAAAAACGGTACCCTGGTTGTCTGGCTCACGTAGTGAGCGGCATGTTTTACGGTGTCGTTGCCAACCGACGCCAACCCAACCTAAATAAAATAGGAGGGTAGGGGGGGGGGGCGTACTCATTTGTTGCTTGCCTTAGCCATTTGACCATTGACCACGCATCCCTTTCGAGACGGAGCACCGTTCCTACTCCTAATAGAGACACCTCCAACAAGTGGGCGCTCATTACGTTGTTTCCGTATATTACATAGAAACTTTTTGCTAATCTTATCCCCTTCCTGTTTGGCCGCCTGTGGCCACCATCTATCTCCTAGGATAGCGATCGTTTTCTCGCTGCTATCTAGTGTGTCAAGCTCCTCCATTAGGGGGGGGGGTCAAGGTAGAAGGGGCACGGGAAGGGGGGGAGGTTTACTCACTATCATGGACGGCCGTAGTTGTATGAAAATAGACCCTCACATCCCTACAATGCCGGGACGGAGTAAGTCTGGTTTTCACCGACCAGACAGACATTGCTTGCACCAAGTGCGAAGCGCCTTGGGGTGTTGGGCGAGTCGCATGAAGGGTGAGCTGCATCCTTCTAAGAACCGCTTTAGAGGCGGATTTTCTTGCATATGGATGACAGCGTCAATGCATTGATAAATTTTCTGGTGTGGCCACTTCCAGAGGCAGCAATGGGGGTGCTATGTAACTGCCTCGTGGGTGCCTTACCATATACACAACGTGCTACGATCATCCCCCTTGTGCGGAGTTAAGGTTCTCCCCGCACAAAAAATGATCAGACTCGACCACCAGCCGTGCTCACCGCCAAAAACAAGAAAACACAAGAAACGGCACCCTGGTTATCTAGCTCAGGCAGTGAGAGGCGTGTTTCACAGCGTCGTCGCCAAGCGACGCCAACACAACCTATGTATATACCAAGTATATCATATAGAGGGGGGGAAAAGGGGGGGGGAGGGGGGCAGAAATCGACGCATGCGCTTACGAGAAGGAGGGATAACGGGAGGGGGGGAGGGTGGACGGCGGGCGCGGGGGGGTGCAGGCAGGGGTTGCACCTTTGTTGCACTGCCCACGAAAAAAAGCTGATATTGCCAAAAGTCCCGCCAACAAAGCCAATGGAAGCACGTCTGCCGCCGTTTTTTTCTGAGGACATTTCGTTTTTCTGCCCTAGCTCGACCGTTCCTTGCGAGCAAAAATTTGGCAGACCGGATATGAGCTCCTTGGTGCACTCCCGTGAGTGTGCCAAAGCGACAGCACTTTTCGTGTCCTCCTTCATACCGGACCTTGTCGCTGAAGGTTGAAAATGTGGTTCCAGGCGCTTGTATTTTCGGTTTCTTGTACTGTAGCCAAGTATTTTTTTCTGCTGTAGAACGAGAGCTGGAGGAACTTACTCGTTACGACTTCTGGGTTCCTCCAGCTCTCGTTCTACAGCAGAAAAAAAAACTTGGCTACAGTACAAGAAACCGAAAATACAAGCGCCTGGAACCACATTTTCAACCTTCAGCGACAAGGTCCGGTATGAAGGAGGACACAAAAAGTGCTGTCGCTTTGGCACACTCACGGGAGTGCACCAAGGAGCTCATATCCGGTCTGCCAAATTTTTGCTCGCAAGGAACGGTCGAGCCAGGGCAGAAAAACGAAATGTCCTCAGAAAAAAACGGCGGCAGACGTGCTTCCATTGGCTTTGTTGTCGGGGCTTTTTTTGTGTTTTGTGGGCAGTGCAACACAGGTGGTTGGGGTGGAAGGGGCATGCAGAGGCGTGGGGATCAAACCTAGAGCACAAACCGCAACGACAAGCCCACGTCCTTGCACGCGGCGTTGAAACAGCTTGTTTTTCGAGCGAAGGTGCGGTACGCGCCAGGGGATTAGCGAGCGGAGGGGGCGGCAACGAGCAACTTTCTTTTCGCACAAAACGGACAGTTGAAGCCTACCCGAGCCGAAAGCCCTAGCCTGCTTCACTTGAAACCCTTACACTAGGATAGTATAGCTGTCGCGAGGAACTCGCGCAGCAGGATATTTCTAACCGCCGTCAACTGGTGTGTGTTGCTGGATGGTAGACGGTGGTATCAATAATAGTCGTCGTTGGTGTCTCGTCGACACCGCAAAAAGTGTCCCGCTGGGAAAACAGCTGTGGTTGTTGTTCGGTCACAAGACGGAAGACATCGGATCAGGCTCCAAGACGCTACTACTACTACTACTACTACTACTATTAATACTACTACTACTACTACTACTACTACTACTACTACTACTACTACTACTACTACTACTACTACTACTACTACTACTACTACTACTACTACTACTACTACTACTACTACTACTACTACTACTACTACTACTACTACTACTAATGTTCGTACTGATATTGCTGTAGTATCGCACTCACGAGAGACGACATGCGGGTCAGGGATCAGGCTCAGATATATGATACTGCTGAGTCGTCTACGAGTAGTACGACGTACTCGTACAACAGTAGTACCACACCGCAACAACAGCATGATTACTGCTGAATCATGCTCTTATTATACATACGTGCGTACAGTACCGAACTGGAGTCTGGAGTCGACCTCGAGCGGGAAAAAACTAAACCAGGAACTGCGGGATGCTGTTGTTATTGCATCTGGAGCTAGCTGTGGTCTCGACGAAGTGTTTGGGTCGAGGCTGCTGATTGCCGATATGATTAGCTGTCCCACCATGGCGCAGCAATCGTACAGCAACAAACACACCAACAGGACGGAGCCCAGAAACGCAGTTCGGGTGGTTCCTAGTAGTGGCTCTGGGCGTGCAGCGGCGGCGGCGGCGTTGTTCAGCTGCTTGTCGCTAGATCGATATCTGCCCCGTGTTTGCTCGTGTTTTTTGTGTTATGGTCTTTCTAACCCGAGGACACAACCCCCCCCGTTGTTTTTCAGAAAACGCCTCACCATATGCTACCGAACGTCACGGCGGGAGCTTCAGGCGTTTTTTTGGGCGCGCTGTATTTTGGCGTCGTCAAAATTAGCATCTCGCATTTGTAATTAATACCAGGGTACTGCAAAATGTATTCCATACCAACTTTAAGTTGGCTGCCCACCCAAGAAGTAGAACGCACTTGAAGAGGATCTACACGAAAGGAGAAGGTGCTTTTCGCACACAGGACGGATAACACCGCCCTAGCGAAGCCGATCCCAGTCCCCTTCAGCTTAGCCTAGCAATCGCCTAGTCCGGTCCAGCCCTAAGCTAGCCTACCCCAACCTAGTCTTACTCTGCCTCACTTTTGTCGTTTCCGCCTGATGTCAGCGCCGTGCATGCCGGGACGAAGACACTCCAGCTCCATCAGCCGGGACTCCTGCTCCAGGAAATCTTGCAGCGTGCTGAGGCCGGTGGGGGAGGGGGAGCAACGGAGGAAGGGGCGGAGGGGGGCGGGAAATTTAAGGAACGAGGGGGGGGCGGAGGAAGGGAGAACGGCAAGAGGGGGGGGTCTGCCGCAATGGGGAGTCAACGACGACAGGTCGGTCACTCCGAGAAGACGACTTTGCACAAGGTGACCATTTTTTTTTGTCCAAGTACGCGGTTTTTGTGCGACCGGACCCAACACGTACAGCGATCGCCCTCGACTGGGGGGCGGAGGCCGAGGGGGCCACGGCGACCTTGGCAGGTGCGTATGGTAGATGCGGAGGGGTGGGTGGGGGCGAGCGGGAGGGAGGGGGGGGGGGTCTGCCTTTCTACGCCGCGAAACGACATAAAAACGCCAACCTAAACCAGAACCCACCAAAAGGCTTAAGAACCCCCGAGTTGCGCCGCGCGAAACGCCACACGCGCTAAAACCACAAAATATACGAAGCGGAGGTGCGAGCGCATCAGTAGCATCACAAGAAAGACGGACGGTGAGCGGTCTCAGCGGGAGCCGTACGGGAGGGGCGGAAACGTAAGAACCATTCGGACGTCATGTTTTTGCGTACTCCAACGATCCTTACTTTTACGCCTATTGCGGTACGAAAAAAACGCCGTGCCGTACAGCACAAGACGCCCACTGAGAAAACGAGCGTTAAAGAAAAAAAGAAGACAGACTGACTGACTGACTGAATTTAACGTTTTACAGGAAAACCAGAAACTCTGCGAGTTCGTAATCGTGATAGTAGTAGTACGCACCCACTAAAAAAATAGGAAACCCAGCCTGGACCGGCTTTCCTGTTTCTGACTATTACGGGGGACCATAGTAAATAGGACCAAATATTGCTAGTAAAAATAGCGAAATATATAGGTTTTTGTGTGTACCGTAGGTCCTATTTAATATGCCCCCCCGTAATAGATGTTGTGTCTTGTACCACCGTTACGGCGGACCATAGTGAATAGGACCTATGGTAAAGCCAAAGACCTACCAGGTATATATTTATCTATTTTTACTGACAAATATTTGGTTCTATTTACTATTGTTCCCTATATTATAGCAAAAGTATTCCTGGTACACACCAACTACCAGTGCCTGCTGCATCCGCTCCGCAGTAGGCCACAGCCCCCGACGGGACGGCGGGAGAGCGGCAGGCGCGGGAGAGGCGGGAGATGGGAGGGATACGACGCTCGCACCGTATATATGATCGTGTGGAGTTCAACCATTAGCGAGACAGTTTTACTTCCTCACTCGGCAAAGTCGCCTTCCCAGATGCCCCCAGATAGGGTGTCTCCGTGGCTCGTCCTCCCGTCTGAACACCCACTCCTCTGGCGGTGCTTTCCGGTCGCTGCCGCCGCCACCGCCGCCGTAGCTGCTGCTGCTGCTGCTGCTGCTGCTGCTGCAGGTGGCGGTGACTGTGGTGGTGCTGCTGCAGGTGCTGACGCGGGCGGCGCCGTCGATCTCGCGTGTTGGTTGTGGGTCTTTTCGCTGTCGAACCTCTGCACCCTTTCTCGATGTTTTGTCGGGTTTCGCGTTTTTTTTTCGTGGGTTTGTGTGTTACGGGGGCAGGGAGGCGAAAATGTAAGAACAGACAAGAGAGGAAAAAGACAAGGCACACTTTGCGAGTTGCTATACACGATAAGCATGCCGTAAAGCCTCAACGTAACGTGTTTGATGTTACGTCGGGCGACTGTATGTTGAGTTTTTTCGACCCTTCTACGGTTAGGGGTGGGACTGGAGGCCTGCTTTGTCCCAAAAAAGCGGCAGGCTATTTGAAACGACCATCCAAAAAAATTAAAAAAAAATCTGAAAAAATAAAACTACCGACACACCCCCAAGAACTTGGTTTTAGTGTACATGCATAGTGAACTTAGTATACGATATTTCTCTGGGGTGGAGATGAATTGGATCTTGAAGTTATACAGACACCTCACACAGGCCCATACCTTTCGGAAACTTTGCTCGTTTTAGCACAGGACTACAAATTGAGGTATTTATAGAGTAAAATGTGCGGAAAAACATGTTTTTCTCTGTGTTTTTTGCCTCGTACTCTATGAGTGCTTTTGAATAGTGCGCAGACTTAAGTATACCCTACATTGGGATGCGTAGCATACAGCAAAACAAACCCCGCTCGAATCGATGCAGTACCCGTAGAGAACGATTCGACAAAAAAAAAATCGCCCATTTAGTCACTTTTTGGGGACCACGACAATCAATTTCGTGATGGGTAATTCGAAAAAAACAGAAGGAACCTCGGCCAAGAGCAAAAAGGAAAAACATGTCCAAGCGAACCGGGAGGCATATCTGCAGCGTACGGGTCGTAGTGCCCACGAAGCGGCGGCGATCGTGCCCCGAGCGAATGCTGTTGTCCGCCGTGGCATCGCGGGGGCGGAGGTCAGCCGCGACCGGGTTAGATGGCTGTAGATTGGAACATCTTGCACCACAGCAGCAGCAGCAGCAGCAGCAGCAGCAGTAGGATGAACAGCAGCAGCAGCAGGGTCAGCAACGCCAGCAGCCGCACCAGGATCAGCAGATCCACCTTAAACCAGGCCCGGCAGGGGCTGCACCAGTAACCCCCCCCCACGCTCACGCGCCCGTTTGTACTCTGCTGCGCTGCTGCTCACGCACTCGTCGTGTTTTTTTTTTTGTGTGCTGCTCCGCCCTTCTCAAGCCACACGCTGCAGCTCCTCTCGTGCCATACTACCCTGGTATCTGGTATATGATACCAAATGATGAAGAGTTTTTTTGTGACGTAGTACTTATTCTTTGATAAGGGCTGATTGGTTAATTTATTAGAGATTCATCTTTCCCCCCGGACATTTTTTGTGACTTTTTTACGTCTAAAAATATTTCAGTCCCACCCCTAACGGTGGTACTGCACTGCACATGCACCTACAGTAAATCTAGACTCAAAATTTCGACCACTCTGTACCTATATACAATGAACGTTTGTCTTGGAATATATTAAAATGGTCCCTATATATGGGGACAGAGTGGTAAGTTTTTAGTCCCCACAACGGGAGTGCGGTTCCAACAGGGGCTAAAATAAGATGTCCCCCCCCTTATCTTACCCCTCACCCTTCGTGCGACTCGCCGAGTACCTCACGGCGCTTCGCGCTGTAGCGCAAGCAACGTTCTGCCTGGTCGGTTCAAAAACCCGACGTGGCTCCGTCCCGGCATTGTAGGGGTGCGAGGGTATATGGTCACACGACTACGGCCATGCATGACAACGAGTGCACCCCCCCCCCGTCCCCTACGTCCCCTACGCCCCCCACCCCTCTTTTCCTACCTTATCCTTGCTTGCACACATACTGCAGTACGCCATACTATTTACTATTAATAGAGGGGCTCGACTGTTGCCGCAAGCGTGCGAAAATCTTCCTCACCTCTGACAGATAGATCATCTACAGATCAGACAGATCATCTACAGATGATCTGGATCGTAACCTGCCGTTGTGAGGTGTTACGTAGGATCTGCGTATAGTACAGATCCAGCGCAGAAACTATGTCCTAGATAGCACAGATTATACGGCTCCTACCCGGAAACACGAGCTCGCAGATCATACAGATCATACAGATCATACAGATCAGGCATCTATCTGCCCTGAAAGATCTAGATCATGACGTGAAAATCGAAGATATGTCCGACGTGACAATGCTCTCTCTCACCACGTGGCATCCACCGCCGTGTCCGTTCCCAGGTTGGCGGTGCTGACGAAGAACACCAGGGATTCGTCGTTCAGGAAAATCAGCCCAAACTTTGGGTGATGCACGCCTCCACGCTTGCCTGCCACAACCTGGGATGAAGGATGAAAAAAAAGGCCGGGGGAAAAAAAGGTGAGGACACCGCCCTCTGGTGGCGTGTGAAACGATACTCCGTGACCCTCGTCCCCCCTCCCCCCTTACATAGTATACCCATTGCTGTCTCTGGAGGTGGCGACACCAGAAAACAACAAATTAATTTGAACCCCATCACCCATATGCAAACCCCCCCCCGACTCATAAGCGGCCCTTAGTACCTTTCATGCGACTCGTCCAACACCTCACGGCGCTTCGCGCTCGGTGCAACCAATGTCTGCCGGGTCGGTGAAAACCCGACGTGAAAGGAACAAATACATGGTCATACGACTACGGCCATGCATGACATGAGTATCCCCCCTTCCCCTCCTTCAATGAGCTTCCCAAGCGGGATGTTGCCCCCAAGCATTAACAGTAGCGATTCGTTCTAATCGTGTTGCTCACATCTCGAACCACTACGGCACGTGTACATGGTCAAGAAACCTCCATCTCGATTGTTTGGGTTGTGCTGTTATTTCCGTACGGCGCCCGACCGACCGACCGACCAACCGACTGACGGACCGACCGACCGACCGACAGACCAACCGACCGATCGACCGACCGATCAACCGGCGGCGCCGTGAGTACCGCGATGGTCGTTATCTCTCTGGCCACCACTCTGGCAAATCGATGCGCCTACGTACTGTTACCGTTGCCTCGTCAGGAGTGGATGAGGCAGGGAAATCCATTTGGGCGGAAGTTTAAAACCAGCAACAAGACTTCGCGTGTGCTTCACAGCTAGGATCGATCTCACCTCCATATCACCACCACCATACCATCACCATCACAGCAATTATCGCAATCATAGACACAACCACACCACCACAACCAAGACCAAAACGTCACCAGCACTACAGATACCACAACCGCCATCACCGCACCAACCAGCCCTCACGAATGACCACTACAACCAACATCCACATTACCAGCACAACTAGAAGCACCGCCAGTACCACCACAACAACGACCACCCCCGCCACCAGAAGCACCCCAGCCTCCAAACCACCACAACCACCACCAGAATCACAACCACGGTCACCATCACAACCACCACCGCCCCTGTCACCACCACCACCATCACGTCCACCTAACCTCGCCACCTGTACTCCTTCCCGTGTGACGTGAGCAACTTGCCTTCTCAAGTTGCACTGCAGAGGGCATCATGAACTCGTAGTCCTCCAGCCGGTCCAAGTTCCCTGCTCGCTCCAATCGGGCCCGCCTCTCTGCCGAAAAAAAACCTTCCAGCTTGTTCCGCACCAAAACGTAGTCCTCCCCGTAAGAAGCATCATCCTGTAGCCTGCCGCCCCTCACTCCTGCTCTGCGGCCACCACCACCACCACCACCACCGCCCCCACTGCCTCCGCCGTCCCTACTGCCGATGGCACCGCCACTGCCGACACCGGCCAAACCCACATTGATGTCATTGACGGCCATGTCTGATGAGATCATCATGCAGTCACCACCATCAACACCATCCTCTGTAAATATCTCCTCTCCTGTAAATATCGACCCCCACCGCCCTCTCCCCACCTCGCACGCGTCGCCTCTTTCGTGAAACGCATCATGGGTCGCTCCTCTTCCACCACCGCCGTGGCCGCCGCCGCCACCACCACCACCACCGTGGTCGTGAGACGACAAGGTTGAGGGAGACAGCGGACACGCCTCCTCCCCCTCCTCGTCTCCAGCAGCATGCCCGTAGGCTCCGTGGCCGCGCGCTCCTTCCTGTCCGCTTGCCTCGAGGCCCTCGCCGGCGGCTTCGAACAAAGCGTGGGCCTCCTCAGGGCGGGCCTTGATCGGACGAGCCTCGGAGAGGCGGCTAGCCTCGGCAAGATCATCCTTTCTTCGAGGGGGGTTCCCTGTCACCGCCGCCGCCGCTAACGGCCGCCGGTTCAGGGACTTAGCACCGTGCAAGACGAGCACCGGAATTGTCCGATTTTCGGTCGAAAACAGGCTCGGGATTTCGTCGGCCATCCTCCTGTTCGTTGGCCGGTTTGGCGTCAACGATGGCATTTGCCAAGGGAGTTGGCGTTAAGGTTGGGGTTTCGGCCGGTTGGTGCCGGCGAGAAAACAAAAACATCGAAACAGGCATCACCAGATGAAAAGGCAGAGCAGGAAGAAGAGGGGGAGAAAGACGTGAAACAGCGTAGGGGCGAGCGAATACGTTCGAGGCATCACTCTGTGCTACGGCGGGGAAGCTAACCCCATTTTCACTGCCGATGTGTACTACAGGACAAATAGGGGTAGCCCTTTTTGGCGAAAAAAAATCTGCATGACCCCGTGGGGCTCCTTAACCCGAAATCGTCGGAACGTTTTTTTTTCCGATATTAGTATATGTAATTAATGGGATTGCTCATCGGGTTGCACCTTCAAAGTATTCGAAAATCATTTTTGGGGTATCACTGGGACATAGCACTCTGCATGTTGGGACACCTCAGAAAAAATTGGCGCACCTCTCTGCCTTAGCATGTGTCTACCACGTATACGCTTCTCCGGCAAGTTAAGTGCCTCTGTACCTCACTTGAAAAAAAAAACTGGGCGTAAAAAATATTATGTTTGGCGCAAGAGTAAACAAAACAAATCCCATGTATGGCGGTGCATATCGCGAAAAAACAAACAAGCTTAAAAAGCGTCAAGACTGAACCTAAACATGGTATATCATACCTGGTAATACATTACAGTCGGTCTGTCGAGTGGCTTTGAGCGGCTGAAAAAATAGGGACCCAAGAGCGACCCCCCCTGCCGTACGTAGCATCAGTCATTTTTTGTTATATATACCAGAGGAGGAAGGGCGTGCACAGTGAACGGCCGAGGGACCGCGAGAACAAGCGAGCAAGCGGGGGCCGTGTTGCGGTATCGTTCGCCGAGCTCGAGGCTGCGGGATTTGCGGGCGTCTAAAATATGAACCGAAGAACAACTATCCGTCGAGTCGGCTCCGGGGTCGTCTACTCTCCCCCCCCACTCTCTCTCTGTCGCTCGCTCCCTCTCGTTGTAGTTTGTCTCTCTGTTTATCTGGTAGTGTCTTTCTGTCCATGTCTGTGTCTGTCGTACAGGTATCCACCCACCGATCGCCCCCCTCATCAAGAGGACCCCGAATCGTACCGTACCGCACCAGACCATACCATACGTACCATATCATATCATACGTATCATACCATACCACTATACCATTCCACCACACCATACCATGCTCTATCAACACCATATCGTATCGTACCGTACAGTACCGTGACAGTACCGTACCTTATGTCAACCGAAAACGTCCCAAAAATGGCGGCCTTCACGCCCGGCCACCCCTCGCCGCTAACCACCCCCAGAAGCCTCTCTAGCGAGAAGAAAGGCTCTCGGCCATTGCTGCCAGAGCTACCGCTTCTGCTGCTATTGCTCTTGTTGCTCCTTCTCCTTCTCCTGCTGCCGCTGCAACTGTCCCCGCTGCTGCTGCTGTTGTTGCTTCTTCTCCTCCTACTGCTGCTGCTGCTGCAACTGTCCCCGCTGCTGCTGCTGCTGCTGCTGCTGCTGCTGCTGCTGCTGCCATCGTCATCACCGTTGCCGTACCTTCGCTCGTCGAACCTTACGGCGCCCCCCTCGCCTCTACCTCTTTTCTCCGACCCTTGCCCTGGCCCTAGGCCTTGCCCTAAGCCATGCCCGGCCTCCATCCCAGCAACCACGTTCAAGTGGAATCGATCGGGTGACCACGGTAGGGACAGACCACCGCAATGACGCTGGTGGCCGCGGTGGCGGCGGTGCTGGCCCTGGCGGTGTTGACCTTGCTGTGTTGATGAAGTCTCGGCGGTATCGGCGGCGTTCTTGGGGGAATCTTCGAAACCGAGCTCGTAGACGTGTGAGCTCCGCGAGAGGCCCTCCTTTCCCGGGGGACGGGGTCTTTTGAGCGACTGCGTGACACCTCCCAAACTTGGAGGCAATTGACAGAGGGTTGGGGGGGGAGGGGTGTACTCATGTCATGCATGGCCGTAGTCTTATGGCGAGGGGGGGTGGTACTCATTTGTTGCTTGCCTTATTCGTTTGACCATTGACCACGCATTCCTTTCGAGACGGAGCGCGGGGGGGGTGTACACAGTATCATGCGGCCGTAGTCGTATGGCATTAAGCGATGGGCGAGGAGTGAGGTGGCGAGGTAGAGAGGCAGGGATAACGGAGCGACGGGCAACCGTTGCTCGATACAGAAGAAGAAACCTCTAGTACCCAGGTATGTTCGTAAATTTAGGGACCGGTTGGGCAGTCATACGAACACCCAATTGTTCCTCACATGAGCGGACAGAGCGGTATATGTTGAGCTACACATATTACATAGTCCGCTGGGAGCGCTTGGTGAGGGGCTGAGCAACGGAGATAGGAGACTCGATCGGTGCTGAGAAGCCCTCCGAAGCACAGTACGCGAAACTCTTACTTTGGGCCAGGCTGAAGTTCTTATGCGAGGGTTTGCGTACCTCACACTATACTTCGATTACTAAATGTGTTGTTTTTCTTTATGTTTCGCGCAAAAAAAGCCGAGCAAAAACTTATTTAATTCACACTGCCTCAACCCTCTATAGGACGGCACCGCCATTTCGTCGACGAATGACTTGGAAATATGCGTAGATATTCGTTTCTGTACAGTACCGTACTAAACGGGTTAAGGCACGTGTTGTATCAAGTACACGAAGCGTGTTTCGTACGCTAGGAGTAAAAACCTAATGGGGTAGATAGCCATCTTGTCTGCAACGATAGCCAGTTAGAGTTACATAATTAGCGCTGACTACGAGTACAGTCAGCGCTTCCTACTGACTACACTGCTGACCAACACTGGCCCGCTAATGAGGAATGTGTTGTGTGCGGGGGTGTCGGTCTAGTAGGGGAGGCCGATTCGCCAGCTCTTACTTCTATACGAAGAATGGTATGGATAGTCAGCGCTGACTGCGAATACATAGCCAGCAGTGGGTACGAGTACATGGCCAGCTGTATACCTGGTACATACATACCGGTAGTTAGCTACGACGTTGGCGCTGACTAACTGCTGTAGCTCGACAAGTAGCCCCATCTGATGAGCAGCCATTTCGAAACAATACCAGGTATCAGGATGCGACTGCGGCTTCGCGCGGGGGCGGGGAAGGGGGGTGCGTCGGCTCACCGCGAGTTTGTCGCCGCGCGCTCGCCGAAGTTGGGGCTCCCTTGCGTGCTCTGCTCCATGGTGGGAGACACGAAGGGGGGAGGGAGGGCTAACGTCACAGAAGGTGCGCGTAAGTACAGAGTATAGAAACACAAAAGAGACATACCAGGTACCTGATGCCAGGTAGCCTGTCTTTTCGGTAACGCGTGAGAACGTAGGGTTCACACTCACTGGGGGACGCTGAGAAGTCTGGATTCAGAAATCGTGCTCGGCGGCGAGCGCTATTAAAACTGAAGTACGATGTACGTGATACGTATACCAGTGCAAACTATTAATAGGCTATGCTCAAGATTGCTCAAGGATGGAGCCACACAATGGTAAGGTTTCAGAGCTTTGCTCAGATCAGGTGGTTCTTGCTGGTGGGCCCAAGACGTACGTAGCGCAGCGTGGAACGGCAGAAGGGGCCCAAAACCTGTCGGTCGTTTAATAAACCGGCGTTGACTCTTCAGCCAGCAGCGGTGCAGCCAGTCTCTCGGTGGGACAGCTGTACATACGCAAGCATTACGTACAGCAGTTCGTACAGCAGCAGGAGTGTGGTAGGAATATACACTACCAGGTACCAGGTACCAGGAATGTAACAGCAGAAATACACCTACATGCTACAGGTACAGGAGCCTGAATTCATGAATTCGGCACCAGGCACCAAATTTATAGTCGGACTTGAGGCTTTGTTCAAGGATTCCGCTACATTGCTGTATCCGTCTTGAATAAGAGCACACATTCGAACGAAAACAGGTAATCGGAGCGCGTGCGCCAAGTCGTGCACCTCGATATATGCCAGCTGTGCACTATGGCCGACAGGTGGGCTACATTGCACCCCAGTACTCACTCCTACCAATGGGAAAGGGTTCCTCTCCTGTCTCGTCTTCCATGCCCACACCTAGATGCCAAAATTTGAAATTACGAAATAGGGCGTGTTCGGAATACATACCGGAACAGAAGCACACTGGAACATCGAAAGCGACGACCACGAGCTCACCATCTTGCCGATCTCGTCAGCGCTAACACATAGCGACAGAGCCATATTGGGCCATCGTGTACAGCAGTAGCAGCCCGAGTAGATCTGCCCAAGAGGTGAGATCTCGTGATCCGTGATCTCAACGAAAACAGAGGGTTTCCACAAAAGTTGTGTTGGGAATATATTAGGGGACAGATATGTTTCGAAACCGAAAAAAAATCGAAAAACAAAAAAAAATCGACAACCGCGCTGCGCGGCGACCCAGTCACCAGCGACCACACAAACCTTTCCGATCTCGCAGTCCCGCAGAGTTGCGGAGCAGTCTTCGTACCGTGATGATGCGGTGCCATCTATGAACGCAGGTGGACCCAGTCTCACCTATCCATGTGTGGTGTGAGCTCCGTTGGGCACGGAGCTTTTCTGTATGAGGGGCATGCGCCGCTATAGCCAGCTGTAGGATTTTTGGGGCAATCAACGGTTCCCTCAGCACATCAAAAATCATACCTGGTGCATACGCTGTGGCTACGGCGAGCTTTCGAAGAATAGCTGTAAGCGAACCAGTGCCGGCATGTATCTTAACGCAGCCCGCTCGCCGTTTGCGGCGTCCCGGTCTACCGTAGGGGGGGCAGACGTCACGAGCGAGATACGAGGGGGGGGAGGAGGAGGTGGGGGAGGAGGAGAGGGGCTTCCGTTGTTTCGAAGAACCGACAACATGAACCAGGAGCGGAACGGCAGCCAGGGCTTAGCGAGCCTCCAGACGATGCGCCAGTTCGCCACAGACACGGCCGCAACAGCAGCATCATCCGCCACGTCGCGGCCCCGAACCACGGGATCGGTTCGGCAACTCGCCATCGGGGGCAGGAGACAATCGACGGGATCGATCCACTCCATGCTGCTGCAGCAAAATACCCACTCGGCAGCAGCAGCAGCTGCAGGTGACGCCGCTCGAAGCCAACAGCAGCCGCGTCTTACTCGAAATCTCACCCTCGGCGATCTTCGTTGGATCGCTTCCGCTCCTGCTTCGGCTGCGTTTGGAGATCGTCATGGCGGAGCTGGTGGGAGCGGTGGAGTCACAGGTGCCGCTAGCAGTGAAGTCAGCAGGGCTGGGCCAGGGCGGCAAGCGGCGGCGACGACTAGGCTGCCGAGGGGGGGGGCGGCTGGACATTCTGTTGACAGTAGCGGCGGACCAAGCAGTCCCGACGGACCGGCTGGGTTTTTGTCGAGACTTCCTCTCTTGGAAGGGCCACACACCGACGAGCTCGGGCACCAACAGCACCAGCAGCACCAGCAGCAGCGCCAGCGCCAACAACGCCAGCAGCAGCAGAAACAAATTTACCAGCGCCAGCAGCAGCAACAACAACAGCAGCAACAACAACAAGAGCGGCAACGGCAACAACAACAGCAGCCGGAACAGCACGTTCTCGACTCCATCGAAGCTTCCTTACTTTCCGAGCACGGGATATCGTTCGGCGTGTCCGCTCTGAGGGGACGCCGGCCTTACATGGAAGACGAGTACAAGGTAGCTTATTTGTTGCTGGAGTGAAAATTGCTACCATATACTCGTGCAGTGCTCGCCCGGTGTTAACCCTTTTAGGACTGCAGTCCCGTTTGGGGACGGACTATTAATACATAGAGTTTGAATTGTTTGTTCCCAAAACGGGACTGCAGTCCTCAAATGTCAATTTGGTGTCCAGGCTCAATGCCTTGCTTTGCTTCCGACGTTAATCTCACCCTGTTGTATACCAGTATGGCATAGCAAATTATCCTTGTATGTAGGGACATAGTGGTACGTCTATATAGAGGAAACCCTTGCTTTTAAGTAAGTTTAGTTGACGCCAACAGCGGCGGCGGCAGCTGCTGCTGACAATCGAGATCGGGTAATAATGTTGAAACACAAATGTACTCTGCTTATATAATTGTCCAGGTTATCCCAAACCTCGAGCGCGCGGCGGGCTCTGGCGAAACGGCGGGAGAAGAGGGCCAAGATGTCGCGCCAACTCATTTCTTTGGCGTGTTTGATGGGTAAGCACCAGACGAACCAACCGTAGCATGCATGGGGAGGATAGCGATGACGGTGCTGATGAGGTGGCTGATGATGTTCTCGCAATAGCTCGTCTGTCTGTAATCAATCGTGTACCGCCCTGGTACGACTTGAGAGCATCGTGCTGATTTTCCTAGCATCCCACCGTTCACCATGTTGGTACACGACCTCAGGGTGGTTTATGGAGACGCAAGCGTTTGGTTTCCGATAGCCCGCCTTCCAAACATGGTATACCGCCTGGGACGACGTCATGTATGATGGGTTATGGAGAAGCAGAAGCAAGTATTTGGTTCCCGATATTCCATCTTTAACATGGTATACCGCCTGGCACGACTTGAGAGCAAAGGTGGTGCTATTGAGGTGTATACCAGCCTTCGTTTTCCCCTATATTCTATTGACGGAATCCCCGCAGTAGCCCTGTGTGCTCGGCTCCTGAGTAAGGACAGGCAGCCCGCCGCAGAGGGAAGCACTTCAGTCGGTGTCGAACCGACTAGTTGTTGTTCAACCTTCAGCTATCAGAAGAACATATAAAATAAAATGACGCTCAAGGCTACGGTAGTGTTGATTATCGGTCTTATTCAACAGGACAAGGTACGTAAGGAGGACGAGGAGAAGAAAAGAGAAGGGATGTGCAGCGGACGAGGTTGCGTGTGCACGGTCGATCGATCACGGAGCTCTCAAGTCTCGAGACCCCCGGCATGCGGCGAAAACTAAAACTCGAACAAAAAAACTCGGCTGAACTCGAAGCGAGATTTTGGGGTTCTGCCGCATGTAAAAACTCGAGATAACTGATAACTGATCCAACCGAGTTCCACCGCATCCTACTGAATCGGCATTGGACATACTGCACTGCTTGTACTGCCATAGCACTTTGCACTCTTGGTGTGGCCTTCTTGTTACAGGCGACTATAATGTCGATCAGCGACTCAGTATAGACTACTGGCTACTGCTGGGTAGCATGGTAGCTATCCTTAATACGACCCCTCGATGGAGGTGATATAGTTAAACTTGCTATATTCAGCTATCGAATATGATTACCCAATAACTAGGTTACAATGTACTCTTGCCTGCGAGTGTTCAAACCTACTCCGTTACACCTTTTCGAACGTTTCAGGTCTGGTCACTTGGTCAGTGCGCTTCTCTGTATTGCTTGTCGGCATATTTTGCGTGTGCATCCGTTGTTTTGTCGCAACAAAAGTTCATTACTCCTTTTGCGGCCTCGCAACAGCATCAACCGTTCCTGCTTCGCTAATGGTGGGCGACCAACCCTTGTACAGCCAATGCAACAACACGTATACCCCGGCAACATACAAAGACATACTAAAGCTGCTGTGACAGGTTCGAAGCTTGGACGAGCACGCAAACCGCGAAAATATCACGCAGACCTTGGAACCCGCGCGGGTCTCCATATACATATACCAGACAGATATACTAGGCACGATATTACTCCGTACGTTGACCGTTACGACGCCGTTACTAGGCGTAGGTTTTTAACTTCTGAAAGGATACCAGTCGAACAGCAATGCTCTTTGCTTCTGAAATACATTCTAAGCTGACATGGCGTTGTACTGCCCAAAGAGTGAATGCACAGTTGAACACAGGTTTTGTGTCGGAGAGAAGCAAGACGTATTACTAAAAAAACTCACAACTGCATGTCAAGAATTCAAAATATTTCCATGACCAGTTTGTTGACCGAGGACATGGAAATAACGCTGCGTTATAGCCTACCACGTGCCTACCGCCCCCTCGTACAAAAAAGAAGTCTGGTGCTACTACAAAACAAATGCAGCACAAATAGACTAGCAGCCGAACCACCTTTCTGCCGCCCTCCCATACAAAAGAAGACGTTTGGAGCTAAGTACTACGAGACTGTGGCCTACTCGCTCCAGGCGACTATGATGCCGACCAGCGACTCGGCATAGGCTACTGGCTCCAGCTGGGTAGCATGGTAGCTATTCGGAAATATATTCTAAATTTCTTTGGCCTGCGTGGAGACAAGAAATAGATGTTAACCGCGCACATCATTATCGCAGACCAGTGGACCCCAGCACCCTTGACAGTATATTAATGCAAGCCTTTCGACGAGATAGGCTCGCGTATCGTGTGAAACTACTGTACGTGCCAGGTTCTGCAGCACGAATTCCATGCCTCCTTTGGGGCATCTCAAAGACAAAAAAAGACGACGAAAACACGTCAATTGGCTATGACGGCATCGGCTGCACACCAAGCAGCTATGTACGTAGCCAGGGCTGCCACGCACAACAGCAGATAGGTCATTATAATGATCCCTTTCGCCATCCGACCGTGTGCCGCGCTTGTTCCAAACATACCCAGTACCATCCACGTATGAACGGGAAGTTAGAATCCAATGACTTTTTAAACATGGAAGGTGCTACCAATCAAAATATTCGTATGCCTGCTTCCGAAATGCCAAGCAACAACGCAAGTGGATTAGCACTACGCTCGTGCAGCATAGCAGGGCTGTTTTAGGGGTCGGGCCGAAACTCGCGGGTCAGGTCGGGTCGGGTGGAGTGCCGAGGGGAGGGAGTTGGGAGTTGGGAGCTGTGGGAACGTACGTCCGTTTTAGGAGGCGGTAAGTAGCGACGGACAAATTCGCGGTCGCCCAGGTGTTGCCCATGCAGCAAGTTGGCGTTTCGCAGGCAAATTTGCTGCAAATTTTGCAAGCTTTTCCAACAACGTTGCTGCTGCTGTACGAAAATTGTATTCGCGAACGGTGCTTGCGTAATGCAAACGGCTACCCATACTTCTCGACCCGACCCGACCCGACCCGACCCGCGGGTCGGGTCAGCAAGAAACGTGTTTACCCCGAGCAAGGTTGGAATTGTGGGGACACCAACCTTGAGCACGGTCTCTAACAGGAATTAGCGCGACCCCACCCGCCTCTGAGCACGATTTCTCACCAAAATTCGTCTTAGAGTCCCCCACACATCAAGCCTCAGTTTCTTTTTGAAAATATTTATTTCTGCAGTGCGGCCCACAGGTACTCGTTCCAAGAGAATAAAACCGTGAAAAAACGTGTACCCCATGTACCCCCCCCCCCTTCCCTTTTTCGACGCCCCCCACCACTATTTATTATATATAGGTTGGATTGACGTTGGTTGGCAACGGCACTGTAAAACATGCCGCCCCTACGTGAGCCAGATAACCAGGGCACCGTTTTTTTTTTTGGGGGGGGGGTTGCGGTCGGCCACAGCTGGTGGTCACTCGTCACGGCGCTTCGCGCTTTGTGCAAGCAATGTCTGCCTGGTCGGTGAAAACTCGACGTGCTCCGTCCCGGTATTGTAAAGATGCAAGTTATATATGGTCATACGACTACGGCCACGCATGAAATCGAGTACACCCCCCCCCCCGCTCATTCGACGCGGCCATCCATATGCAAGAAGCCCACCTCACAAGCGGTTCTTAGTAGAATGTAGTCCACCCGTCATGCGACTCGCCCAACTCCGCGCGGCGATTGAGCTTGGTGCAAGCAATGCCTGCCTGCCTGGTCGGTAAAAACCCGACGTGCTCCATTCCGGCATTGTAGGGATGCGAGGTTCTATAAGTCATACGACTACGGCCATGCATGATATGAGTACCCCCCCCCCCCCCCCGCTTGCCCCTCCTCCGCTGCGGCGTTCCTCTGCGCCCCGATGGACAGACATGCAGGCGGGAGGTGCAGCAAGGCCCTGACGAAACTTCTGGCGCAAACGGTTTCCCGCGAGTCCGACTTCGGCTTGGACCTGCAGTCGGCAGTGCATAAGGGGTTTCTCAGGGCGAACGCCGAGTTTCTGCGCAAAGCAGAACGGTTCAGCGCCAACGACGGTGCGCGATGAAACGAAGTTCTGGTACCTAGTTTACTCGTAATTGTTGCGCTAGTCGAATACAACCATGCGGGCGAAGTAATTACTCGCAAACTAATTACCAGAACTTCGAAGGTGCTTTGCTTTGTTTTGTGTTGTTTTTGACTTGTTTTTGGAGACGGTATGGACTTGTTTATTTAGACACATAATCGGTACGGGGCTTCGTTTTTATCTCCTGAAAACTACAGCAGTACCTCTACTCCGAGCGTTGGTTTTCCTTTGTTCGTAGACGGTGTGGAGTGGTTTCGCCACAAATTTCGTAGAGGGCCTTATTTTATCTCCTGATAACTACAATATTACTTCGATTTTTATGGTTTGGTTCAGGCGACGGCATCGACAGTTGTTGTCACAGTAGTTGGTAGAGGGTTTCATACGTTTCCTGCCTTGTCCGGTCATAATGTGCGTGTGTGCCTCCTTTCATCTCCTGCCTGTGCCACGCCGTGTGCGGCTGGTGCTCTTGTTCGGATTGCTGCTGAGTTGGATGGGTTGAGGGTGCCCGGGGTGGGCTGCAAGTTACGCTTTCAGCACGTACATGTTTCCGTGCGGATTCGTGAAAAGAAATGAGACCTGTAGCGAAGTGTTGTACAGTAACTGCTTCGGCTAAAAAAAACTGCTTGAAAACATGCCACTCGGTACCGAGATATGACACGTAAGGACACGTTTTGTATATAATATATTTCGGTAGTTATGCTACTACGGGGGGCCATATTAAATAGGACCTAAACACCTCTATATTTTGATATTTCTACTAACAATATTTCGTCCTATTTACTTTGGCCCCTCGTAAATGTATGCCTGGTACCTGGTATCAGGTACCTGGTATATAGTATATACCTGGTGCCTGGTATTAGGTATCATATTGAGAGACTAAGATCGCATTTCTGGGCTTGTCACGGGGTGGTCGTAAACCCTTTTTACAGTAGTACTGCACTGTCCAGAAAAACGCATCTTACTCTTGTTCCCAGTAGTTTTCCCCCAATTGTGCCCAGAACGTGAGTGCAGCCCTGAAGGGGTTGAATGGGCACACCGCTGCATCCCTATGGCAGTATGCATCCCCTACCACCGTAGAAACCCTACCCCTACCCTTAGCCTTAACCCCGACCCTGATCCCCACCGCCTGAGATATTTCTCGGAATGAAAGTTGTAACGAGGAGCTAGCAACGGGCCGTTTCGCACCCACGTAGTTGAAGAATCTTTCGCCACTCCAGCCTTAACTGTGGCCTCTCGAACACTCAAGATTTTCTAGGACATGAATGTGTCACGGGGCGTCAGTGTAGACTGTTGCCCATTGTGTCGAAGCTTAACCCTAGCCTTGACCCAATGTACTCGACCGACCCCCCGCAGATTTTTCTATCGGGATGAAGATGTCACGAAGAGTTTTAGCCTGAACCATTGTTGAGGCGACTTACGATAGAGGTTCACCCTAAATTTTCTGAGGCTCGCCACTCAACCCTTTTAGGACCCCAGTCCCGTTTTGAGGACAAATCACTTGGAACTAGAAAGGTTTGTCCCCAAATCGGGACTGCGGTGCGCTAGAAGGGTTAAGGAGCTCCACACCTCACCTGAAAACTGACTTCAGCAAAAATCGAATTGCAGCTCGATGAATAATCCCATGCGGCCCAAGTATACAAAAAAATGTCATTTTTCGAAACCAGATTCGCATTCCGACGATTTAGAGTTAAGAAACACCCGTCATTCAGAATTTGTTCTGGCGGAAGTGTGCTGCCTCCATCGTAGAACGCGTCTATCACCCGTTTTGTTGAAGCTTTTTAACCCTAGTTTTCCTACTATAACCCCGACCGCCTGAGATCTTCCCCAGATTAATGACCATGCGACGAGGAGTTAGTTAATGTCGACTGTTGCCCATGTCGTCGAAGCTGATTCAAGTCGCAAACACTACTGCTGCTGCTGATGTTGATGCTGATGCTGCTGCTGCGGAGTCTCTTGTCGTCATGTATGTCTGAAAGCAGAAAAAAAAACTCCTGATTAATATATGTATATCATATCATATTATGATGGACAAACAGGATCGACGGCCGTGGGGGCTTTCCTACGAGGCAGGCGTTTGGTGGTGGGGAACGTGGGAGACTCTCGCGCCGTGCTGTGCTGCGATGGTCGCGCGGTGCCGATGTCGAGCGATCACAAACCGAACAAGCCCGAAGAGCGTCGGCGGATACAGGCCTTGGGGGGGCGCGTCATATACAGCTTCGGGATCCCGAGGGGTGAGAAACAGAGAGGGCAATCGTTCCAAAAAAGAAGACAGCGCGCAGAAGAAGTTGACGAATTTTGTAGGGATGGGGCGGGGGGGAGAGGGGGGGGGGGGTGTACTCGATAGGAGAGATGTACTCGATCTCATGCGTGGCCGTAGTCGTATGACCGGGGGGGGGGGGCGGGGGGGGGGGAGGTGGTTGGAGAGAGGGGAAGCCCCTCAAGGTTGGACCCACCGCAACCCGTCGCTACAAAACATCCGTAAATAAATACGAGTCAATTTCCGTCCCGGCCGGCGTTGTCGAACGCTATCCGAAGAACAAAAAGCTTCTATAAACCCTCTCAGGATGTTGCGAGTGACCAGACAATGATAATTTAGGGTTTCGTCAACCGTCTGTGGGCGGCGTGAGTGACCAGACAATGATAATTTAGGGTTTCGTCAACCGTCTGTGGGCAGCGTGAGTGGGCGCCCAGCAGTGCGGGGTACAGGAGCGTGCCGTGCACCCGTGCGTACTATCCTTTGCGTTGTAACTCGGGCGTCGATGTGATTCATCCCCCGGAGTCATGCAGTGACCGTGCTGCTATATACTCGTTATGTTTTTGTTGTTTCGTCGTTGCGTCGTCATTTTTCCCGTCTGAATTCCTCAACAGGGTTGACAAAAAAAATGAGCGTAGGAAAGACAGCGCGCAGAACTTGACGAGACTTGGGGGGAAAAATATGAACCGAAGAATCTGCTGCTAATACGAGAGAGAGGGGGAAAAAAAGAAAAAAGGAAAGCGTGCAAAACCGAACGAAATGTAGGGAATTTGCTGACTGAACAAATCTACTATTGCGGGGGACCATAGTTAATAGGACCTATGGTATACACAAAAAACTATGTATTTACCTATTTTCACTCACAATATTTGGTCCTATTTACTCTTGTCCCCCGTAATATTCATTATTGAGAGAGAGGGTATGAGGGAAACGCGTGCAGAACTTGACGATTTTTAGGGGTAAACAATTACCATATAACCTGCTATTAATATAGAGAGGTGGCAATAAAAGACAGCGACCAGAACTCGATGGAATGCAGGGAAAACACTACGAACGCAGAGAGAGCGCTTGAGAGAAAAAAAGGCGTGCAGAACTTGACGAAATTTAGGAATTTGCTAACCGAGCAATCTGCTATTCAACGAGAGAGAGGGCATGAGGAAAAAATAATGCAGAACTTGACGAAAGTTTAGGAAATTTACACCCGAATATCGTAATCTGATGTTTGTAAAGAGGGAGAAAATGCAAGAAATAGCGCAGAACTTGAAGAAATTTTAGAAAATTTACTATTACGGAGGACCATAGTTAACAGGACCTATGGTACGCATAAAAATCTATATGTTTAACCATTTTTACTAACAATATTTGGTCCTATTAACTATGGTCCCCCGTAATAATCAAGAAAATCTGCAATTAGTAAAGAGAGACCATACGAAAGAACACTGCCCAGAACTTGACGAAATTTAGGAAAAATAAGAGCCGAAGAATCTGATATCGATAGAGATAGAGGGCGTAAGAAAGAAAGAAGGCGTGCAGAGCTTGACAATTTTTCAGGGAACCCACTAATGTTATAAAGATTACCCCGGGCTAGGTAATCGATCGATCTTTTGCCTATATATAGCTCAGCAGGGAACACCTTCACATTTGACGTCGTCGAGGACACGGGTTCGAATCTCACTTCGAACGCTTCTTTCATAGAAGCGCTTGCGCGTGCGTCCCTGAACACATATATCTCCCACTGGTTCCCCAGGTATTGGAACGAAGCGAGCATAGGTTAGCGTACGGCCGTGTGCGGAACCGACGCCCTAATTATCTCGCCGTTCAGAGGGGGGGGAGAGTGTTACAGGGATTACCCTTGGCTGGGTAATCGATCGATCTTTTGCCCCTAAAGCTCAGTAGGTAATTATTAATAACACCTTCACACTAACCGAAACACCTGCCGCTAGTCGTAGAGAGAAAGTGCGAAGAACTCAGCAAAAATCTACGATTTTTTCCAGCCGAGGAATCTGCTATCAATCGAGAGAGAGAGAGAGAGAGAGAGAGAGAGAGAGAGAGAGAGAGAGAGAGAGAGAGAGAGAGAGAGAGAGAGAGAGAGAGAGAGAGGGAGAGAGAGCCCAGGAAAGAAAGCGCGCAAGACTTGGCGAAATGTAGGCACTTTGCCGGAATCTGCTATTAATAGAGAGAGCGCGTAATAAAAAGGCGCACAGGACTTGACGAAACGTAAAGAAAACTGCGAGGAAATCTGGTATTAATAGAGAGACACCGATCATGAAGCAAAAACTTGAACTTGACGACATTGAGAAATGTTTGCTAGCCGAATGATCTGCTGTTGAGAGAGAGAAAGAGAGAGATAGAAAAAAGAACAGGGTGCAAAAACTTGATGGGATAAACAAAACGAGTGCCCAAAATAATCTGCTGCTGATAGATCTGCTGTTGATAGAGAGAGGGCGTAACAAGGAGAAAAGCGCACAGAACTTGACGAAAATTACAGCAGGAAAAGCGCACCATGCTCGGTTTTGATTGTTGCTACCACCGCGTGTCTCCGTGTTAGTCGTCATCGTGTTTCATTGAGATAGAGAGAGAGAAAGAGAGAGAGAAAGAGAGAGAGAGAGAGAGAACGAGAGAGAGAGAGAGAGAGAGAGAGAAAGAGAGAGAGAGAGAGAGAGAGAGAGAGAGAGAGAGAGAGAGAGAGAGAGAGAGAGAGAGAGAGAGAGAGAGAGAGAGAGAGAGAGAGAGAGAGAGAGAGAGAGAGAGAGAGAGAGAGAGAGAGAGAGAGAGAGAGGGAACCAGAACAGAAGCGTGCAGAAATGGACGGCATTCAGAAACAGTCACCAAAATAATCTGCTATTAAACAGAGAGCACAAAACAAAAAGTGTGCAGGAATTGGGGCGAAATTCAGGAAGTTTGGTAGGCGAAGAACTTGCTATTAATAGTAATAGAGAGAAATAGCAAAAGAAAGAAAGCGCGCCGCACTTGACCAATCTTATGGGAAATTTTACGATCCGAAGAATCTGGCGTTACTACAGCAACCCAACCGTGCCGCCGCAAGACGCGAATTGAATTTTTGGAAAGCCCGCACAGGACTTAAAGCAAATGAATGCGCTTGGTGAACTGCGCGGTAGTAGGTGTGCTGTGGGTGGGTGTGCGGCATGAGTTCCAGTACGTTGGTCCTCTATCGTCGCGCTCTCCTCGATTCGACACAAACAAAAACAATCGTCCTGATCTACCTACGTACACTCTGTACCAAGTTGTCGTTTTTCGAATCGCGTCTAGTATACCGCTGCCGCAGGGGGGGTACGTAGGGGGGCGAGAGCGTGGGGCGCACGAACCTACCTGCAGAAAACGTTTATTCTATGAAACGCAACAATAGCTGTTGGACATGTTCATACCACGGGCTTGCTTGGTTGCCGCAGACTACTCGAATACCGTAATCATGCGAAGGTTCGCACCGGGTGCGATCGCGTTTTTTAATGGTTCTACGTTGTGTTTTTTATCGCACCCCGGTGCTATCTATCCGATGGGTGCGTTCTCTTTGATGGGGGTGCGGAAACACAATTAAATCATGCCGCTCTTCTATTTTGGCGCACCCCCGGTGCGATCTCTCCGATGGGTGCGCTGCTGAATCGAAATACACCGGGCCGTACTGGGGCAACGGTGCTGCGTACATGCACCCCGGTGCGATCTCTCCGATGCAAAAGGTATTGTAATATCGTACCACGAGCTGGTTCTGTGATTTGTGATGTGTACCGGTAGGCAGCATGTACCGGATGATGTGTGCTGTGTGCTTGGTTGAGAGCATACAAATTAAATGACTCAAAGCTACGTAAAACGACTTGACCTACCATGCGTTGGTAAAGTACGTTTGAGAGGAGTGGCGCACTGGTGATATCTCATCGGAGTATGAAAGAAATGAGAATATTACCTACTACAGACCCGCTGCGGTGGCCCTCAAATTTATATTTATGTCGGAGAGATCGCGCCGGGCATGGGGGTGCGAAAACACGATTAAATGTTTCTACCTTGTGTTTTTATCGCACCCCGGTGCTATCTCTCCGATGGGGGCCAACCTTCCGATGGATGAGAACCTTCGCATGATTACGGTATAGTATATATAACCATAGGTGGCGTGTTAGGGCAAGGGTTTGAAAGGGACCCCCCCACCCCCCCCCCTCGCCGCCCACCACGGACTGCTTCGCTGCGGTAGACCATGTAGAACCCTGGCCGGTGTATTAGGGCAATCGGCAGGAAAGGATCACCCCCCCCCCCCCGTTCGCTCCCCCTTCATGTGTTGGCCAGAAATGATGCAATTCTATTTCGCGCTTTGGTCACCACTAACGATACGGTGGGTGTCCTGGTTTGGGTTTCCCTTGCTTATTTTGCCTTCTCCCCTCTGGGGATGGGTGTGTATGACACGAGGTTGTGACATTGAAGCTCATCATCTTGCACATTGTCGGATGGCAAGGTGCCTCACTCCCGGCTGTTTTGTTTCACCACCGTGCGCCAACAAAAAAATCTCTCCTTCTCACTCGAAAACAAGAAAAAAAAAACACACACACATAGAGAAAAAAAACTATAACAAAATATGTCAGGCAGTAGAACTAAACACAACACACAAAACGCTGTACGTACCAACCCAACCAACACAGTGAACGGCATCCTGGCGGTGTCGCGCGCCTTCGGAGACCGGAATATGAAGGGGTCCATTACCGCCGACCCGGAGATACGCGAGCGCCAGCTGGGGCGCCACGACGAGTACCTCGTCCTTGCTACCGACGGGCTCTGGGACGTGATGACGAGCCAGGAAGCGTGCGACATCGTCTACCACTGCGCCCCGGAAATGGGACCCCAGGCAAGTGATTCAATGAAATACCTGGTAGAGTGTTTTTTGTTCGTTTCGGTACGTAGGGGAGTGCCGATGTTTAATGAGTGATCAACGTCGAAGCTCATCGTGCTCCATCCACATATTCGAATGGAAAAACGCAGCAGAAATATTATTGTCATATCGTCCAAAGACGCAACGGTAGGTTCCGTTTGTTTTGGGTTTCCTTTCTTTGGTGTTCTGCCTCTTGTGAGTGATCAACGTTGAAACTGGTTTATTCACTAGGGCTACGAGGTATGAGTTAGCTGGGCTTCACTTCACGTCCAGCCAATAGGCGTGTTGTGGCGAAGGGAGCCAACTTACCGACGTTTTTTTTTTCTTCGTTTTCCCTAACAAGCCAGGACCACAACCCCCGCCTGAAACAAAAGTGCCAGTCAGATTAAAAAAAGGCAGATGTCAGCAAATTAATACCGCACTCAAGCTAGCATAATACCTAGCCAACTACCGGCTAGTCGGTGACTTAGAGTCTAATAAGCAGGCAACTCACTGCCCTACCAGTCTGAACGGAGATATAAGGACCGTAAAAACATTCACATGAAGATCAAGCGGTCCTTCTATTTACATCCACAGCAGTATTCCTTGATGTTATCTGTACCTGGTGGTCTACATTGTCGGATGGCGCTCTGCCGGTACAATCAGAAATCTTGCATCTCACAGGCTGAGTCTGATTGAGCTCACTCATCGAGAACCAGTACACCGTGTATGACCGTATGCCCCTGGCAGCATGCATCTACCGAAACAGGAAAATCTTACCCACAAGTCATTGAACAAGTAGCTCTATAGGAAACCCTACATACACAAACCTTCAACCAAAACACCGCATACATCATCGGCGTTCCCGGTGGTTCGGTATGTTGTGCTCGTACCCCTACTAAAATCCGCTCCGTGGGTTCAATTTTCACTGAGCGCGCATACTCTTAGGGACTTTTTCTTGCATGAAAATTGATTCGCAGAATAGCGTGAGATTGAAACATCCACTTCAAAAAATCAACGACCACAGGGAATGCTGAGCCCTATGCATGATAATAATGAAGGCACGAACCGGAGGGAAGAAGGAACGGCACCTGTGACCACGGCTTGTCCAGAAGCTCGCACGTGAACAGCGACGATCAATGTATATATATGCGCTCATCGCAAGTACCGTTTTGCTGTTTTTCGTTCTGCTTAAAAAAAAAAACGTTTCGCGAGGCTCAGAGTTGCTCCGAGCTCCTCACCGCCACGGCCATTCGCAAAGGTTCGCTCGACAACACGAGCGCTCTAGTAATCGACCTCCGAAGACTGCTTGGAGCCGCCGGAGAAGAAACGCATTGGCGGTCGTCGAACCGAGCCGGCGGTGGCATCGATGCATTCGGCGGCGGTGGCAGCGCTACCGAAGCAAGACCCACCAAACAATCGCCGAATAGGGATTCCTCGACACATTCTTCGAAACCAGCGCCGCATGGCGGGGGCAATGGGAGTGGGGGCGGCGGCGCTGGCATTGGCGGCGGCGCGGGCGCGGGGGGGTCGAGAGACGCCCCGGACGGTGTGGGTGTGAGTGGGAACACCGGCGGTAGGGCTAGGCCTTCCTCTTCCTCAGGAGCGTTGGCATCGTTACAGGTGCGGGCACGAAGTTCGTTATGAGCCTGATCCGTAGTACATATCAGGCACTAGTTGTCACGAGTCAAGCGCGTGCGATAAGTATTTTTGAGCTAAGATCCTTCTTCTTAGTTGAGTTCTTATTTATAGTTAAGGGACTTGATTCTTATCGCTTGAGTTGACGCTCTCAGCTAAACGCATACGTTGAGCGCCTTTTAGTTATGCGTTTGCGACAGGTGGTCGCGTTAGGCGCTAGCATTAAGCGTTTTGAGGTAGGGGTCGGTGTTAGTCGCCTTGACTTTGAGCGTTCGCGTTGAGCGCCTCGAGTCAAGCTGCTTGAGTTAAGCGTCTTGGGCTGAACGCCTTGATGTAAGCGTTTGAGTTAAACGTTTTTAGCGCAAGTGTTTATGTTGAGCGCTTGGGGTAAAGTGTCTTCAGATAAATGTCGTGAGTGAAGCGTTTGCGTCGGGCGTTTGTGTTAAACAGTACGCTGACGTCAAGCGTCCCGAGTTAAGCGTGTGCGTTTAACGTCTTCAGTCGAGGATTTACGTTGAAAATTTAGAGTTGAGCGTTTGCGATAGGCGTTTGCGTCAGGCGTTTCCCCAAGCGTCTTGAGCTGAGGGCTTGCGTTAGGTACCATCGAGCTAAGCGTTTGCTTTAAGCACGTTGAATCAGGCGTCTTGAGTTAAGCGCCTTGAGTAAAGCGTCTGGGCTTGAAAGCCTCAAGTTAAGCACTCGCGTCAAAGGTTTTTAGATAATTTCGCGTTAAGCATTTTGGTCAACAGTTTGCGTTAAGCGCTGTGAGTTAAGCTTCCTAAATTTTAGGCGGGCGTGTAAATTACCAACTCGATTTCGCTCGTACACCACTCTGGTCGGGTGAGACTGGAGATGTGCGCCGTCCGATCGAAAAGCTAATCTCGTTTTTTTTCCTACACCTTTTTGAGCGATCGAGCGCACACAGCGGTTTATTTGGCGGCATTTAGAAATACAAATATCCCATGTACCTGCGTCAGAGTCCTATGGAGAACTACAGCAGGTTTATACTCCTACACGTTTTTTAAAGGAGTTGTCACCATCTCGAATTTAACCCTTTTAGAACTGCAACCCCCTTTTTGATGACAAACTTACTTGGAACTACGTAGTGTAGGATATGTTTTTGCAATACACTAGTAGAAGGGTTTATCGCCGTCGGATGCGTACTTCACTTTCGTCTCGTCGAACTCCGGGGGGAGGGTCGATTTCTCCCACTTGTTTCCGAAAGCGTGCGCGTTAAAAAAAAACTATTTTGCCCTTTTTCTCTCGCTCTTTCTTGCTCCTGATGACAAGAAGGGGAATGCTCGCGTCACGCTTTTTCAGTTAGAGCGGGTGGTGAGGATTGACACGGATTGATAACCGACCAACTCCACGATTTGTGTCTGTTGCGGCGCGGCAGGCACACCGAAGCGCCCTGCGGGAGGGGGGGAAGACATCTCGTTCGGTGTGGAACAAACTTGCATCGAGGGTAGGCGGTGGTAGTAATGTCGGCGGCGGCGGTGGCGGTAGCGGTGGCGGTGGAAGTGGTGGTGGAAGCGGCAACAGGTTCGGGCGTGGAACTTCGAAAAGACTAGTCCGCTCTGCTACTGGTGGTCATCGAGGGGCTAGTGAGAGTAGTCAATGGCAGCAGCGGCAGCAGCAGCAGCTAACAGCTGGTACGGATGGAGCGGTGACATGTGCCGTCTCTCTAAGGCAGTCCGGAGGAGAAAGCAGAGGGGGAGGAGGAGGAGGAGCAGAAAAAGGAGGAGGAGGAGGGGGAGGAGGAGGAGGAGGAGTAGGAGAAGGAGAAGGAGAAGGAGGAGGAAGAGGAGGAGGAGGAGGAGGAGGAGGACGAGGGGGGAGAGGAGGAGGGGGAGGGGGAGGACGGGGAGGAGGAAACGCAGGAGACAGAGGAGAAGCAAAAGAAAGAGGAGGAGCAGTAGCAGCAGCAATGGCGTCGGCAGCGGAGCGGAACAGAAACAACTCCTCCGCAGCGCTGTGGCCAAGGCCGACCCAGAAGGCAGGGAAGACGAGAGGGTCCACTTCGAGCCCTGCTAGGGGCGGCGTCGGTGGCGACGGTGGCGGCAGCGGTGGTGGTGGCGGTTCGGGGCGCATAATGCCCTCGCCGCGTCATACTAGCAACACGGAGTTAGCCATCGGTCTATACGGCGGCGGCGGCGGCGGTGGACGCTCTCGCTCGCCCTCCCGCCGAAGCGATGTATCGTAGGACCCTTTCAACTTCAGTCTTAACCCCCCCTCCCGCTTCCCATCTCCCCCCCTCCCGCCCACTCACCTTCCCCATCTCCCTCCCTCCCTCCCTCCATCACTCACTCCTCTCACCCCCCTCCCTACCTCGCGTGTAACGACGGGGTCGTTGGCGCATGTCTCTTTGTTAAGATTCATTGATTCATTTGGCACGGATCCGACGTAAAACATGTTTGATCGTTTTTTATGTACGGGAAGGATGGGGTGGGGAGGGGAGGGATGGGGTGGGTGGGGTGAGGTATAGATGTGCTACATGTCAGTGGCGTGAAATTGTGGGCGAATTGAGTATTGGTTGGACGCCTTGGTAAAAAAAAACGAGGTTTCAACGGGCAGAGGCGTACGGATGTGGGGGCTGGTGGCCCTCCGCTGACGAATTCTACGTTGGGCACACGCGGGGCGCGCCGAACTCACTCGTGGCGAAATCGTTAGAAGTAGCATAGGACCGGATAGCAACACTAAAAGTTATATTAACACTAATAATAACAATAATAGCTTGTTCGTATGGGCTCACAATAACACTGTTATTGTTGACGTCTATCAAATGACATTATTTCTGTTATCACCTCGGAAATCAACTCTTCTTCGAGCATCGATCGCGGATTACCGCGCGCTCCCACCGATAGTAGGCGACCGTTGAAACTACAGACTGTGTTGCTACTCGCACGGTTCGGTGTCGTCACTGCTAGGTGTTCCCTTTTCTTCTTCAGCCGCTCCAAAAACCGGTCGGCCGAGTGCCCCACACCCTGTTTTTGTTTGCCGTCTCAAGACGACTTCAAGTTTTTGTTTTTGTTTGGCGATATGCATGCAGCACCGCCTATATATTAAGGGATTATGGTTTACTATATAGCTGTGATAACAACGTAAATTCCACACAAGTCTACTCTTGAGTGAGGTACGGATAAGCCACCCGCCCGAGTGGGCAGACGCGGCGGTGAAAAGGGGACACTCCCCCCCCCCCCCTACGGTAGACCATTCCACACCTGGAACATTGTTAGTCTTTGCACATCAGATGGTTAATTCCCGTGCTTAGACGGAGCAATGGGGAAGTATAGACCGTGCTGAAAAAAACATGTGCGGGAAAAATCGCGAACGTTTCGACCCGATTGAACGGATGTGCAAGTGCAGCCAAGTATCAAACAAGCTCAGTGTACGTAAGTTACAAAATATGCACGAAGTACAATAACAGTTCAAAGATGTGCAGCGAGATTTTTGAGATTTTGAGTGCTTCTTGTCTCATTTTTTTGTCATGTTTTGTTGTTGTTGTTGCTGATGTTGTTGTTGTTGTTGTTGTTGTTGTTGTTGTTGTTGTTGTTGTTGTTATTGTAGGTTTTATAGATGCTGGTTGAACGAAAGGAGCGTACTACTCTGCGCGGAAATATGAGGACCGTTTAGACATTGAAGACCAAGCGGTCCTTTTGCTTATTTCCAGAGTGGTACATATTTTGGCATGTTTCCAGTGTTTTTTTTTAGTGTTGGGAGAGCATTGAGCGGAGTGAATACGTACGTAAGGGTTTCGGTTTCCCTTGGTTTTCTTCTCTCGGCGAATGCTTATGAGGTGATCAACGTTAAAGCTCGTGCTACACACTGTCGGACGGCAATGCATTGCTAATAATTGAACGAAGGAAGGAAGGGAAAAAAGGAAGGAAGGAGGAGCGCTCTGCTTTGTTTGGCACAATCCACGCGTATATATAGAGTAGATGCGAACGACGGAACGTGCCGGCACCAATAAGCTCTGCACGCATAAACGGGGGGTGGGTGGGTTGGTAGGTAGATGCGTGGGTGGTGAGTGTGTCTTTTGTTGCAATTATTGTGCGATGATGGTCTATTGCCTTATGGTCATACTGGGGGGGCTGGTTGTGGCGGGGAAAGAAGTTTCACCGCCTCTGAAGGAGATGTGCCTCTCCCGGAGTGCTGATAGAGCGCGAGTAGGTACACTGGGATGTCTGCGTACTGTATATAACTCTGTTTGCAAGATATATATATATATATATATATATATATTCATAATATAATGCTGGTATATCATGCGTAGTAGGTTTGTGTGAAGGTCTTATAGTCCGTTGGGCTAAAGGTAAAAGGTTAACCAATCACCTACCCAATCTAAGCCTCATAACACTCTCCCCCTCTGGAACGGGCCGGATTTTACGAGTCGACGCGCCACCACACGCGGTTCCAATTTCTGGGGATCCAGAAGCATTTTCAGATTCTTGACATGAGGAAACTCGCTTTTTCTTTAAGCGATTTCATGGTGGACGTGAGATTCGAAGTCACGACCAACGACCCTATTCTGCCGTCGTCGCCATTTGTGAAGGTCTTTAGTCCGTTGGGCTAAAGGTAAAAAGTGTTAACCAATCGCCTACCCAATCTAAGCCTCATAACATTTGTGTAACTTTTTTTAGCGATCGGCGTTGAAGCTCATGTTGCACATTGTCGGATAGCGCAATAATAATCATAAAATAATCATAGCAAGGTGGTAGTTTACCCCATACCAGTATATGTTTTTAGTTTCATCTTTTTTTGTTATCCTCTCGCGGATGGTTGGAAATAAACATTAAGGTCACACCGCAGTTCCACATGTAAAAAATGAGCCGTGTGTCAATGTAACTCTGCTGTAGTGGTTATACGAAGCACCTGGTAGCACACAACGGTTGTTGCTGTACTAATAGTATACAGCACGCGACGACAGGACTACTGCAGGAACTGGAATTAATAATGACGAGTGAGAAATGACGGTTTGTACACTATGTCGCTTTTCTCCCCGCGAACTCTCTTTTTCATAAACGCACATGAAAAGTAATCCCACATATCTTCTTATCGTAGCCGGCCTGTTAGTTGGCTTGAAGTATACTCGTATTACAATAGTAACCGACCTATTGTCGCAACGTCGTAACGGACGAACTCACATCATAACCCCCCCGGGGGAGGGGATGGCTCCGGGGTGTCCCCGTTTCCAGAAGAAGGGGTAAAAACCGACCAGTTAGGTGTCGTAACCGGCCATTCACCCAAGCAATTTTTTATTATGCGAGACCCGATTTTCAGCCTGGGGTCTCTGTGACGAAAAGTCTTTGTCCGATTTTCCAATACTACTGTACGCAAGTGGTTTCGGCCATCAAAGAGCAATACTGCAGTACGTAAGCAAGTGTTTATGGTCGCGAAAATAGCAACATAAGTCCTGAAACTTGGGAGGTCGTATCTCCCTGGGTTCGCCATGTCATGGCTGGTCTAAGGTTCGAATCCCTGTTACTCACCTTCACTCCAGATTGTTGAGTTCGTTGTAGTTTATAGTTTGTCACTCACAAGGTCCTTCTTGTCCTTCCTAGCTATTCACCGTATCCTGTTGTCGTGTTCTACTGTAGCATGTCGGTAGGGTTGAACGTACCCCTCTCGGAAGCCATACCGAGATCCACACGAGTACTGTTCGAGCCACACAAAAAAATGTGATGCAATATGCGAGTGATACGCGCGGCATACGGACACCCGATGTGGTACCTGACTATGCTTTAAATCATATTTCGTCCGTGCGGGTCGTGTTTGACAAACACGTGACGGTTTTTCCCCGACCTCCCAAGATGCTGACTCCGCCTGTATGCGGCTCCAGAATCTTGGAAACGTTAAGTGACGGTTTATTGCCGTCTTCTTTCCACTAGAGTATAGCGGGGCTTGCCTAACAGCTTGACCCCCATTCGTACTCTACGCCTCTCGCGCGTAGCTAGTCCCGGCATCAGGTAGCTACGACACATGTGGCCGCGTAGCAGTTATTGTTGTCGTGGAAAGAGCAATATTGTACGTAAGTTGTTCTGGTTGCGAAGAGAGCAACAAGGTACGCAAGTGGTTTAGGTAAACCAAAGCATATATATTATGCATCAAATAAATCAACACGCTTCAATCGAGCGAACCACTGCTGCCTGTTTCCGAATCTTTAGTTAAACAAAAAAACTCCGACGACAACTCGATCGAGTCGAATGCCCAAAATAGAACGAATCATGACAGCGGAATGAAGAGACACGAGAAACACACAACACTACTTACTACTTCTACTACTACTACTACTACTACTACTACCTACTTCTACTACTACTACTACTACTACTACTACTACTACTACTACTACTACTACTACTACTACTACTACTACTACTACTACTACTACTACTACTACTACTACTACTACTACTACTACTACTACTACTACTACTACTACTACTACTACTACTACTACTACTACTACTACTACTACTACTACTACTACTACTACTACTACTACTACTACTACTACTACTACTACTACTACTACTACTACTACTACTACTACTACTACTACTACTACTACTACTACTACTACTACTACTACTACTACTACTACTACTACTACTACTACTACTACTACTACTACTACTACTACTACTACTACTACTACTACTACTACTACTACTACTACTACTACCACTACTGTAGCTCGTACTGCTGTAGCAACGCCAGGAACGGATGAAACTATGCGCAGAGTGAAGGGTTGCGCAAGCTGCCGGTGGTTTGAAGGGACTATTGGTGGCAGGTTTAGGCCCATCCCAGCGAAACATAACAGAGAGCAAATCGATGCTATCGTGTAGGCGAAGAACGATCCTTAGATACAGCCAGTAAATGATACAAAGACAACAGCAGGGCGAGGGGAATATACATACTTCGAAGTACATACCTGGTATATACGTCGCGGAGGGCTGTTGTTTCGGTTGAAAATGCGCTTGGTTGTCGAAACTTGCGTCTGTTCGTTGGACTGGCAGGTCGCAACCGAACTTGACCATATAACCCAACTACACCGACCATCACTCCCGATCGTCAAACACACGCACGTATAATATGGTACTGGCATATATATGGTACCTGGTATCACAGTGCGCGGTTGTCGGGGTCGAAGTCGGTAGCTCTGGCCACGCACGCAACGTATTGCCCAAGTTTGAAGTTATTTCGCCGCTGCTGCTGCCATCTGTGCTCTTCGCTCACGAACATCCAAAAAGTACCTGTTTTGGGGTTTTGGTTTCCAAGTGACCAGATGTATGTATCTACCTGGTTTGGGCCGCTGCCCTACTTCAAGTCCGAAAAATCCCAGAAAAGTACATGCCGCCATCCAATCTCAAATAAACATGAACACCTTGGGGAACGAGGCCAATGCCATCCATTGGCGCTGCACTACATGTTTTAATTTCACAAGGGATGTAGAACACGCACAGGTGACGTGTTCCGCATGCATAGCTTGCACAGCTGAGCATCCAGCACTCAGTTAGTTGGTTAAAATCACAACCGACGTATTCGGGAAAAAAACATAACGTATTTCCATCGAAGTATCATGCAGCTATTAATAGTAAAAATGAGCTTCCGAGATGAAAAATACGGTCTCAGCTGAGATAATTGTGCGACGTATTTAAAACTTTTCAAATATATTTATGCCCCTTCGAACTTAGTTTCCGGTGTTGTTCTCGTTCCCGATGTTGTTGCCTTTTCATCATCAACAGAAACAAAACAACCATCAAAATGAAACAAAACCCTAAAAACGAAACAAAGCGAAACCAAACAAAACCAACAAAACAGGTTACTTGTCGAAACAAAACCGTCGAACGAGGAAAGAGAGAAGCAAGACGGAGAAGAGAGGGAGAAACAGAGACAGGACATCGCGCGAATGCTCCCAGCCACCGCGACGCCAACAAACAGCACCAAAAGCAACAAATAGCCGAATGAACCTATCACAAAAAACTTGGAATCATCGTTCACTTAACTTATTAGGTTTCAAGCGCGTGTTTGGCACACTAATGGGCCCCGGAAATCCCCTCCCAGACACAAAGGACAATCCGCTACTACTCATCCTCCACCCGCTCGCTGAAGCCCTTTCTTTGTTTTGAAACTGCGAGGATAAATCATCGATCAATCCCTCTCTTCTTACCCTCCTACTTCTCTTCCCGTGAAGACGTCTACCAGAATGGAAGGGGCGTGGAGTGTCTACCAAGAGGGGGGAAAGCAAAAAAGGCAGAGCACTAAAAAAACAAGGTGGGAAAAAAGGCATTCTAACAACGATAGCAACAAGACGAGAACAAGCCCAGGCAAAGAGGCAAAGAGACTGAGAAAAATGAAGGTGAAGCGGAGGCGGAACTCCCCGCCGTCTCGAAAGGGATGCGTGGTCGATGTCCAAATTACTAAGGGAAGCAACAAATGAGTACGCCCCCCCCCCCCCGTCCCCCCTCCCCCCGGCTCCAACCCTTCCAAGAAACTAGAAACCCTTCGATGAACGCAAAATATTTATAGCTCTCCTACGGGCCAGTTTTGATCGTCGTAGTATTGCTGCCTTTCGACCGCTTTTTGCTAGCCCAGGCCTAAGTGTGGGCGATGTAATGACGGCCATCTTCACCGTCACAAAGTCCACAGGCCCAGGCAGCGCCACTTTGCAATACCACGCACCACTCAAAACGGAACTGTAAGCACCCTTTGGGTATTCGTATTAGGACCTACACGGTCCTGATACTTTCGTTCAGAGTTGTGTTTTTGCCTACTCCTCCCGGCGTTTGGTCATTTGACCCCTAAACGGTCCTTGCATTTCCGTTCGAAGAGTGGTGCTTTTGCCTTTCCCTCGCGGTGGAGAAGACGCCCTTGCTTGTTGCGTCCCCCGTATTTTCCAGCATCCTCGGTATTGTCCGCGCATACATACTAACCATTAATCACTCAAGAGCCAGTTTCTTGCACGACAGAAAACACACGCTGCCCTCTGCGAGAAACCGCAACATATACAGTTAGGGAGTAGCCACAGATCGATGGGGGGGGGGGGTGGAGCGGCGTAAACGCGGGGGCTGGGGGAAGGGGGCGTTTCGCAAAATAAAAACACGCATGCACACACACGCAAGTTGCATCTATTTTGCATCCAGCCCAGCCTGAAACAGAAGAGAACACGTATCACCGACCCCCAATACGCACAAGGACACCGACCACCAAGAAATGCCAAAGGATAGCCCACTTACTACGACGCCCGTTTCGAACTCATCGAAACGAGAGCATCGCTTGGGCCGCCATGTTGCGCCGCTGGTCGTCCCCGACCGGCACCGGTCGAGCGTGGTCCTCCTCCTGCGCCCCCACCCTCTTCGCCACCGCCTCCCTGCCCACAAACTCCCCACAACCGCCACCACTACCACTGGTACCACTACTACCGCCCACCACTACCGCCGGCGCGCCACCACCGTTAACGTTCGCCAACACGGAAACTGACGCGTCGACTCCTAAACCCCCCATTGTCGCCGCCGCCTCCACTGCCACCGCCGCCGCTACCGCCGACGCTGCCGCTACCGCCCGCCCCTCCCCCCGCAAAGAAACGCCACCGAGATTGTTCCGGAGTTGGTCAACAAGGGGTCGGGCTTCCCTTGCCCGCTCATCCGCCGCCACACCGTTCTCGCCCTCCTCTCTCGCTGGTGCCCGAGGCTGATCGTGTTCGATCGCGGGGCTGTTCCACTGCTTGTTTCTCCGAGGCCTTCCTTGCGCGGCCCCGGCCTCGACGACGTCTTTGCCCGTGGCAACAGCAACAGCAGCCGCCCTCTCCAAATCGCCGCCTGCCCCCCCCCTCCAGGGCTCCCCCGAAGCCTCAAGCAAGAGTTCCCCCGAAGGTCTCATCGAGATTTTCCTCGAACGTCCCGCCGATAGTTCCCCCGAGGATCCCACCAAAAGTGTCCGCGAAGCTCCCACCGAAAGTTCGCCCGAAGGTTCCATCGATAATTCACCCGAAGGTCCCACAGATAGTTCGCCCGAAGGTCTCATCGAGAGTTCCGCCGAAGGTCTCCCGGAGAGTTCCCCCGAAGGTGCCCCCGACGGCTTCACGCCTGCAATCGGCCCCGGCGCCAGCGTCGGTGCAGGCGCGGGTGGCGCTTCTACCGGGTACCCCACTTCCACTACCTCGTCCGCAAAGTCGCTTTCATCTTCGGCGGCAGAAGGCGCAGTCCCCTGACTGGTGCCATTGCTGCGTCCTCGAGGGTCGCGGTGGTGCTCTAAAGGGTCGGGGAGATCGCTCCCGGCAGCAGCGCTCTCGGCCTCTCGCTGCTCGTCTCCGACCGTTCTTCCCACTATATTTTCGTGCAGCAGAATCGATACGTGCGGTGGAGCAGATACCTGCGGTGTAATCGGTACCTTCGGCGGTACCGATACTTGCGGAGGAACCGATACCTGCGGCGGAGCCGATACCTGCGGCCGAACCGACACTTGCGGCGGAGTCGATACCTGCGGCTGAGCCCATCTCTGAGGCGTAATCGATACCTGCGGCTGAACCCATCCCTGGGGTGGCACCGATACCTGCGGCGGAAGCGATACCTGCGGTTGAACCCATCCCTGCGGCGGAACCCATCCCTGAGGCGGAACGAATACCTGCGGCGGAACCGATACCCGCGGCGGAACCGATGCCTGCGGCGGAACCGAAACTTGCAGCGGAACCGACGCAGGGCTGCTCTCCGTCTCTCGTCGGAGTTCTCTCGCCGTAGCGGTTGGCTTCGGGTGTTGCCACTCGTCGGCGACACTCGCCGCTATTCCCCCTCCACTCAGACCCGTCACGCTCGACGGCGGCCCGGCCGCAGGGCCATGTCCGAAAACGCCGCCGGCGTCAGGCAGCTCGCCACCGTTACCCGTTGCTTTTGCTACAGCCATCATCTCTACATCCGCTCCAGTCTGGGCCATCACCACAACCTGCGGTGGCGGCGGTAGCGGTGGCGACGGCTGCGCAATCGCTTCCGGCGGCGCAATCGCTGCCCGCGGCGCAATCGCAATCGGCGGCGCAACAACGCCTGCCGACGACACCGCTGTTAATGGCGAGAACCTCCGGTCCATGCAGACAGCCGGGGGCAGGACACCCGGCAAAAAAAAGGGCCTCTCGCTCGCCCAGGCTCCATTCGAGGGCGGACACTGCTGTTGAACGCCGACTTCGGCCGTTCCTGTCACTTGCTGAAAATGGGTGCCTGTCTGCGGTTCGGCCAGTACCTCTACGACCGTGTTGGCAAGGACGGCGCCGCCGCCAGGCGCTGGGCTTTGCGATACCGGGGGCGAGAGCGCAGTGGAGGTGGGAAGAAAGGCAGGGCGAGCAGCCGCAGCAGCAGCAGCAGGGGCAGAAATGGCATGGGCGACAAACCCAGTGTGTCCCGTGTGCTCCGAGCTTGTCACCACCGCCGCTGCCGCCGCTTCTGCTGCCGCTGCTTCTGCTGCCATTGCCTCCGCTGCCGCTGCTTCCGCTGCCGCTGCTTCCGCTGCCGCTGCTTCCGCTGCCGCTGCTTCCGCTGCCGCTGCTTCCGCTGCCGCTGCTTCCGCTGCCGCTGCTTCCGCTGCCGCTGCTTCCGCTGCCGCTGCTTCCGCTGCCGCTGCTTCTGCTGCCGCTGCTTCCGCCGCTTCTGTTGCTGCTGCTTCCGCTGCCGCTGATTCCGCTGCCGCTAGTTTCGCTGCCGCTGCTTCCGCCGCCGCTGCTTTCGCTGCCGCTGCTTCTGCTGCCGCTACCGCCTCCTGCCCCGAAGCAACATGAACGCCTTCCCGAAGTGACCTCGCGTACACCTCAACGCCCTCCTGCGTAACTCCGCTCCACTTCTCCGTCAAGCCGTCACTCGCCGCTACCACCACCACCGCCGCCCCCTGCCCCGCGCCGCCGGTAACCTCCGCGCCCGTGAGGATAGCGGGGTTCTTTGCGGGAGGCGGGTGCAAGACGCCGGAGACGCCGTTCGAGGGAGGTGGCTCCTTCCGACTGTTTTGTTTTTCTGCCTCGTGAGAAACGTCGTGCAAGCTGCGGATCTTCATCTCCAGTTTTCGTTTCTGGTCTTCCAGGATGTTTCGCATCTCCATCAGGTGCTCCGCAATCCCTTCTCCCGTGACCTGATTTGATTGGCCGGCGACGTTTTAAATGTTCGGCGCGAGGGAAGAGGGGAGGCGGAGGGCCATGAGTGAGCGGGGGGGGCTCGACACAAAAAAAGGTTAGCCCCCGCTATTACTGTAGTAGGATATCAAGCTCGCGGATGGATGTTTGTAACCAAGAAAATTGCGTGGGCGCCGGTTGAACGGCGGAGATCTGCCTGCGGCTTTACCCAGCCCAAAATGGACGGGGCTCCTCTACTGCGGGGTGGCCGTGTTAAGCTAGCAACTCGTTCCCATATTCCATATTGCACGCTCGGTAACCGCCTGCCCAGCAAGTAAAAGTAAAAACGTGCTAAACCGAAAAAGCGGTAAACAAAAATCTTTTAAAGCGGAGGGAGCGCACTCGAACCTCAAGCCGCGCGCAGGTCGAACGAACACTATTCTTACGGAGCGGAGCGCACCGGAACCCCCGGTTGCATGCAGCACAAACCAAATACCCACCCGCCGGAAACACAAATTCGACTACGCCCAGAGATGTCGAACAGGACAGCGTTCGGGCGTTAGTACTGAGCTTCTCCATTCTCCCTCAGCAGGCGCGCCAACAAACAGGGGCCGTCCGTCAACCAACAGCGGCGAAGAGCAGCAGCACCCCCCCCCTTGTGGTACGCTGCCTCCCTCCACTACACCTCTCACGGAAGCACTGTCCGGAGAGGGGGGGGGGGGGGAAGGCGACGCAAAAACCCCTGACGCAAAACTAACCCCCTGAATCCGTTTCCTACTGCAAAGAACGTACCACGTCCTCTTCTCCACACCATTTTTTTGTACCCAAAGCCTTGCGTAAATGGGTTCACATCCCCAAACCACGACATGATACATAGCAGCACATGCCAGGACACACGAAAAAAAGAGCCCACTCACCTGATCAAGCATCATCATCTCCTCCCCGCTGAGCACGCGCTCGTGCAGTTGCCGCAGCACAGCGGAAACCGCCTCCATGGAGTTCCTCGCCCCCCTGTACTGTCCCGCTCCCGTCGATCTCCGTCGGCGCACCGGTAACTTCACAGCTTTCTTTTCATCCTCTCCGTTAACCTTCACCTGCTTCTCGACGACTACCGCCAGATCACCGCCGCTTCTCCCCGCCGCCCCCGCCACTCCCGCACCTCCCGCCCCCTCCACCACACTCACACCGCCGCCACCGCCGCCGCTCGAAGGCGTGTTGGGAGATGATGTCTCGTCTTTGAGAGCGACGGTCTCCACGGCTTGCTGCTGCTGCTGCTGCTGCTTTTGCCGCTGCTGCTGCTGCAGCTGCTCTTCTTCGTGAACCGGTCTCTCCGACAGCGGAGTAGCGTGCGTTGACTCCACCTGTTAGGTCGGTGGTGCCCCGCGGTTCGAGCACGACGGCCGAGGAAAAGGCGGTAGAAGGGGGGGGGGGGGGGGGTGAAACAGGCGAGCCATCATGGTGGTGTAACACCTTTACTATACTTTCCCCGAAAAATTGACATGCGTGCCAGCCCTCCGCCCCCCCCCCCCCCCCCCCTATGCCGTCTCCCGCATTCTGTCCATCTCGCGTATATACTTCGTCCCCAAAAAGGTTGACACTACGTAGGAGACCGGTCTTCGTGCGCGCGTCAAATACTCGTTGAGGCGGTCACCCAAGGGGTCAAAACGCGGTTTCCTATGATGGAAGTACAGTAGCTTCATCCTTGACATTTTTGGGCGCGTCAAAGCCTCCTTTTCGCAACCACGGGCTTAATTTACTATTTTTGTGCAGGGAATACGCTAATACGAGAACACCATTGGCCTTATTATGACCCCCCAAGAGCTGCAACCATGTTTTTGGGGCATACTACTTGGAATTAGTGTGGGACACTTTCTTTTCACATGTGTAGGGTAATAACTGGTTTCAGTGTACGGAGGCGTTTACTCATTGGGGTCAAGCCGGGGAGTTTCCTCTATAGATACCGTAGCGTCTTTACACCTGTGTTGCGCTCCCCACAAAAAAAAGTTGATATTGCCAAAAGTCCCGACAACAAAGCCAATGGAAGCACGTCTGCCGCCGTTTTTTTTCTGGGGACATTTCGTCTTTCTGCTCTAGCTCGACCGTTCCTTGCGAGCAAAAATATGGCAGACCGGATATGAGCTCCTTGGTGCACTCCCGTGAGTGTGCCAAAGCGACAGCACTTTTCGTGTCCTCCTTCATACCGGACCTTGTCGCTGAAGGTTGAAAATGTGGTTCCAGGTGCTTGAATTTTCGGTTTCTTGTACTGTAGCCAAGCATTTTTTTCTGCTGTAGAACGAAAAGGAGGAACGTACTCGTTACGACTTCTGGGTTCCTCCAGCTCTCGTTCTACAGCAGAAAAAAATACTTGGCTACAGTACAAGAAACCGAATATTCAAGCACCTGGAACCACATTTTCAACTTTCAGCGACAAGATCCGGTATGAAGGAGGACACGAAAAGCGCTGTGGCTTTGGCACACTCACGGGAGTGCACCAAGGAGCTCATATCCGGTCTGCCAAATTTTTGCTCGCAAGGAACGGTCGAGCTAGAGCAGAAAAACGAAATGTCCTCAGAAAAAAAACGGCGGCAGACGACTTCCATTGGCTTTGTTGTCGGGACTTTCTTGTATTTTGTGGGCAGTGCAACACAGGTGTTTAATCCTCACCTTCCTCTTGGATCGCCGAACGGGAGTGAGGATCGGCGCATCCCCTCCAGCCCCTCGACTGCTCGCCGCGGTCGGACTGTTCAGCGGTGCTCGATGGTTCAGCCTAGGCCTGCTGTAGTCGTTCTCGACGGTCGCCTTGGGGAGACCAGACGCCGAGGAGGGCCGGCCTGCCTTGCCACCCCTGCCCCTGCCCCTACCGGCGCCACCTCGACCCCGGCCGTACCAGGCCTCCCTTCCGGCTGTCGACCGGCCTCGCGTGGCGGTGACGGCGGCGCCTCCTGCACCTGCCCTGCCACCACCGCCGCCGCTACCGCCACCAGCTTCGCCGCCGCCATCGCCGTTGCCGTTACCGTCGCCTGCTTGTCCTTCGGGAGGGATCGCCGCCAGGGCGCTGTCCCGTCGTCGCTTGTACTTGCGCCCGTCGAGGACGTCCTCCGCCTGAGCCTTTTTCTTCAGGCTGGGTTTCTTCGCCCTGGGTTCGGGCTCTTTCGGGGCGGTGTCCACGGTCGGCGCGGCGGTCGTACTAGCAACAGCAGCAGCAGCAGCAGCAGGAACGGCAGGAGAAGTGGCAACAGCAGCAACAGGCGCAGCGATAGCACCAGCACCCGTAGCGGCAGCAGCAACGTCAGCGCCACCGCCAGAGGACAGCGGCGAGTTAGCCTGCGAGCCTTCTACGCCCCTCTTTTCTCTGTCCCCCGCCATCGCCACCGCCGCCGCTGCCACCGCCTCATCTTCGTGGGGTCGCTTCCTTGGTCGAACCCTCAGCTTCTCCGTCGTGGACGCGGCAGCGGCCACCACAGCAGAGCCGCCACTCACCGCATGCGAGGGAGCGAGGTTTGCGGGGGTGAACACCGGGGCCGCCGCCGCCGTCGTCGCTGCCGCCGTCAAAGGGGGTGCATAGGAGTGGGACGGAGGAAAAGAAGACGACGATGAGCCGGAGGAGGGGAAAGACGGCGACCAGGAAGTGGCAGCCAAGTCTCTTGCTGCCGCCTCCGCCACCTCGGCTGCCGCTGCCGCCGCGAGCGGCGAACCCCCCGCCACGGATGCTGCACCAGTTGCGTCCCCCGAGCCCGCTACGGTTGACTCTTCCATCCTCTTCTTCTTTCTCCTGCCCTCCTCCGACTGCGACCGACTCAGTGGCGGCGGCGGCGCCTCGGCCTCGGTCGCCGCCGCGGCCATCGCTTGCGTTGCCTCGCCGCTTCTGCTTCGACAAACCATGCCGTTAGAAGTTTTCGCTGCAGGGATGTCTGCCGCGCTTTGGCTTTCGCGCCCTCCGCGTCCCCCCGATCGGCATCGCCCCCCAGGAGAGTTTGGCGGGCGAGCCACTCTATCATTGGGCGGAGGGCTCGACGAGGTGCCACAAGCTCCGCTGCTAGCGCGCGCACGCGGAGGTGTTTCCCCGCTCCACCCTCGTCCAGTCCGGCCCGCGCTCAGGGGCGGGCGACCGACATCAGTCTTCGCGCTCGTCGGCTGGTCACCGCCATCGAGCCACGCGGCCGTGCCGTTCGCTTGTGCTAACGCCGCCTGCGCCACCACTTCCTGCGCTACCGCTACCTGTGCTACCACCGCCGCCGCCACCGCTTGCGCCGCCTCCACCGGCCCTCTGCCCGGTCGGGTTGGTCTTTGTGTAGACGCACCACCGGCGCAATTAGTATCTGCCTGCTTACTCCGACCCTCGTCCAGTGGCCGAGGCAGCGGCGCACCCCCCATCGCAAAACCATTAGGTCCGACACCACCCTCACCACCTGACACTCTCTCTGCTCTCCCTGCGCACGCCCCCTCCGGCTTTGCGACACCCGCAAGGGAACCAGCCTTCCCCGATACCTGCGCCAACCCCTTTACTGGCGGTGGTGAACCGGCTTTGGTTGTCGATGATCCTGCACCTCCCGCGGCGGCGGCGGCGGCAGCAGCAGCGGCGGCGGCAGCAGCGGCAGCGGCGGCGACGCCACGAGGAGACGCCCGGGTCGCGGTCATCAATGGAGTCACGACCGTCTTCGGGGTGGACGGCTTAGCCGTCCTCCCCCCAACCCCATCCTGCCCCGCCCTGCCCTTCACCCCCCCCCCGCCGCTGCCGCCGCGACTCTTTCCGTCAGAAACGTCAAAACCCTTCGCCTTACACTTGTCGCAAAACCATTTTCCCTTTGGCACTTCGCTCAGTGGCGGCGTAAGGCAGTAAGTGTGGTACTCGTCGTCGCAGTGCTGGCGAGGTTGGTTTGACGTACAGCGTGCGCACGGGGGGCGGGGGGGGGGGTATATGAACGCTTGAGCTATACCAGGTATGTATATATGTACAATGTACAGTAGGCACCGCGGGTAATAACAAGAAAAGAGGGAACCAAAGCGTAGCATCACGCATACCGGCCAGTACTCTCCGTTCCTCGAGTAGTATCAAGGATACCGCCAATACTCCCAGTACCTCGCCAGTGCCAGTCCTTTACGTACACCCCAACACCCCATAGCATACACAAGCATCTATAAAACTACCAGGGTTTACAACCTGCATGTCGTTACATCGTAGGTAAGGTAAGAGCTCCGGCAGATATTATACTGTACTCGTATTAACAGTTGGTTCCTGTATTTTCAACCCTTTTAGTATTGCACTGCTGTACATGAACATGTATATTCCTCTAATTCCAAGTAATTTGTCCCCAAAAACGGGAGCGCGGTCCCAAAAGGGGCAAGGTGCCTCGACATACATCCTGTCCAGGGTACGGAAATCCGGTACACCACAGCAGCACTTTACGTTTACAGTACTCGTATGTACGCCCCACGCGTGAACCACATATACTACAGTGCATATACAGGTACATAACATAAATACCGGCACTACTATATATACTGACTGTGGCGACCTCTTGGGAATATTCTTGAGGAAAATTATTCTGCACATGTTTTCCACAACTCGCCCTCACCTCGCAAAGCAGCGCCAGCGACGGGTCTTGCTTCCCGTAGCACTGCCGGCACGAGCAGAGCGGGCACATCATGACCTCGTCATCGTCCTGGCAAAAGGCGCACACGCTGCCAACTCCCCCGCCTCCGGCTCCGGCTCCGCCCACCCCGCCCGCGCCCGACCCCAGCCCTCTCCCTGCAGCTTCTCGGGCGCTACCGCTTTCCAAGCCCCCGTGCTCGGACCCGGCCGCAGACTGTACGCCGAGCGTCCGTGCCTCGGCCGCTGGCAAAGCGCGTGCGCGGAAATCACAGATGAACGGAGGAAAAAAAATAAACTCTTTCGTAAAAAAAAAAAGCCGGTCAAACCTTGTGGCGAAACCTTAGAATGAAAGGGACACACGGCACACCCAGAAAACAGGTGCGGAGAGAATGGCCGGCCGTCCAGTCAAGCACTTACTCCGTGAAAAAACACGACTTCCACGCCCGCGCGACACCTTGCCACACACGCCCAGTGCTGTGAAGCACCCACTCTCTCGGCACATGCCCAAAAGATGCGTCGAACACAAAATGCTGTCTGCTACCATTTTCCGTGCTAAATGGGTCTACGTTTTTCACACGCCCGACATAAAACTCGCCCACTGCACGTAGTCCAATACCCCCTCTGGCGTCTTTCCTTGCTGTAGGCGTATCTGCTACCAGCACAAATTTGGTGTTAGAAACAACAAAACAACGTCGGCTGTGAACACACGGTAAGTTTGTTCGATACCTAGTTCGTATGTACTACTATTCGCAACCGGCGTCTGATGTTTCGGCTACTGCTAAACCTGGTATACCTTACTGCTACTTATTCTGCCGCTGCTGCTGTATACTGCTGCTACATATCTTGCCGCTGCTACTGCTACTACTGTCACTGCTGCTGCTACTGCTATCACTACTGCTACTATTAATACTGACACTACTGACAATGCTGCTACTCCTACTCCTACTGCCGCAGCCGCTGCCACCCCACCTGCCCTGGACGGGGTCGGCGCGAACTCCGGAAAGTTAAGCTTAGCCCTCGTGCCGTCAGTCGCCTTCACGTGGCGGTCGTAGCACCTCGCCGCCTCGTCCGCCGACGCAAACTTCCCCAGCGTTAGCCATTCCTTCGTCCCGTGCTTATCGAAGTGGGTTACCACGAACATGTTGTTCGCCCAGTGTACCCCCCTGTACCGTAAGGCCTGCAGGTCACACGTCGAGGAAAGGTATCAAAGGTTGGAGGAAAGGATGATAACGAGCATCCCCGGGGGGGGCGAGAGTGCTGGTGGATGACTAAGGCGATGGGGTGGGCATCCAGAGGACTGCTAGGGCAGGATAATTAACGCACAATTTCCCACAGGGATCTTCACGGATCATGGCCCCAACTCGCAGGTCGCGCACTTGAGCAGTTTTCGAAATCTCAAGGGGCGGGTTGGGTCGTGTCGGGTCGGGTCGGGTCGGATTACAACTCAAACCGACCCACGAGGTTACACCAGACCCGCGAACAGCCCTGAGAACTTCCCAGGTGGTCGGGCTTGGGGTGAGGGTTCAACCCTTTTGGAACTGCAGTCCCTCTAATGGGACAAACCACTAAAATTCCAAGTAGAGTGTCCCCAAAAAGGACTGCAGTCCTAGAAGGTTTAAGGTCTAGTAAAATTTGACCTTTCGTCGAAGCTTACGCAAGGTTCATACAGCCCTCTCGCACCGCGCCGCACCTTCTGCTTCTCGTCGATGAGCGCGTCCGCTCTCGGCTCCGGCATGTACATGCTCTGTACCCTTCGCATCGCCACGACGTTTCGCTGGGCTTCCTCTCTCTCCTCTAAACAGAGAGAAAGAGAGAGACAAATGAGAGAGAGAGAGAGAGAGAGAGAGAGAGAGAGAGAGAGAGAGAGAGAGAGAGAGAAAGAGAGAGAGAGAGAGAGAGAGAGAGAGAGAGAGAGAGAGAGAGAGAGAGAGAGAGAGAGGGAGAAAAACAGGACACATCATAACAAACGATAAATCGTCCGGAACCAAACAACGAAAAACATCAGCCCAAAAGCAGCAATGCGTCACGGGGGGTAATAATTACATCCACGAGACGCACGAAAGCGTCATCCTCGCCGCTGGCAACGTACGGGTGCGAGGAGGAGGGCTGCGTACCAGCATGGTATAAGAAGCAAAAAAACGAGCGATATCTTGCCGCGACGCAAGGTAGAGGGGGGGGGCAAGAGACGCGGAAACGTCGTAGGAACGATCCTCGTGCGCAGTGCACGTGTCATATACCACTATTGGGCGGGAACAAAAGAATCTTTCATGCAACAATATGAAGACCAAGCGGTCCTTATATAGTTCTGCCCAGAGCGGTATATGGTAGCGCCTCAACGTCCCCTCTCCCCTCTACGCCGACGCGAAGCGGAGGAGCAAACGCCGTGACTCGAGCCTCAAGACTTCACAAAGAGTGTCGAGGCTCGGCTTCACCAAGAAACAACTTCGAAACATAACCGAATGCCTACATGCGTACCGCCACACTTGAAAAAAACACTCGGACCCGTACTGAACTACCGCCCCAAGAGTAACCGCCTTGATAGCGATGCCAAGCGGTGTGCAGAGTTCTACTTGGATCGCCGGTTTGCAAAAAGGTGTCACCCAAAAAAGCGGGCAGGACTATATAGTCGCAGGAGCAAAACAACGCCCCCCCCCCCAATTACCCTACAGGGGCCTACTGTGGGTATAGCGGCCTTGGAAAGAGACAATTGCGATTTTTATCAAACCTCTGGGGGGAACACGTAACCCTGATTTGTACACGTACAAAAATGCTGCGCGTGTGTCATACGCCCCCTTCCGTTGCGCTTCGGACACAACTCCTACCCCCCAGCCCAACCCGGGCTGTTTTTCGTGGGGCTGATGCGGTAACCATCGCTTGTTTTCATCACTTACTCCCGCCCAAGTCCCTCAGGGGTCGACATCAATAGTCGATGGGTATTTCTGCACGAAGAGTAATACATGTAGTGTTTGGAGTCTCTCAGTACGAACAGCAACTCACCGTTAGACCTGTGGGGATTGTCCGCCAAGCAAAATTGGCAGCTCCAGTCACCCTTCGGCACCTCTTTAAGCTCCGGACGCAGGCACTTGGTGTGGAAAACCAAGGAGCAAGTGTCGCAGCACAGCAGGTCACCCCCGTGAGAGCAAACCTCGCAGAGGTCGTTGTGATCCTGCGTGTATGGCGGCGAAACGTCGCAAGGAGGGCGCGGGTGGAGGACAGAGCCGATGGAGTCGGTTCGGTGCGGCTATGTCTAGGTACAGGCAGGCGGTCGTACCCTTATACACGAGGGCGTCACGCAAAACTTTAATATTACGTGGGGACATAAAGCAGTAATGACTACCAGGTACAGTACAGTAGGTACCCGGGGGATTATTGGTGGGCGTACCGAACTTACCGAAGTGTCGGGGGACCGCCGCAAAACTGTAAGATTACGTGGGAACATACAGTAGGAATGATTCGGTACCCGGGGAATTTTCGGTGGGCGTACCGAACGTACCGAAGTGTCGGGTACCGGTATTGAGGTCGCACCGAACTTACCGGAGTGTCGAGTACCGGTATTCAAGTCGTATATACTGAGTTACACTAGTGTCGGGTATCAGTACCGAATTCGTACCGAACCATACTGGATTATTCGGTAGGCAATTGAGGCCGTCCCGACCCATTTCGGCAGGGTAAGTATCCCCGGTATACTGTAAAGTACCCCTGCCGCAGTGCCGGGTGCCGTTATTGAGCTAGTACCGATTTTACCGAAGTGACGGGTACCGGTATCGAGGTCGTACTGCTTTTACCGAAGTGTCGGGTACCGGTATCGAGGTCGTACCGAACGTACCGAAGTGTCGGGTACCGGTATCGAGGTCGTACCGAACATACCGAAGTCTCGTGTATCGGTATCGAGGTCGTCCCCAACCTTACCAGAGTGGTCGGTAGGGTAATACGGCAGTGCCGAACACTCAGGTAAGGATCGGTAGGGTATTTACCGAGCAAATACCCCCGGTGTACTTTGTTACGTACCCTACCGAATACGGCCTTGGAAGCATACAATACGAAGTACAAATATCTACATGCTGTACCTGGTACAACTATGCAGCAGATATGCTGCGGTCGTCGGTCATCAGAAGGGTTGTCGTTACGTAGCTATTACTACAGCAGTAGTTGTCGTGTTTGTCACGTTCTACCCCGAGGCAGGTGTGTCTTCTTGCCACTTCACGTGATATGATCGTTGCTAGGGAGGTACCAGGGTATATATTAATAGGTACAAGGCGCTTCGCTCCGCGGGCGGCCTACGCCGCCCGCCACGCTCGCTCAGGAAAAAAAGTCAAAGTACATAAATTACTATGCGAAGCGGACAGAGGTTCATGATTGAATGTAGTTTTTTTTACTATGATCGTTTTAACAGTTGCAAACTAGCGACTTGATAATGCCAAGAGTCCCGCCGCCATGCTTCAGGAGAAAACAGCTCGGACGCCACATACGCTTCGCATCGCGGGCGGTTTTGCCGCACGTACGTACATACCCCAGGTAGGGTACTTAATTTATAATTTTGATATGCTGCATGTACGAAAAAAGAGAAAGCACAACACGGCACAGCGGCACAGCAGCACCGCAAAAACAATGTAAAACGAAACCGGAAACATCGGAAAGAAAAAAAAATCCCCGTCCCTCTCCTGAAATTATTTTCTGCCTGATTGGAACACCTTGCACCGGTCAAAAAAGAAACAAATATGAACACCAGAGCTTCTCTCTCAGCCTCGTACGCCGCCCGCCCCTCTCGCGACCACCTCGCCACCGATTCGGTCCGGGTAAAGCAATCCTCACTCTCTGCTGCAGTCAGCCCTGTCGCCCGCCTCGCGTGAAGCCCGGTGCTCACCGTGGCCGTCGTTCGCCAGCTCGATAGTATTGGTACTCAGACTGGGAACTCCCTCTTTCAACTTCAGCGTGGTTGCTAAAATAAGCACCGCTTGAATGTTATCTTGCAATTTCGAACGACCCTTATATCTCGTACATACTCTATCCAAAATCACAAATGGAGGCTAGACAGAGCCCGTTCATGCAACCCTCGTGTCTCGAGGCGCACGCGACGCCTAGGCACGAAAGCGGCGACCGCGCTCCTTGCAACCCCCCCTCTACCCGTCAGCACCCCCTCCGCTGACACCCGCGACGGCGCCGGGCTTTCCCGCCGTGCCGTACTCGGAGTACACGCACGCACATGAAACGAAAGAAGAAAAAAGGAAGAAAGGACCGAGAGTGCCAAGAGAAACGGAGAAAACAAAGAACCGCTGGAAAGGTCCGGCAAGTAATAAAAGGAGGCGGTTTGGAAGTGGGAGCTCTGAGAGGCCAGGGGTGTACCAACCGAGCACGCTCAGGGGTTTAGATCTATGTAAGTGGTTCTATGTTTGTGAAATGTTTATACTTTTTCGAAAACATCTCTTAGTCCGAGCAATTTTCGGCAAAACGCCAATTAGTGAACACGGGAAGCCCATCCGGACACACGGGTCGAGGTCAGGCCGCGATCCGTGCCCTCTGGAGCGCGTGGCAAGCCCGCAAAGTTCTTTTTCGGCGGGAGTGGATAAGAGGATTTTCCTGGTTTCAGCATGTATGAGAGGCCTTATTTACGTACGTACTCGTACCGGTAAAATGTCGTCAGCTTTTTGCCCTTTCACAAGCACACAGCCTAGACATGTACCAGGAAGACAAACAGACAACAGGCAGAGAGCAGAACGTTACAACGCTGCAGTGCAGCGCGTAAGCACCAGCAGGCAGCACGGTGCGTGCGTGACACGCCCATTTGCGCTGTGCTGTAGTGGTTGGTTGTGTTTCTCGGAGCCTGCGGTCCGTAACTCATCATCGATCAGTCTTTGGCGCTGCTGTGTGACAGACCCACGCACACTGGAAGTAAATATAAGGACCAATTGGATTAAATATGAGGACCTCAACTGTTCTTATATTCCCAACGTTTCGTGTTTCTTGCCCGAAGCGCACCCCAGAAATCTAGACATCAGACAGCATGCAAATACCACAAACAACCCCACCTATTGAATAGCAGCACAAGCAGCAGCGTGCCACACACCACGCGCGTGTCATAGGTCCGTGGTGTACCAGGTACTGCTTTGGCTAGGCGCTATATCGGAGGCTACGGTCCACCATTGGTCATCACCACCTCTCTCTCTCCTGCTGTGCATGTGTGTGCATGTGTGTGCGGCATGTATGCGCGGCATGTCGTGCGCGCCGCGAAAAACAATACCAGGTACCCCTTACCAGGTACCAGGTAATATGGATTGTTGTTGATCAAGGGTCCGTCTTAACGAAAAACCTTTCTTGTGATCGAATAGGAAAACATGAAGTTGATTTGATTTGAATACAATTTCGTGAAAAACACGCCTTTGGGTCCTATCGAGGAATAGCGTATTTTGCTAAAAATCGAATAACGCACAAGGGTCAACGAACACCCGAGCGCAACCAATGACGCGAGCGACGGCCCGCGTCCTCCCCGAGGCGCCGCGGTCAGCGGCCGATTGTTTCTGCCGGCACCGCCGAAGAGGCTATCGCTCTTGGGACGTCTTGGGTGGCTGGCGGAGCCCCGAAACCACACGCAGGCAGCAGCGACGGGGACACAGCGATCGAACTTCTCAGCGAAGTCGTGGCCTGGTCGGTGCTCGTGTGGTTTGCGAGGCAAAGAGGGATGAAAAACTGGGATTGCGACGGCCTTGTAATTTTTTGAGGCGCCGCGGATGGTCTGCTCTGTGCTAGGGGCCGTCGGACCTCGCGCCGCGGCTGCTCCGGTGGCCCTGTCTCTCGGGAATGGTGGATCTCACCTGTGAAGCAGTCGACGACACGGCTCAAGTTTGCGTGGCTTGCTTCGGTTTCAGGAACATGCCACGTCGAGTTGGACACATTCCCCAAATTTACTGACACGAAGAGCAACATAATTCCCAAAAGATTTCGTAAAATTCGTTTTATTTTCGTTTTATTTGGACCAAAAGTGAAAATGCCTGTTGGATGATTCACTTTTCGACCAATCAGATGCAAATCAAATCAAACGAAAAAATATTGGCGGAGTATCATGAAAAAAGTTTCTAGAACCGCAGTCCCGCTTTTGAGGACAACCACTCAAATTTCAAGTAGTTTGTCCCCGAAACGGGACTGCGGTTCTGCAGGGGTTAAGATGGGCCCTACTGTAAGTAAAACGGTCACGATGCCCGACTTCGGACACGAAGGAGCGAGTTCGATCCTCGCAGGGGTCATATCTATATTTTTTCATTTTTTTTTCATTTTTTTTGTGTACGTATAGTACCCCAGCGACCACAGACAACAGCAGACAACAATCAGCACAACATGATCAGTGCAAGGCGCGTGCTACGACCAGCTGGCTATAACGTCATACACGCCTGCCGCCCGCCAGCAGAGCAGGAAGCAACACCACGCGTGTATGGTATTTCGTCCGCGCTATGTTGCTATGGCTTCCTTCTAATATTAAACGCCGTTGCTTTCTTATCGGACCCTGCGATCTGTGAAGCTGGCCCTGGGAGTCTCTGCTGTAGTGACATACAATACTGTACATGCATGCTGCCACAGGTATAACAACGCTGCTGCTGCTTCTGCTGCAGTACGATTTTCGGGAGCAGTCGAGTGTGGTCAAGAGTTCCAGCTCCTTCTTCGGCTCACCCTTTTCTATTTATGTAAATACTATCCCACTACTTCGTACTGCTGTGTTCCGTGTGTCACGCGAGTGTCTGCCGTTTGAGCCGTGTAACGCGTGGAGTGCTTTCAAACCTTTTTTTCGTCGGCAGTCCTCGGTTTGGTGCGGGAGTGGCCTTTTACGCCGTGAGCGCCACAAGTCATGCATTAACATACTGACAGACATGATCCAATGTTTGGCGGAATCAAGGAAATCTACTGTAAAAAGTATGAAGCGATTCAGTCAATAGTAAAAGTCCCACACTATTTCCATGTATGTTTTGTCCTAAAAAATGCAGGGGCCATTCTTCGAAAGGGTCTTCAGCTGCTGTACACGTCTGTAGTAATAAGCAGATAATTCATTACATCGTCATATTTTCATATGCGTCCAAGATAAAATATCGCATGCTGGATCGTTTTCAATTCGTTCTTGCGCCACTCCTTCATAGGCACGTCCCGGAGGGGAACCTTGGACCCTGTATAATTTATGTCTCGGAGCAAAGGTTCAAGTGATCGAGGGAGCGTGAAACACTCCAGCACTACGTACAAGTACGAAGCCTACCAGTATATAAGTAACCCCACCGTGAACGCTCCGCCTCTCAGGTGTATATACATACATGCAAGTAAAAGCCGTGCGATGACGAGATGAATCACCCCGCCTGCAAGGTTGTGAGGGGTGGTGGTTCCCGCTGTCGGTTGTCGGTGCGTCCAGAGTATTACAGAGTAAGACACGCACGATTATATTATTAATAGTACTCTGGTAGAGACGAGCCAGTCAGATAATTTCACAGGTCGACGCTTTTACCGACCCTGCTCCCACTTGGCTGATATCACGCCGACGAGCCCTCCAAACTAACCCTCTGGGTAAAAAATTAGCCGCCGACAGGGAGGGTTCACCAAACACCCTCTGACCCGACGCGACTTTATCCACCAAAATCGGGGTTTCCACCAGCACGGCTACGGCAAGAACGGGAACAACACTATACCAGGTATTTAATAGTAAGACTACTTGCAACCCTTTAAGGACCGCAGTCCCGTTTTGGGGGCAAAGTACTGATAATTTGAATGGTTTGTCCCCTAATAAACGGGACTGCAAGTACATTGTTGTCTGACCTGCGGATTTCTTTCACCTTTGCCACACACAGCTGACAGGCCCATTCATGTCCACAAATATAGCAGTATTAATGTTTGCGTCTACGACTACTCGTACTGACTGACTACCAGGCCTGGTACGTATGTAGCAGGTGTGCTATAACCTGTCGAGCCTATTCCTGTATACCAGGAATACACTGCTCTGACTCGTAATACTCGTATAGAGATATTGAAGATGTATCACAGGTGTAGGGCACGCACGCACTACTCGTACGAAGCGGTTAGGGTCTTTCGCGAAAAGGGTACCATATCAATACTACCGATCACGATCGCCCCCTCTTCAAATACGGGGGGGCAAACAAGCCCATACGCCGTACGCCGTGTCTGTTGGTGTATGTTCTGCATCTCGTATCCAGTACGTTCGGCCCTGCATTTGGCTCGTGGTTAGCGCTGTATCATCTCTGTCTCGTACTTTGTGACTATTAATAGCATGCAGAATCAGCACGGACACTAGAGACATCGCTGGGTGTGCTGGATGTTGGAGGGAAGAAAGAACGATGTTAAGTGGAGGACATGTCGCTTTTGTATCCGGGACTTAAACCGGGATGATATTTTTGTCGCGAGACGAAACTCACTTAGCACAACAGGAGTGCAGTGGAGTGTGTCTACTGGTACGTACCAAGCTACCCGCGTGACAGTACAATCTAAATCTACTACACCAGTATGTACCTGATACATTGAGCACTACGGGCACAGAAGTATTGCACGAGTCAGTACCGCTACTTTGAAGGATGCGTGCAACACCCAGAGGAGAACCTCGTGCTGACAACGAGGAGCCCAAAAAACGCCGGACAGGCAGACCCTCACCAAACACCAAACTAGCGATGAAAGCTGCTTTGGTGTCTGTCGCCCAAGTGGAGAACTTGAGGTACCCCTGGGGCTTGCTAAAGTACTCGTACCGGCACACACGAATACACTGGGCGCCAGTGCCCGCGGGTAAAAAAAAAACTCACCTCTTTCCAAGCAATCTGGATTGCGGGGCCCTCGCCGGCGTCTCCTACCCCGAACTTCTCCTCGCCTAGACCTCCCGACCCTGACTGCCCCCCCCTCAGGCAGCGCTTCTTTCCGTGTCTTGCAGCCACCTCGTCCGCGAAGCTCTGGTCTAGTCTGAGCTCTCCTCTCAGCGAATCTAACACTCCACGGTGGGAGTCCTTGATGCCTGCCGGCTGGGAAGCAAACGCAACGTAGAGCGTTTCGTACGCTGCCCGAGACGCCGCGGCGTGTCGAGTTACGCTCTGTTGTGCGCGATCCATACGCCCGTGTGTGTGCCCGACACTTGCTTCCGAGCGGCGCTTTCGGTCAGGTCTGCACGAGTAGAGGCGGCACGAAAAATATATATATGCTCTGCCTGTGGTAACTATTAATAGCAAGTTCTAGATTGCCTTCTCAAGCGTTGCTGCTGCTGTTGCCACGCCTCGCCTTGGGAAGTAACTCGATACTCGATGCTCCTTTTCCTTTCGCTATCTTCGCCCGCACCTTCTTGCTTCGATGTAGGGCTGATGACAAATCAAGCGCACCCTGCTCCTGTCAGCCTCGCCCCTCGGTACTCTAGGAACCTTCTACTTTTTCTTGCACCTGCGTAAGGCCTGCGAGCGTCGTGGGCGTGGGCAGCCCAACACAGGTCTACGCCGTCACAGGACTGCTAGACAGGATGATTTCGTTGGAGGCAGGGCCTTCAAGGCGTTTTCGATTCGAAATCTGAGATATTCGCACTTTTAGCCAAAATTCACATTTTCGTGTTTTTTGGCACACTTTTGTGCAGAAAAGGACGGAAATCGCGATATTTTTTGCAATTTATGCTGTCTTCACCTTCGAAGGCGTTTTGTGATGTTCGTGGTCTATAGGAGGTAGACCCAGTTCACGGCATCCTGACGGCCAAGGCACCCCAGCAACACCATGGTGAGTGGAAGCCTGATCTAGAGCATTGCATTCGAGACGTGCATGATGTGAAGCACGCGCGATTGCCGCTGATCCCATCGCAAGGTATCTCTCTGGTGTTTATTCCATAATTTGAGTCGAGCATGGGCCACCGCAAATGCGACCTTTTTTCCAGAGTTGGAGGGTGAGCGGACAACAACGCACGGTGTTAATGGCCGCTTGCAAGCACTGGCTTCCTCTGAGCGAAGGCCAGAAGGCACCCAAAGGCTCCGCGGTGCCAAGGGCTCAGGACTTGCTGCTATGCTCGGGTCTGCTTGGAATCTGGAAATCAAACAATGGAGGAAATGTGTCTCTGTTTCCGACTTTTCTCACCAAAAGTTTGTGCACGTCTGTCTTTGTGTGTGTCCCACTTTTAGCAGTTCCAGTGGGATGTTATTGTCATCCAGGAATGTTGCCGAGCTGCTTGGGCCGCAGCGAGAGAAGCACATACGTAGCGTTGACCTAAACGCCGTGGAAGAACACGTTTGCCTGAGCAAGTCCAGCCGATGCTTCAATCGTTCCTACCGCTTAACATTGCGACGAGTCTCGATGACACTCTTATCGCCGAGTCGTACTTACTGTGTACAAGACTTTGGTGGTGAGTTTTGACCAGCAAGTACTTGCTGCCTTGTGTAGGGTTGTGGCAGAGAATCGATGCCCCTCCAGTCATCCGACATAAAAAACTGTACCTGATGCACGAGAAGTGCGAGACACCGTTGCTTCCACAGCGATCCTCCCTGAGGCTTGTCGAACTACAGCCCGTACATGTAGTATAGTAAGTGCAGCTATTTCTGCGAGTTGATACACCTACTCGTACATACGTTTTGATGTATTTTTTGCACCAGGTCTTGTGGAGGCGATCGCTGCGGTCACCCCTGCGCAGCGATCGCCCCTGAAATCTAAACTGGCACAGCACGTACACAATGCTGCTCCACGTACACTTATCGATAGATGCACCAGGTATACCGAAAGCACGGGTAAAGCCCGAGCCACTATTAATAAGCCAATGGCAACGGCGACGGCGGAAGTTAATCAGCCACTATCAGCCACTATTCAAATTATGCTACTGCTGTAGAGAAAACCGGTAGTACCTCTGCCGTGGATGAAAAAGCTTGCAGGGGGTAATGCCGCTTGGACTTCGACCTTTGGGTCTACGGCGGTATTTGATGCGTTTTCGTCCACCAGGTCTCGTCCCAAAGGGGTGTTGGGTGCACTGCACCGGTATACCTGGTAGAGCATAGAGCGGCTCGACGAGATCAAGGTGGACACGTGTAAGAGTAGTGACCTACGCGTATTTAAGAAGGCTAAATGGTGCGCACAGGGAGCGCTGATCTACTGGACTGATAAGGTAGTAGTATGAACACCCGTAGTACATTTTTCTACAGCTCTGCTGTTGAAAAGGTTACGTGTAGAACTCTCGTATTTGAATTTGATCGGCTGCCGCTTTCGGTTGCACCCTTGAACTGGCCGGCGGTGGTGACCGCAGGGTAGGCGCACGAAGAAGGTGGGGATCACCGGCAAGTACGGTGTGCGGTACGGTTCGTCCCTCCGCAAGGTCATCAAGAAGATTGAGGTGAGACAAGACATTTCACTCGTTGAGAAGACGGAACCCCTTTTATCGCGTACATCCATCCATCCAGAATGCCCAAACTAAACGGCTGATCACGCCAGACTACGACGCTTTGTTCTAACCTTGAGAATCGATTACTGTTGCTATCGGTACCTCAGTAGTGGTCGTACTGCCGGTAGTGCCAGCCACCAATACCGACACTGCCGTAGCGGTATCCGGCACTACCCGGCACACTACCATACTGGTCAATCCCGTCTGTGCCACGCGATTCCGTAGGCACTACTCGTATGGAGGGATTTGTATGCATATTGCTATAGCTTTACACGATACCCACCGAGTTCTGCGTCAACTGTAACGACACCGTGCCGGACTGCTGGACTGGGGGGTGTCGCTGCTGTCACTCAATTGATGTCAACACTCCTGTTATCCATTAACCCCTGTAGGACTGCAGTCCCGTTTTGGGGACCAAACTACTTCTAGTTTGAATGGTTTGTCCCCAAAACAGGGCTGCAGTCCTGAGAGGGTTGAAGTATTCCATTAATATAAGTTCAACATTGTGGAAGCGGAGATTGGAACCACTCGTCCTTGATCCTCCCCCCCCCCCCTTTTTCTCGTTCATCATCTTCGCCCTTCTTTTGTCTCCTTCCTACTCGTAATTCAGATCCGATGCCACACGGCATTCTTTCCCCCCCTCTTCCCACTACTGAGTGTTTTTTTTCTTTTTTAAAGCTACGAGCTTGCTCCTTCCAGCGACAGGCAGAACATTCATTCCTCGCACTTTTGCACCTTTGGTTTTTGAGTGTTGAATTACGAAATTCGGCAGGGTTGTGCACCATGACACACATTTGTGAGTTTTTCGGTGACTTTGACCAACGAAATAATTATGCTTATACAAAAGTCCAGTCAAATTGTTTTGTATTGTTACACAACTCTTTGAAGTATCGCTTGTTCAATTATCAAAACCAAAGTGAATAAATGATTCACGTGAAAACTAATGTTGTGCTGAGGGTTTCCAAAGAAATCAGTACATTGTTCTGGTACTTTAGCAGGCGTTTAATTTAACCACTTTGAACGGCTCGCGCAACAAAGCAAGTGTGTCGGACGCCTCCCCCTTTCCCCCGTGTTGATGCGATCATGTCAACACGTTCAGTGTCGAGTGATTGACCGCATTGATTGACTTATAGCCTGTATACTACGGTAGTTACATAGACATTTATATCAGCAGTGTGAATCCCTGTGAAGCAACGCCTAGCAAAGTAATACGAACAATTCCCATATCTCGCGAATTACAGCTCGCACGCCTAAACAACCGTCACAGATGTGTTTGCCGTGTTAATCGGGTCATATGAGTGAGTTTACTTTTTTTTCAATCTCAATTTCAGCGTAGTCTTAGATTTATGGCCGGAACATTATTATTGCTGGAACCACAAGCTCGTAATACGTACTATAAATACCTCAAAGGAGGTCGTACGCATAGCTTCTCTGCGTGGCGATCACGTGGCGAATTTACAGCAGCGTCTCGTGTATACGCACGAGTACCCCCTCCGAACCGGCCTAGAAGGTGCTGCTTTAGTCATACCTGGTGCATGGTCTAGGATTTGACCATCGCTGATGCGCCGGTAGACTGCAACCTTCGTCCCCGTATGCTGTTGATGACGTACGAAATGTTGAGGAAGGCCTACAGAACTTCATTACAAACATACCAGTACTTACGTATAGCTGGTGTCCTAGAAGGTACCAGGTACATCACAAAGTTTTGGTTTACAAGCCGTGTCGTCTTGCGAACTTTTGTAGACGCCGTGTCATCGCTGAAGAGCAGTTTATCAGTCCGTCAGACGCCATTGACACCCGCCCCTGTGGTTGCCCACTTGAAAAAGTTGAGAATTTGGTACAAATTGAAAAGACCTCAACACCCTCCGAATGGCTTGGCAACTTCGCTACGGATTCAAATGCTTTGACCTCGAAGTCTTACACTAGGTACCTGGTACGTACTAAACTCGTACAGTACTATTTCAGTACCTAGTTCGTCGTGCTGCCGTACTGTACCGGTTTATACGAGTATATGTTCGAGCATACCTTGAACGACTGCTGCACTCTTTGTTCGCCCTTTCAGTATGGCAGTTTTTTTTGTTGTTTTTGTCGCGAACTGTCCTTGCATACCTCGAACATGGGCTGATTCCCTACTCCCTTGGTTGCCCCTGCCCATCTCGGAATTGTCGTGGGTTTTGTCGCGGACCCGCAGATCACCCAGCACGCCAAGTACACGTGCCCCTTCTGCGGCAAGGAAACCACCAGGCGCCAGGTGACTGGGATCTGGAAGTGCAGCGCCTGCAAGAAGATCTCCGCGGGCGGCGCTTACACCCTCAAGTGAGTTCCGAGTTTTGACTTATTTCATGGTATTCCATTTACGTACGGAGAGGAAATAGGAAGTTTCACACCTCGGGGTGATTCGTTCCTGGTGATGTAGCCCTTTCCGGACAGATATATTAGTGATGTGTATGCTCTATTATAGCTCGTGTGGGAGCCGTATTGTCTGCATGATTTTCTTGAGCGTGCTTCCTTCGTTGGATCTGCACTACATAGGTCCTGGTCAACGTATCCGTAGCGGCAGGTTGGGATATTTTCAGTGGTTGTACAGTAGATCGTGATCTGTCCCGAGGGTGGAAAATACCATTCTATTGCGTTGTGGTTCCTCACTGCGTGGCGTAGGTACGGGGAGGGTGCGCGATGTAACTGAACCGGTTGGACATCGAAGAAGGCCAGGCTTGAACCACGGTCGCCAATTACCAGCAGATTGCGTTGCGTTTACTCACTGCGTGGTGTAGGTACGGGGAGGGTTTGCGATATAACTGAACCGGTTGAACATCGAAGAAGACCAGGCTTGAAACACGGTCGCCGGATGGTTTTCCTCTACTGTAAATGTCAAACCGATTCCTGCCTTGTTGGCCTGCAATTCACACGCCACCGTGCTGTTTTGCTTTTCAAATAAAATGGGTGGCAGTCGCTGTGCGCCACCGTCGCCCCCTTCTTCGACGTACTGTATAGTACCTGGTATAGCACTGGCTGCTTGCTGTTTTGTATGTATGTTGGCCGGTTTCTCCATGCTGTCGCCAAAACTGTTTTGACGAGGTATATTTAAACCAAAAGTAAATTCAAGGTTGTATGTCGAGACTTTTGCCGCTTGAATGTTTACAAACCGGTTGCTGTCTGCCGTCCTGGCTTGATTTTAATGACTGCCCGTTTTTTCTTGTTTGGCTCTCGTTTGTTTTGTTTTCGTACCCGGGACGTTTGTCATTCCATTTGATCACGTCGAGTACCCCGCGGTTCTTTTGGTTATATCCATATATCACGGTTTGTGACTACATACTGTAGTTCGTATTTCTTAGGATGAACAGGGCGGACACTATTAATAGATGTTGGTACTGGGTGTCGTTGGCTAGAAATAACGGTTTAATGTGAAGACAACACACGTCTACCGTTCATCGATGATAATTCCCTTAACAGTACAGATTATTATTTTTTTCATGTTGAAAATTCAACCGATTGCGTAACTGGTGTAATCGTACTCGTAAGTTGGTTCCCCCCCCCCCCTGCCCCTCCGTCACGTCTTTGTCCCGCTTCGTTCATTCCTGTCCTTCGGTTGTCTTTCCTACAGCACCCCTGCCGCGGTGACCGTACGGTCCACCATTGCGCGCCTGCGCAAGGGCCAGACGGAGACCGGAAAGTAGTCTTGCTGCCGTTAAATCGAGAGGGGGAGGGGGTCTGTCGACAGGAGGCGCAGCCCTCGCTCGACCTTTGATTAATGCCGAAGTGAACCAATCTTATTCTCTCCATCTCGAGGCTGACTTGTGCTCCTTTCTTGGCTGACCGGAGGTGTCGAACCTCTTGCTAACGCTTGCTCGGCTTCCATCCCTTGAGTGAATGGAGGACGTTTGATGTTTGGGGCTTGAGACGCGCGATTTCTCCCTGGATATTGGGAAGGCTAAGCCTGTCGCCATCATGGATTCGTGTTTTCTGTGCGCACATTGTTTTTGTGCTGACGATTAAAACTCTCTCCCCCAGATTTTTCAGCTACCACTCTTGTTATGTGGTCGTAGCTTGATTTCACGGCGTTCGTTATGTCGAAAGCGCATCTGTTTTTGCTGTTACTGATTAGCCTGCCGTGAACTAGACTATCACAGCCGGAGGTGCTGCTGCCTTTTTTTTCCTGATGGCTTACGGTGCGTTTCCAACCAACGGGAGTACGGCAGTCTCTCTCTGTTTTATGGCTTGTCTCCTCACTGAAAGCGAGTGATGTTATAGAACACTTAGGACACCTTCGGAGCGCCCCGGCGCAATGAGAAGACCTTCTGTATCTGACGCTTTCCACTCATGGCCATTGTTTTGTTATTGTTTTTTCCAACGAGCTTCGCTGCACCATGGGCCTACGCATGTTTTCCCTTTGTTTCAAGTTTTAAAGCGGGTGATGTTATAGAACACTTAGGACACCTTCGGAGTGCCTCGGCACAATGAGAAGACCTTCTGTATCTGACGCTTGTACGAATAGCCATTATTTCCAGTTTGCGTCCCATCCCGTGTTGCTGGCCCCTTTTCCAACACGACTTTCATCTCATTTCAAGTTTAAAAGCGGGTGATGTTATAGAACACTTAGGACACCTTCGGAGTGCCTCGGCACAGTGAGAAGACCTTCTGTATCTGACGCTTTTTACGCGCGTGTTTACTGTTTTATATCTTGTCCCAGCCTGTTTTCCTGCACCATTGATCAACGCAAGTTTCCCCTGATGTGTTGTGGTTGCCTTTTCACTGAAAGCGCGTGATGTTATAGAATACTTAGGACACCTTCGGAGTGCCTCGGCACCGTGAGAAGACCTTCTGTATCTGACGCTTTTACGCGTGTGTCCGCTCTTGTCTTTGTTGTTCAAACCTGTTTTCCTGCACCATTGACCAACGCAAGGTTCCCCTGATGTGTTGTGGTTGTCTTTTTACTGAAAGCGCGTGATGTTATAGAACACTTAGGACACCTTCGGAGTGCCTCGGCACAGCGAGAAGACCTTCTGTATCTGACGTTTTCACGCATAGCCACTGTTTCCAGTTTGCGTCTCATCCTCGTTTACTCGACAAATTAACCAACGCAAGTTTCACCTTCATGTTTAGCGTTAAAAAACGGGTGATGTTGTACAACACTTGAGACACCTTGGGAATGCCTCGGCAGTGAGAAGGCATTCTGTGTCTGACGCTTTTTACGGATGGTTACTGTTGTCATTTTTTGTTCCAACCTGTTTTCCTGCGCCATGGACCAACACAGGCTTCTCCACTAAGTGTCGCGGTTTTCTCCTCGCTGAAAGCACGTTATGTTATGGAACACTTACGACACCTTCGGAGTGCCTCGAAGCAATGAGAAGACCTTTTGTATCTGATGTTTCGTGCATACATGTGGCGACTGTTGATATTTTGTAAATTCACACAAAAAAAACAAACGCAATTTGTTTTTTCTCTGCGGGTGGGCTTTACTTGACTTCAAAGCTATACGTAGGGGGATGATGTTATAGAACACTTGAAACACCTTCGGAGTGCCTCAGCACAGTGGGGAGACCTTTTGTATCTGACGCTTTTCACGCGTGGCCATTATCAATAAAAAAAATGGACCAATCTATTGCACCGTTAGCCAATGCAATTTCTCCCCCCTCCGTGTAAGATACCTCCCAAACTGAAAGCGAATGATGCTTCACAACACTCACCCTTTGGAGTGCCACGGCACAAGGAGAAAAACGTCTGTATTTTCATTGTTTTTTATCGATATGCGTACGAGCAATATAATAGTTTCGTGTTTTAGACCGGTCCAATGCATCGTGAAAAAAATTGGGGGATTTTTCTGTTTTGCCAAGCCCACTGTGGCTCCCGTCTGAAAGCGCGTCATGTTACAGGACAACATGGGCACGTTCGGAGTGCCTCGGCACAGATTGAGTAGACCTTCTGTATCTGATATTTTGGAAGATTCACCGGCCAAAATAGGGCACGTCCTCTCTAAACCTTTTAAATCTCTCTTCTCAACACGTACATGCATCCTCGTTTATTCTTGTTATGCGAGCGTCATGACATTTTGACCGCGGCTCTTTTCCTTGACAGCAGATGATTCCACAGCATAACCTGAATTTGCTTCTAAGTGCCTAGTTGCAAGGATATTACCTTCAGTGAACGCTTTGATGCGTCGCAAAAACAGAGTTTGGCTCTTTTCCTTGAAGGCGCATGATGACACAATATCCCCTGAATTTGCCCCGGAGTGCCCCGGTCCAAGGAATAATACCTTCAGGACGCACTTTCATATATCGGCAAAACGAGAGTTCGCTGGGCACGCCCGTTTTAAATCTTGACATCATCTGATTCGTCACGAACATATTTTGTTTTTCCAGATTAGGTGCTCATAGACTAAACGAGTATACCTTTCCTCTCAATACAAATGCAAAAGGCCTACGGGCGGGTTTCACTACTTTATACCGTTACAAATCTTGACACCAGCTTATTCGCCACGAACATGTATCGTTTTTCCAGATTAGTTGCTCGTAGACTGAAATCTTTCCTCTCAATACAATTACAAAAGAACGCTGAAGGGCCTACGGGCGGGTTTCACTATTTTTTACATGGTACCTACAGTACAGTATTATGCACTAGGAGTACTACCGGGAAAATAAACACCTTAAGTACGCAATCTATTTGTTTCTTGTTCGATTCATCGTCGGGGCACGCTGATATGTCTCAAGAACAGCAGCATTTCCATTCCCAACGGTTGACGATCAGGTGACGATTAAGTTCTCCGCGCGTGGAAAAAAAGCGCCACGCATCAGTTGAAGCAAAACATAATGATTCACACAAAGTTGTGCAACGCCCGCGTTTTACATTTTGTTGCACATCTCATCTGTCTACAGAAGAAGACAAACCAACAATGTAGAGAGAGTAGATCATAGTTTCAAAACAAAAATTGCTGTACGTAACATTCGAGAAGCGTCTCCTGGCGTGATTTTCAACCCCTGAACGATTTGGGGGCTGCCCCAGGCGTCAGCCCCTCTGGCCGAACGGCGGAATGCGACGGCATATTCCTACACGCCATCCAAACAAGAAAACAACCCATCAGTTTTTTCCCGTGAAGACTCCATTAATTTCTCAACCGACTGGAAAAACTCGGACGCCTTTTCATTGTTCTCTGCAACTCTCCTACGAATTGATGGCCCAACCACCACCACCCGTCGAACTCCACGCGGGCCCACGGCCAAAATCAAGGAGGAACGATTGTACCCATGTGTTATATATACCCATATAAGGTATCGCATGATGACGCTGATTCCTTCACAAAGTCGAGCAAAATCGATACACTGGCATTTCCGTCGAGACAGCAGTTTTTCCACCTATATGACGTAGTACTAACAATACACACCGTTTGCGTTGCCCATCAAAGGCGCAATTAACACGACACCGACTTTCGAAGGCTTTACTGACTGCCCCCCCCACACTATACGTAACTAGAATATTCAGGCCAAAAAAGAGCCCTTGACGCGCCGAAAACACCCGTGTCGTACGTGGCATCTGTGTTGCCTGTTGCCTACAACAACAGCAACAACAATAGCAAAGTGACCAACAACGACGCAGAGCGAGTACTGCTCCCCTTGTACGCCTAGCCGTTCCCCCCGTCAGCACCACCACCGCCGTATGACCACGCGTCCCCAGCAACCGACTCGGAAACCGCCGCGTGCATCACCCGCGGCATGAGCTCCTGCAGCCCTAACGGCTGCGACACCATCCAGGCGACCTCCGGATATCGCTTCGCGGCAGCGTTCATGAGCTTGGGGATGTCAGCGGTGACGTGCCTCCCAGGGCTCAAGAAGAACGGGTGTAGCACCACTTTTTGCGCGCCCGCAGCTACGCAGCGGTCGAACGCCTGCTCGATGCTCGGCTCGGCAATCTCCATATGGGCCGCCTTGTGTTGTTGCCGTTGTTGTTGTTGTTGTTGTTGTTGTTGTTGTTATTGTTGCCGTTGTTGTTGGTGTTGTTGTTGTTATTGATGTTGTCGTTGTTGTTGTAGTTTTTGACGAGAGGCGGGTGGGGCAAGGTGGGACAGAAAGAGTGCCATTCCACGGGAAAGGATACATATTATTTAACTTCGGGGTGGTGTAGGGGGGGAGGATACAGTGGCTTCGAGTTAGCAGCGCAACAGCGGACGCGTGGTGATTCCCGGCATGGAAACGTATGATACTTGGGAAACAGAAGACGCAGTCGCTGCTTCTCTTTCTGCTTTGTATGCTGATGCGTATCTCCACATTGCTTGAGGTGAACACAGCAGTACGTACGCACGTAGCTGAGGTTTGCCGAGACATCATCTTCCTTCTGCAGCGCGTTTCACGGCCTACCTACTCGACAACCGGTAAGATATACAGCGCCCTGGTATGTATACTACAGTAGACATACCTGGTACCTACAGTATTTAATAGTACGTCAATTTGTGTCACTACAAACTGTAGTGCACACGGGCATGCCGCAGTGTCAGACTTGTGGGATGCAAACACTCGGGGGGTCTGGTGAGCAGAAAACCACTCGTATCATACATATGATAGCTCTGCGGGTGCACTTGTGTCATAGCTGTACGAGGACTGCTGTCGTGCGATGTGCGAGCACTGCTTTCAACAATACGAGGACTACTGCGATGATTGACGTTGCCACATGCTCGCTGCGCCTGCTGCGCGATCACAGAGAAAGCATGCCGTATGCCGTACCTCGTATCTCGTGAGATCTGCGTGGCAGCGTCGTGGCTGCATCGCACATGGAATAGATCTACAAGTAGCACATGTGGATGAGGTACGTATATACATAGACCGTGTTAGGTACCAGGTACACCAAACAGACAGACAGCCCCATGTTACGGTACTCGCATCTCTCCGAGCGTTGCCTGAGTTTGGTTCGTGTTATGTTGAACATACCTCGACGATGTCGAATCCAGAAAAGGAACGGTATCGCTCCGCCACCTCAAACAGCATCGTGTTCGCGTTCTCACGGCGGGAACCGTGGTCGCACACGATTACACCGACGGTGCCAGCTCCATGTTCCGAACCTCCTCCTACTGCTGCTGCAGATGCTTCCTTGGCCTCGCCGTCAACAGCAGCCGCGTTGGCGGAGCGGAGGGGGCGACATCGCGATGGGTTTCCTTGCTGACTCGACGACGATACCCGCATGCTGCTGCGAAGGGTTGCACTCGGTATAAAGGCGGTAGCCACGCCAACAGCAATAACTGGCAGGCAGAAGAAACGCATAGTACCAGCGCTGAGCCTCTGGCTTTCACGCGGCCTGCCGCTACTGGCACTACCGGCTCTTGCCTTCTGCTCTGTCTGGCTGCTGGCTGGACGTTGCCTCGCTTGTGGTGAAAGGTCAAAGCTGAGCTCCCGATTGAGTAAGCCTTCCATATCAGCTGAACTCCATTTTTAAACTGTGGTGAGATTGGAATTTCAGTTGGAATTAGTATGGACAGATTGAGTTGGTAAGGATTGAGAGTGGAGATGGAAGTTTTCTTGAGAACCGAAAATGCTTGTTTAGGAAGCATTTTGGAGATTTGAATGAGAGAATGCCAGATTTGAATGTGAGAATGCCAGATTTGAATTTGAGAATGCAAAATAATTGAATTGAAAGAATAAGTGCAGAAATTAGCCAATCAGCAGCAGTGCATAAGGAGATATACGAGAAAGTGAGCTGAGAATTGAAGATGGGGTACAAGAAAGTAGATAGCTTTGAAGTATGGAGTGTGTTGATAATAGCCTTGAGAGTTGAGAGCGACGCTTTCCGTTGGGATGCACGGCACGCTTAGCTGTCGGCAATTTGCAATTGGAAGAGCCTGGCCAGAGCAGTTGGAGGCAACAGGACGAGGGAGCGGCGCCCCCAGGCCCCACCTCTGTCAGTACACGTTTCTCCAAGCCACCAGCTGCAACCTTGGACGATAATACACGAGAAAATACTATCCTTGATTTGAGTCACTGCATTGATACATCGAGCCTATCAGCACAGAGCATTCTGCTGTTGATCAGAGAGAGAGAAAAGGCTTTCCTTTAAAGTGGCGTCGTCGGTATCCGGACTTTGTAAATGGATTGGAAACCCATTGTGATTTCACGCGCAGGTTCGTGTCCTGCCGTCGACGCCACTTTAAAGGAAAGCCTTTTCTCTCTCTCTGATCAACAGCAGAATGCTCTGTGCTGATAGGCTCGATGTATCAATGCAGTGACTCAAATCAAGGATAGTATTTTCTCGTGTATTATCGTCCAAGGTTGCAGCTGGTGGCTTGGAGAAACGTGTACTGACAGAGGTGGGGCCTGGGGGCGCCGCTCCCTCGTCCTGTTGCCTCCAACTGCTCTGGTCAGGCTCTTCCAATTGCAAATTGCCGACAGCTAAGTAAGCGTGCCGTGCATCCCAACGGAAAGCGTCGCTCTCAACTCTCAAGGCTATTATCAACACACTCCATACTTCAAAGCTATCTACTTTCTTGTACCCCATCTTCAATTCTCAGCTCACTTTCTCGTATATCTCCTTATGCACTGCTGCTGATTGGCTAATTTCTGCACTTATTCTTTCAATTCAAATATTTTGCATTCTCAAATTCAAATCTGGCATTCTCACATTCAAATCTGGCATTCTCTCATTCAAATCTCCAAAATGCTTCCTAAACAAGCATTTTCAGTTCTCAAGAAAACTTCCATCTCCACTCTCAATCCTTACCAACTCAATCTGTCCATACTAATTCCAACTGAAATTCCAATCTCACCACATTTGCCCCCCCAAGTTCATTGTCATCTTTTCGCAACAAAGTCACAATGAAATAACACCACCCTAGTTTGAGATTGCTACTGAAATAACAGTACATTGCATTAAAACTAACATACTAAAACGTTATCTCTCAGAGCTCTTTCCTAAACTTAACCAAAAATCTTTCCACCCCCATTCCATTAATCGACCTGTATTCAACCATTTTGCAATGTTATGAAGTCTGGTCTGTTGTAATCCCTTTGACCTGTCCGAAGACTGCAGATCTGTCGGTCCTAAAATTAACTTGCGATCCCGTTGACCTGTCCGAAGACTGCAGATCGGCCCTAAAATTAACCACCTTCCCCCATTATGTCATACTGATTATAAACAACTGATTTCTCTCATTCACTATGTAAGACACTCTACACAACCATTCAATCATAGTACTCCGAATCAGCAATTCTAACCATACAGACATTCTCTTAACCGCCCACTCCCTGTCCCAGTTTCTGCTACTAATGCATGTATACGTCCCAGATGATTAATTTCCACCATTCCCCCACATCTGCCCGTTCTCATGTTATCCTACATAGCATGCAGAAACTTCTTACTACTTTGCATAGTGACATGAACATGCCAACACCAAGTTCCTATTTCCTCGCTAACAGTTGTCAGCTTCTCCTCAGAAAGATGAACATTGTACCTCTTTCCCAGGTCCAGTAACTTGATCGTATGCGGCAAATTCTTGCTCTGCGCGTCCTCTGCCACCATCACTACCCTTGCCAGTTGCCATCCTGAATGCGTGGTTTTAAAGTAAATATAAGAGCCAATGATGTCAGGGTCATATATTCCAGGTCTACCACGAGTATCACAACAAACTTTGTATCCCTTCGCGACATGTCTCTCGCCTCTCGCACTTGCAAGTGCACGTTTGGCAAGCTGTACTCGATATCTTCGGTACTTCGCGTTTTCTCCTCCAACCTGTACCGGATCTCCTGCCCAGTACCTTGAGACTAAGTTTCCATACTGTTCAATATCAGTTTCGTGCTCCCAGGTTTTAACTTTCACCTCGTCCCAGCTAGTATAGTATTGTACTGCATTTTTCCCTCCTAGGCCTCTCGAAATTCGGTGTTTCGTAATAAAGGTTGGTCTAATGCGATAGCTGTCCAATTCCATACTAACGTCCTCAGCGGTTAAATGGAAAGGGGGCGAACGTTCCGAGTACTTATTTAGAACATAACTGCACATAGCCCATGGCAGAAATTTCGGCCCTTCCGCTCCTTCGTGAGGGTTGTAGCACTTTTTACACCGATATATCGATACCCTTGCATTGATCTCTCTACCCGGTTCATCCTTACGAACTTCTACTAACAATAAATTAGCTCCAACTATTTTCCCATCGTTTGCTGTTCCAGGTCCCACAAATAATATTTTATAAGGCCCGGTCCAACACTGAGCCAGTTTTGCAGCTAATGCAAACTTTCTACTCTTCGAATCAGCTTCCTTGGTTTTTAGCACATGTTGTCCACCTCCAGTAATAGTGCTCTTATCGTCATAAATCCATACCCAACCTCCAACTTCAAACTTTGGACGTCGATTTATTAACTCTTCCAAGTTTTCGTTTGCTGCTTCATGTCTGGCTTTTATCAAACGATCTTCCTCCTTAACTAACTCATAGGCCTTCACTTGTCTATCCCGCATAAGTTCGAGATAATCCAATTGGTCCTGTTTCAGACCCTGATGACCTTTTACACCCCGTCCTTCTAATATCGTCATAGGTAACCTTGGGTATCGTCCAATGTGCACCTCATTAGGAGCCAACCCTGTACCTCTACTTACGTTATTATTGTGGGCTGCTACTGCGTGCATCAACATTTCATCCCAGTTCTTTTGATCATCAGCAATAAGATACGACAACATCTGACAAAGGGTATGGTTTAGCCTTTCAACCATTCCGTTCGTTTGAGGATGATAGGAGCTAGTAAATTTCTTAACAGCTCCCAATGTCTCATACACAGCTCTTACTTACTTGGGATATAAATTCCGTACCTCGATCGGACAAAAAGGTGTGAGGACACCCCCATCTTGGTATGTAATCATCCACTATCCTTGCTGCACAGCCCCTGGCAGTTTTCTCTTCCTTTGTTAACGCATATCCTTCTGCGTGTCTACTGAATAAGTCTACAATCAAAAAAACATAAACATTGCCATTCTTCGTTTCCGGCAAAGGTCCTAATAAATCAAATGACACCATCTGTCCTGGACGACTTGGTAGTGGCAATGAAACTAACGGCCATCTGACAGTACTTCGAGCTGTTTTTCTGGCTTGGCATGTATAGCATCTCCTAATCCACCACTTGACGCTATCGGACATTCCGACCCACCAATAAAACCGCTGTAACATTGTAAGTGTAACCTTCTCACCCAAATGAACGGCTTCCTTGTGAGTACAATCCATCACCCAAGGTCTCAACAACAATGGCACGTAAGTCCTCACTGGCTCCTCTCCCAGCAAACGTTCGAACCGTCCAGGGTTCCTGTTATCGCGATGCACAGGTTCACGAGTAAGACGTTTAACTAGTAGCTTTTGCGAATTAGGGAGTTCCATCAATTCTCCTTGTGAGACTAACCGCTTCACTTCCATTTTATCCACTGTATCAGGTATAACTTCATTAGTAATATCGTCAACTGGGATTCCAGCAAGTATAAAATCAACTGCGGTTCGTGCGGTTTCATCTTTTAGCTGCTCTGTGGCCCAATCACTAGCAGATTTCTCACACAATCTTTCTCCAAATTCCCTTGCTTCCATACTCTCTAAATCTTCCATTGGAAGTTCATCACTGTTTTCACCATGGTCTTGGCTACCAGCTAATCCAGCAGCACTACCACCTTCCTCTTCAGGATCAATCACAGAGACTAACTGTTTTTCTCTCATGCCTAGAAGGGTTCTACCTTCCTCCGTCATAGGACATGCATGCAATACAAGTCCAGGCTCCCATTGACCACTTACTACTTGCGACGTTGGTTCTACCAGAGGTGTATCGTCTGGTATAGCATTTATACGCTGCGATTCTACTGTGGTCGACTGTCTTTTCTTCCGCTCATTCTGGATCACCTGCCAAACTCGAGCTGACTCTTCGTTGGTGGTTAGCGGCGCAGTCCTCAGTTCTCTCTCCCCCACCGTAAAAACAAACCCGGGTTCCGGCTGTTCCAACCCTTCCAAGGTTGAACTCATAGGTTCTGCTAGAAGCAAAGACCGGACTCCGCTTGCACCGATCATATAAACATCGATATCTGTAGGATCAGACAATCGGACATCAGGGTCATTATCAGCTTTTGTAGCAGGCAATGGTAATCGCGACATCAAATCCGCATTGCCATTTACCTTTCCTGGCCGGTATTCCAACGTATACGTATAAGCACTCAAAAAATCAAACCATCTCTGTACTCTATTGACTTTCGTGGACAGACTCTCCAAATTCTTTAAAGGTTGATGGTCACTTACCACCGTGAAAGGAATGCCATAAAACAACTGCCTGTTTTTCTTTATAGCCCATACTATAGCAGCACATTCCAGTTCTGTGGCGCTCCAATTGCGCTCATTCGGTAATGTTGTTCTGCTCAGGAAACAGATTGGTCGAACGGATGAATCCGGTTGTGTCTGTTCAATTACAGCACCTAACCCATCTATCGATGCGTCTGTAATCAACCGAAAAGGACGGTCTCCTGACATTGCCGCTTTAAAATCTGGAAAGGCTAAAACTTCTGGGCTCGTCAGTCGTTTTATCAACTTTTGTACTATCTCGACATGTTCTGTGGTAAACACGTACCAGGTATACAACATCTTTTTTCAAGAGGTTATTCAGAGGTCGAGTAACAGTTGCCATATGGGGCAAAAATTTCCGGTAATACGATAAAGCTCCCAACAACGATCGTAACTGGCTGACATTCGAGGGCATGGGCAATTTGGTCATTGCCTCTACTTTACTCGGATCAGGTTCTAGCCCTTTTGACGTCACACGATGTCCTAAAAATTTGATGACTCGCACTCCTAAAAATGCTTTCTTCGGTGCCAGTTTAAGGTCAAACGTCGTTAATCTTTCGAAAAATCTCTCCAAATCACACACATGTTCTGCCCCGTTTTTCGAAAAACACACAATATCATCTATAAAAGGGCGAACACGTTTTAAACCCTCACACACACGCAACATAATGGATTGAAACCATCCAGGACTAGAAGCTAAACCCATTGGCATAACGGTCCACTCGTAATTTCCAGCTTGTGTACAAACAGCGGTCAGTGGAATAGAGTCTTCGTGTATAGAGCACTGGAAAAACCCGCTCACTAGATCCATAGTGCTAAACACATTCGCTCCGCCAAGGTCGGACAACAAATCATCTACTGTGGGTAGAGGCATAACTGGAATAATTGACTGTGCATTTAAACGCTTGTAGTTGCAAGTCAATCTAATGCGACCATCAGCTTTGGCAATTACCACTAGCGGACTCGACCAATTTGAATATGATCGACGTAAAATTCCCGCTAAAACCAATTTATCAATTTCAGTTTGAACTTTCTCAGCTAACACAGGGGAATGTCGATACGGTCTTTGTTTCACCGGTTGCGCATCTTTCTTAAGAATAATGCGGAAAGGATCAACTGTAACATGTCCCAAGTCAGTGCTATGCTTCGAAAAACGGTGTGCGTATTTACAGAGTAGGGTTCCAAGAGAATCAATATCGTTTTCAGTCCAGAGGCTCTCTTCAAAATCAAAATGAATTGCACGCAAATGCGTGGGGACCTTATTCCATAATTGTATAAACGCTTTCCGTTGTACTGGGTTCAAATTAGATAACACTGCCGGCGGTGGTTCATCATTCAAAACTTCTGGACTGCCACTTCCTTCTACTATGGCATTTATGCTCGGCATCTCATTGGGAGTTATCTCCGCGTTGTCCAGTTCGCATAGTGTCAACCTCTCACCACCTACACCCAAACGCATACCTCTCTGTACTTGGAAGCTGTCCGAATTCAATCTTTGTATTGGTATTTCAGACGCTCCAGCTTCTACGATAGCTTCCTGAGGAAACCAACTTGGTCCAAAACGTATGTAGTATTGACCTTTGATGGCAGGACTACCATCAGCATTCGTAAGGCGTACTTTCAACCAAGACATAGCATTCGGCAAGCGATATCTATGGCTGTCAACACGGACTACTACTTGACCATTTCCTTTCTCTTCTACCATACCAACAGCGTTATTCACCCACTGCGTGAATTTTTGATCAGTGGTCTTTGAACCGCCTTCGGTTTCAAAAGTTAGTACTGTTTTATGAGCATCCACGTCGCGATATTTTCGGATAGGGAAGTGCGACCAACTATCACGGCCTAATAAAACCGCAGTTTTCATCGTTTCATCCGGTACAACATTCGCATACACTGCCAAACAAACAGTAGGGGACCTAACCGAACCATGATCAATTTTTTCACTGTTCCCCAAATAAATATTCAATCGCACCTGGTACGATGTTACTAGTGGTACTCCATGAAAACCTCCCCAAGTTTTCCTTTCGACCTTTTTCAAGGCGTCTTTAGAAGCAGATCCACAAGCAAGCATTCTCAGCCATACCTTCTCCTGAATGAAGGATGCTGGGCTCCCCGTATCCAACAATGCTTTGACTGCTTGAGTCCTTAGTGCCTTGGTACCCGCAAACAGCTGTGCTCCAGCCGTATGGTCCCATCTATCCAGCATAACATCACCACCAACCGCTCTCGTAAACTCCGACAAATAATCGGCACGTTCCCCGGGTTGTAGTAACACGCTGGCAGGGGGAAAAACAGGAGTGGGTACATAAAAACTCTTCCTCGCTGAGGGTTCAAGTGCGTGAATATTGTCATTGACTATTTCGGGACCAGAAAAATCACCGCTGTTACACTCCATAAAACTACCCTTAGCTGGCTGCCCTCCAGCTTTTAAAACAACAGGGTTCTGGTTAGATGCATTAACCTCACCGGTATCCTTCAACTTCGGTTTTAACTCATGTCGTTTTTCTTCTATACTACTCAAACCATGCACCTTAGGAAAACGACCATTCTTTTCACGTATTCCTAGGTCAAAACTATCATCCATACCAACATATCTACTCCGGGTAGTTGTCGGCGGGGTTATGCGAGGAGCACTGGGCGTACCTTTGCCGGGGTAACACCAAACTTTCTCACGCTTCCTTAATCCCCTTCCTAGACTTCCCCGGGCGCTCGTATTCTGTACAGGGGAGGTCAAAAACTTCGGTTGATCAGCCGAAGGGGGTGCGCTTCGTTCCCCTACAGTTGTGGATATTGACTTGTTCTTAGTATAACCACTCACTGCTACACTCGGCTTAACTTCGCCGCTTCGAACTCGCGTTTTAACCGGGGGCCTAGTCCGAATATCAACACGGTTCGGACGGTCAGATCTCATCGAATTACTACTAACGACGAGACGTGTGCAAAGAGGTGGTAACACTTGAGCGCTCAACGGTGTTTCAGGGTAATTACTTCCATCACTACCTGGAAGGCGACAGATTTCATTACCGCCCCTCTTACCGTTCTTAGGCAGATTGCATCCTGCCTCTTGGTCTTGACCTGCTCCGCGCAAAACAGATTCGACCGTATTTCTTATAGTTGTCGCGGGTCTTCCCCCTCGAACGACCTTATCCTTATCTGCGCCACCTGAAGGGGTGCGCGATGGGAGAGACGACAGCCGTAGTGCTACCGGAAAGGAGGCCAACCTACCGTTGCATTTTCAGGATGATTTAGCATTTCTTTGTGCGCGCGCAAGAGCCCATTGACACAATCGCTTTTGCCATCGGCGCCAGCGTGCTTCGGCTTCTCGGGGCGTGCCATCACCAACGGCAGGGTGAATCAGATTCGATCTATTCAAAAACTTCTCTGGGCATTCTCGCGCAAAGTGGTTTTCATGACCGCAATTCATACATCGTGGCCCATATGATCTGCGGGCAGCATCACGATTTTCTCTGGTGTCAAATTGGACGTAAAAAGGTGGATCTTTGTTATTACGACCAAAACCGCCACGTTCTTGCATGACCGCATGCACCTGACCAATCTCTTCTGCCTCATCCTCAAAAGGATCAACCTCGACTTTCATAACTCCCCCAAACTGCCTGCTACGGAATGCTTGGTTGTAGGATTTCGAACGGGTGGTCATTCCGCCAGTCATCCTTGCCGACGCAGTTGCCATTGTCTGGTTCAAGGACAAATCCTCCAAAGCACCCATTAAACCGTCTACACTGCTATACGGTACGGCAGTCATATTACGACCAGAAAATATCTGCGCTCCCAACACAGCAAACTGGTCATCTACGCCCGTTTTAATTGCAATCTGAAGTGTGCCGTCTTCAGGCGCAACATGACCTACACTGCGAACGTTGGCAAGTAGCAACTTCAACTCAGTCACATACTTACTGAATGGTGTACCCGCCGGTACTACCAAATTCTGCAACGCTTGCATCACAGCTGCAGGGGTAGACTTGCTAAGTCCACGGCACAACGTTCGAACGATATACTGCAAGACATCTGGACCAATCTGACCTTCCTTTTGAAGTCTGATTCCGTCCTTAAAAGCTTGCGTGACTAGCGACCGAACGTCCGACACCTGAGGAGCATTAGTTCGGATAGAACGCAGGATATGCCGCTGTAAGCACATTTCCCAACCCGGGGTCCACAAAACAGGGTGCGAGTCTTCACAGGCAACACGCAGGCTGATGACGGCATCATTGATCGCAGTGGTGAAATGCACTAAATCAGTACCATTGTGATCATGTGTGAATGGAATTAATGGTACCGGCATCAACACCCTAGTATCAAACCGGGCATACAAGCGACCAATCTCGGCTCTGCGGCGAGGACTCGGAACATCTTCAATCAAAGGATTGGGTACTGGTTGCACGACCGGAGCAACAGCGGTTACAGCTACTGCAGGAGCAACAGCAGGTACAGCTACTGCAGAGGCAACAGCAGGAGGAGCTATAGGCACAGCAGGCGCGGCTACAGGGGCGACAAGAGGAACAACAGGTGCAGCTACAGGGGCGACAAGAGGAATAGCAGGCGCAGCTACAGCCTGATTCGACGCAGGGGCAGTAAGAAGCGATGAAGTGGCCCTACGCGGCTGCTCTACCCAAACAACCTCTTCATCATCTCTGGAAAGTCTCATCCCTTCTTCCCCGTCATACCTCTTATTGGGGTGTTGTCGTCCCCCTCCCCTAGAACTAGGCTGTCCCCGGTGGCCATGGTGTCCATGCGACCGGCCAAAATTTCCCCGCTGATCGTGCAGTCCCGGACCGTGGTGTCCCTGCGGGCGACCAGAAATCCCTCCAGGGTGCATACCCTGCCCACCCATGAAGTTGCCTACTCGGTTTTCTGGAACCGCCGGCCCACCCATCCCTCCTGGAGCCGGGGCAAAGACAGGCATAGGTGCCTGAATAGGCGCGGGCACCGGATTAAAAGCAGGGGCTAGTACCTGCGTGGGACCAGTCGTCGGTGCAGCAGCCAGCTGTGCCCTCAGCGAGGACTCTGCCAATTGCAGCCTTTCCTCGCAGTCCAGCTCCGGGAACCTCGCCTTAAGTTCCCGTTGTATGTGTACGAGTCGCACCGCCGTCTGCAGGTCGTCCTTCCCGACTGCCGTTAGTACCGCAGTAGTCGGAGCAGGAGCAGTAGCAGAAGCAGGGGCAGCAACAGAAGCAGCGGCAGTAGGTGCAGCAGCAGAAGCAACGGAAGCAGCAGCAGCAGCAGAAGCACCAGCGGAAGTAGCAGCAGCAGAAGCAGCGGAAGCAGCAGTAGACGACAATACCGTCGCCCCACCATGTTCCGCGCGGCGACGCCGCATCTCCAGATCCCTTTTGTGCTTTTCAACCTTACGTCGCAGAGCTAACTCTCTCTCCTTGAGACCAGCCTCCATCTTTCTGGTCTCAACTGCGTCTCTGTCCGCCTCCTCCTGGTCGGCCTTTCTCCGGGCTTTGGTGCGGATGTTGTGATCCGCTAGGGCGCGATCAGAAGCATGCAAGGCGTTGGAAAGTTCGACCCTTCTCACCTCCTCCGCCTCAGTGCGGCGACGACATTCCGCGGCTTTGTCGAGGTCGCTCTGCCTCTGGGCGTACGTTTTGTTCCTGACCGCCTCGACGGTGCGTTCCAGCTCGAGGACCGACTTCTCCAGCTCAGCAGATCGCTGGTCTCTCCTGTCGACGAACAGTTGCCTCTGGGCCGGATTTTTCGGAACAATACGATCCGAAGTCTGCTTCCCCTGCTCGTACGACAGGACATCATAACGATTGTCATGAGCAAACACAGCGCGGGACGAGTTGGCAGGGAGCAAAACACCAGGTGAGTTCAGAGGACTCGGAGGAGCATGCACAGAACGCGGAGAGCTCGTGTGAGACACGGGAGACGAGTCCGACTCAGACAATTCTAAAGCTAGCTTCTCGTCTGCAGCCAACGTCTCTGCTATACGGTCTGCCGCCTCATTTTCTTCTGCTTGCAGTGCGCGGGCAAACAGTTCATCAGAGGTGAGAGAGTGCACAGCAGTAGGGCGAGAAACGAGGGACTTTTTGCGAATACGTCTGTCAACTACGGGAACCCTCCTGTGAGGCGCTTCCACCACCCGGACTATCGCACCACCCGGACCCGCAGCAGTGGCTCCCCTAGTGGCAGCTGTGGGGTGAATCCCCACCACTCTACACTGTTGTTCCCACGACAACCCGTCCATAATGGACCTAACCGTCGCAGTCAAATCGTCTGAGATTTCGGTTCCGACTCTCACCGTTTTTTCACCGCTTTCCGACGGCGGCGAGGACGGGCCCTTTCCCTTCAGAACAAGACCAGCGGCAAAACCAGCACTCTTCCGCCCTTTGGCCGGAGGCACCACCACACCCTCCTCCTCCTCCTCTTCCACCTCCTCCTCCTCCTTGAGAGAAGCAGCGGGGCCTGTCTCAGCACCCGACCACTCCACCTCCTCGTCTGAGTGATCAGACGGCACGCCAGGACCCACCACAACAGGGTCCACCTCAGACGCTCGCGCCTGAGCGAAATCTTTCGCGGCAGCTAAATACGAAGAGTGACGCAGGCGTACAATCGGCGCAGGCGGAAGGAACAGAGGCGGCGGCGTTGGTATAGCAGACTCAGAGCTAACCATGATGGGCGCACTGCGATCAAAAGTGGGCGAGGGAACACGCACACCCCTACCGGCGGCACGACGGCTGCTGCGCTTTTTCCCGTCTCCCTTAGGGGGAATCTCTACCGTACCCGCCACACCATGAGCCAAGGGCTGTTCTACGTGGTGGGCCAACGTCAGCTGGGTGGGACTGCGTTCTACACGGGTATCGCGTGTACTCGCACGAGTACGCGGCCTAGAGCCGACAGAGGCAGTGCGGGCTACCCCCCGTGTCACCTCACCACGCTGTTGCTCACCAGATGAACGGACAGGAGAAGACATGGTCCGGTCGAGTCGAGGAGAGATACAAAGTCCGGATACCGACGACACCACTTTAAAGGAAACCGGACCATGTCTTCTCCTGTCCGTTCATCTGGTGAGCAACAGCGTGGTGAGGTGACACGGGGGGTAGCCCGCACTGCCTCTGTCGGCTCTAGGCCGCGTACTCGTGCGAGTACACGCGATACCCGTGTAGAACGCAGTCCCACCCAGCTGACGTTGGCCCACCACGTAGAACAGCCCTTGGCTCATGGTGTGGCGGGTACGGTAGAGATTCCCCCTAAGGGAGACGGGAAAAAGCGCAGCAGCCGTCGTGCCGCCGGTAGGGGTGTGCGTGTTCCCTCGCCCACTTTTGATCGCAGTGCGCCCATCATGGTTAGCTCTGAGTCTGCTATACCAACGCCGCCGCCTCTGTTCCTTCCGCCTGCGCCGATTGTACGCCTGCGTCACTCTTCGTATTTAGCTGCCGCGAAAGATTTCGCTCAGGCGCGAGCGTCTGAGGTGGACCCTGTTGTGGTGGGTCCTGGCGTGCCGTCTGATCACTCAGACGAGGAGGTGGAGTGGTCGGGTGCTGAGACAGGCCCCGCTGCTTCTCTCAAGGAGGAGGAGGTGGAAGAGGAGGAGGAGGAGGGTGTGGTGGTGCCTCCGGCCAAAGGGCGGAAGAGTGCTGGTTTTGCCGCTGGTCTTGTTCTGAAGGGAAAGGGCCCGTCCTCGCCGCCGTCGGAAAGCGGTGAAAAAACGGTGAGAGTCGGAACCGAAATCTCAGACGATTTGACTGCGACGGTTAGGTCCATTATGGACGGGTTGTCGTGGGAACAACAGTGTAGAGTGGTGGGGATTCACCCCACAGCTGCCACTAGGGGAGCCACTGCTGCGGGTCCGGGTGGTGCGATAGTCCGGGTGGTGGAAGCGCCTCACAGGAGGGTTCCCGTAGTTGACAGACGTATTCGCAAAAAGTCCCTCGTTTCTCGCCCTACTGCTGTGCACTCTCTCACCTCTGATGAACTGTTTGCCCGCGCACTGCAAGCAGAAGAAAATGAGGCGGCAGACCGTATAGCAGAGACGTTGGCTGCAGACGAGAAGCTAGCTTTAGAATTGTCTGAGTCGGACTCGTCTCCCGTGTCTCACACGAGCTCTCCGCGTTCTGTGCATGCTCCTCCGAGTCCTCTGAACTCACCTGGTGTTTTGCTCCCTGCCAACTCGTCCCGCGCTGTGTTTGCTCATGACAATCGTTATGATGTCCTGTCGTACGAGCAGGGGAAGCAGACTTCGGATCGTATTGTTCCGAAAAATCCGGCCCAGAGGCAACTGTTCGTCGACAGGAGAGACCAGCGATCTGCTGAGCTGGAGAAGTCGGTCCTCGAGCTGGAACGCACCGTCGAGGCGGTCAGGAACAAAACGTACGCCCAGAGGCAGAGCGACCTCGACAAAGCCGCGGAATGTCGTCGCCGCACTGAGGCGGAGGAGGTGAGAAGGGTCGAACTTTCCAACGCCTTGCATGCTTCTGATCGCGCCCTAGCGGATCACAACATCCGCACCAAAGCCCGGAGAAAGGCCGACCAGGAGGAGGCGGACAGAGACGCAGTTGAGACCAGAAAGATGGAGGCTGGTCTCAAGGAGAGAGAGTTAGCTCTGCGACGTAAGGTTGAAAAGCACAAAAGGGATCTGGAGATGCGGCGTCGCCGCGCGGAACATGGTGGGGCGACGGTATTGTCGTCTACTGCTGCTGCTTCCGTTGCTTCTGCTGCTGCACCTACTGCCGCTGCTTCTGTTGCTGCCCCTGCTTCTGCTACTGCTCCTGCTCCGACTACTGCGGTACTAACGGCAGTCGGGAAGGACGACCTGCAGACGGCGGTGCGACTCGTACACATACAACGGGAACTTAAGGCGAGGTTCCCGGAGCTGGACTGCGAGGAAAGGCTGCAATTGGCAGAGTCCTCGCTGAGGGCACAGCTGGCTGCTGCACCGACGACTGGTCCCACGCAGGTACTAGCCCCTGCTTTTAATCCGGTGCCCGCGCCTATTCAGGCACCTATGCCTGTCTTTGCCCCGGCTCCAGGAGGGATGGGTGGGCCGGCGGTTCCAGAAAACCGAGTAGGCAACTTCATGGGTGGGCAGGGTATGCACCCTGGAGGGATTTCTGGTCGCCCGCAGGGACACCACGGTCCGGGACTGCACGATCAGCGGGGAAATTTTGGCCGGTCGCATGGACACCATGGCCACCGGGGACAGCCTAGTTCTAGGGGAGGGGGACGACAACACCCCAATAAGAGGTATGACGGGGAAGAAGGGATGAGACTTTCCAGAGATGATGAAGAGGTTGTTTGGGTAGAGCAGCCGCGTAGGGCCACTTCATCGCTTCTTACTGCCCCTGCGTCGAATCAGGCTGTAGCTGCGCCTGCTATTCCTCTTGTCGCCCCTGTAGCTGCACCTGTTGTTCCTCTTGTCGCCCCTGTAGCCGCGCCTGCTGTGCCTATAGCTCCTCCTGCTGTTGCCCCTGCAGTAGCTGTGTCTGCTGTTGCCTCTGCAGTAGCTGTACCTGCTGTTGCTCCTGCAGTAGCTGTAACCGCTGTTGCTCCGGTCGTGCAACCAGTACCCAATCCTTTGATTGAAGATGTTCCGAGTCCTCGCCGCAGAGCCGAGATTGGTCGCTTGTATGCCCGGTTTGATACTAGGGTTTTGATGCCGGTACCATTAATTCCATTCACACATGATCACAATGGTACTGATTTAGTGCATTTCACCACTGCGATCAATGATGCCGTCATCAGCCTGCGTGTTGCCTGTGAAGACTCGCACCCTGTTTTGTGGACCCCGGGTTGGGAAATGTGCTTACAGCGGCATATCCTGCGTTCTATCCGAACTAATGCTCCTCAGGTGTCGGACGTTCGGTCGCTAGTCACGCAAGCTTTTAAGGACGGAATCAGACTTCAAAAGGAAGGTCAGATTGGTCCAGATGTCTTGCAGTATATCGTTCGAACGTTGTGCCGTGGACTTAGCAAGTCTACCCCTGCAGCTGTGATGCAAGCGTTGCAGAATTTGGTAGTACCGGCGGGTACACCATTCAGTAAGTATGTGACTGAGTTGAAGTTGCTACTTGCCAACGTTCGCAGTGTAGGTCATGTTGCGCCTGAAGACGGCACACTTCAGATTGCAATTAAAACGGGCGTAGATGACCAGTTTGCTGTGTTGGGAGCGCAGATATTTTCTGGTCGTAATATGACTGCCGTACCGTATAGCAGTGTAGACGGTTTAATGGGTGCTTTGGAGGATTTGTCCTTGAACCAGACAATGGCAACTGCGTCGGCAAGGATGACTGGCGGAATGACCACCCGTTCGAAATCCTACAACCAAGCATTCCGTAGCAGGCAGTTTGGGGGAGTTATGAAAGTCGAGGTTGATCCTTTTGAGGATGAGGCAGAAGAGATTGGTCAGGTGCATGCGGTCATGCAAGAACGTGGCGGTTTTGGTCGTAATAACAAAGATCCACCTTTTTACGTCCAATTTGACACCAGAGAAAATCGTGATGCTGCCCGCAGATCATATGGGCCACGATGTATGAATTGCGGTCATGAAAACCACTTTGCGCGAGAATGCCCAGAGAAGTTTTTGAATAGATCGAATCTGATTCACCCTGCCGTTGGTGATGGCACGCCCCAAGAAGCCGAAGCACGCTGGCGCCGATGGCAAAAGCGATTGTGTCAATGGGCTCTTGCGCGCGCACAAAGAAATGCTAAATCATCCTGAAAATGCAACGGTAGGTTGGCCTCCTTTCCGGTAGCACTACGGCTGTCGTCTCTCCCATCGCGCACCCCTTCAGGTGGCGCAGATAAGGATAAGGTCGTTCGAGGGGGAAGACCCGCGACAACTATAAGAAATACGGTCGAATCTGTTTTGCGCGGAGCAGGTCAAGACCAAGAGGCAGGATGCAATCTGCCTAAGAACGGTAAGAGGGGCGGTAATGAAATCTGTCGCCTTCCAGGTAGTGATGGAAGTAATTACCCTGAAACACCGTTGAGCGCTCAAGTGTTACCACCTCTTTGCACACGTCTCGTCGTTAGTAGTAATTCGATGAGATCTGACCGTCCGAACCGTGTTGATATTCGGACTAGGCCCCCGGTTAAAACGCGAGTTCGAAGCGGCGAAGTTAAGCCGAGTGTAGCAGTGAGTGGTTATACTAAGAACAAGTCAATATCCACAACTGTAGGGGAACGAAGCGCACCCCCTTCGGCTGATCAACCGAAGTTTTTGACCTCCCCTGTACAGAATACGAGCGCCCGGGGAAGTCTAGGAAGGGGATTAAGGAAGCGTGAGAAAGTTTGGTGTTACCCCGGCAAAGGTACGCCCAGTGCTCCTCGCATAACCCCGCCGACAACTACCCGGAGTAGATATGTTGGTATGGATGATAGTTTTGACCTAGGAATACGTGAAAAGAATGGTCGTTTTCCTAAGGTGCATGGTTTGAGTAGTATAGAAGAAAAACGACATGAGTTAAAACCGAAGTTGAAGGATACCGGTGAGGTTAATGCATCTAACCAGAACCCTGTTGTTTTAAAAGCTGGAGGGCAGCCAGCTAAGGGTAGTTTTATGGAGTGTAACAGCGGTGATTTTTCTGGTCCCGAAATAGTCAATGACAATATTCACGCACTTGAACCCTCAGCGAGGAAGAGTTTTTATGTACCCACTCCTGTTTTTCCCCCTGCCAGCGTGTTACTACAACCCGGGGAACGTGCCGATTATTTGTCGGAGTTTACGAGAGCGGTTGGTGGTGATGTTATGCTGGATAGATGGGACCATACGGCTGGAGCACAGCTGTTTGCGGGTACCAAGGCACTAAGGACTCAAGCAGTCAAAGCATTGTTGGATACGGGGAGCCCAGCATCCTTCATTCAGGAGAAGGTATGGCTGAGAATGCTTGCTTGTGGATCTGCTTCTAAAGACGCCTTGAAAAAGGTCGAAAGGAAAACTTGGGGAGGTTTTCATGGAGTACCACTAGTAACCTCGTACCAGGTGCGATTGAATATTTATTTGGGGAACAGTGAAAAAATTGATCATGGTTCGGTTAGGTCCCCTACTGTTTGTTTGGCAGTGTATGCGAATGTTGTACCGGATGAAACGATGAAAACTGCGGTTTTATTAGGCCGTGATAGTTGGTCGCACTTCCCTATCCGAAAATATCGCGACGTGGATGCTCATAAAACAGTACTAACTTTTGAAACCGAAGGCGGTTCAAAGACCACTGATCAAAAATTCACGCAGTGGGTGAATAACGCTGTTGGTATGGTAGAAGAGAAAGGAAATGGTCAAGTAGTAGTCCGTGTTGACAGCCATAGATATCGCTTGCCGAATGCTATGTCTTGGTTGAAAGTACGCCTTACGAATGCTGATGGTAGTCCTGCCATCAAAGGTCAATACTACATACGTTTTGGACCAAGTTGGTTTCCTCAGGAAGCTATCGTAGAAGCTGGAGCGTCTGAAATACCAATACAAAGATTGAATTCGGACAGCTTCCAAGTACAGAGAGGTATGCGTTTGGGTGTAGGTGGTGAGAGGTTGACACTATGCGAACTGGACAACGCGGAGATAACTCCCAATGAGATGCCGAGCATAAATGCCATAGTAGAAGGAAGTGGCAGTCCAGAAGTTTTGAATGATGAACCACCGCCGGCAGTGTTATCTAATTTGAACCCAGTACAACGGAAAGCGTTTATACAATTATGGAATAAGGTCCCCACGCATTTGCGTGCAATTCATTTTGATTTTGAAGAGAGCCTCTGGACTGAAAACGATATTGATTCTCTTGGAACCCTACTCTGTAAATACGCACACCGTTTTTCGAAGCATAGCACTGACTTGGGACATGTTACAGTTGATCCTTTCCGCATTATTCTTAAGAAAGATGCGCAACCGGTGAAACAAAGACCGTATCGACATTCCCCTGTGTTAGCTGAGAAAGTTCAAACTGAAATTGATAAATTGGTTTTAGCGGGAATTTTACGTCGATCATATTCAAATTGGTCGAGTCCGCTAGTGGTAATTGCCAAAGCTGATGGTCGCATTAGATTGACTTGCAACTACAAGCGTTTAAATGCACAGTCAATTATTCCAGTTATGCCTCTACCCACAGTAGATGATTTGTTGTCCGACCTTGGCGGAGCGAATGTGTTTAGCACTATGGATCTAGTGAGCGGGTTTTTCCAGTGCTCTATACACGAAGACTCTATTCCACTGACCGCTGTTTGTACACAAGCTGGAAATTACGAGTGGACCGTTATGCCAATGGGTTTAGCTTCTAGTCCTGGATGGTTTCAATCCATTATGTTGCGTGTGTGTGAGGGTTTAAAACGTGTTCGCCCTTTTATAGATGATATTGTGTGTTTTTCGAAAAACGGGGCAGAACATGTGTGTGATTTGGAGAGATTTTTCGAAAGATTAACGACGTTTGACCTTAAACTGGCACCGAAGAAAGCATTTTTAGGAGTGCGAGTCATCAAATTTTTAGGACATCGTGTGACGTCAAAAGGGCTAGAACCTGATCCGAGTAAAGTAGAGGCAATGACCAAATTGCCCATGCCCTCGAATGTCAGCCAGTTACGATCGTTGTTGGGAGCTTTATCGTATTACCGGAAATTTTTGCCCCATATGGCAACTGTTACTCGACCTCTGAATAACCTCTTGAAAAAAGATGTTGTATACCTGGTACGTGTTTACCACAGAACATGTCGAGATAGTACAAAAGTTGATAAAACGACTGACGAGCCCAGAAGTTTTAGCCTTTCCAGATTTTAAAGCGGCAATGTCAGGAGACCGTCCTTTTCGGTTGATTACAGACGCATCGATAGATGGGTTAGGTGCTGTAATTGAACAGACACAACCGGATTCATCCGTTCGACCAATCTGTTTCCTGAGCAGAACAACATTACCGAATGAGCGCAATTGGAGCGCCACAGAACTGGAATGTGCTGCTATAGTATGGGCTATAAAGAAAAACAGGCAGTTGTTTTATGGCATTCCTTTCACGGTGGTAAGTGACCATCAACCTTTAAAGAATTTGGAGAGTCTGTCCACGAAAGTCAATAGAGTACAGAGATGGTTTGATTTTTTGAGTGCTTATACGTATACGTTGGAATACCGGCCAGGAAAGGTAAATGGCAATGCGGATTTGATGTCGCGATTACCATTGCCTGCTACAAAAGCTGATAATGACCCTGATGTCCGATTGTCTGATCCTACAGATATCGATGTTTATATGATCGGTGCAAGCGGAGTCCGGTCTTTGCTTCTAGCAGAACCTATGAGTTCAACCTTGGAAGGGTTGGAACAGCCGGAACCCGGGTTTGTTTTTACGGTGGGGGAGAGAGAACTGAGGACTGCGCCGCTAACCACCAACGAAGAGTCAGCTCGAGTTTGGCAGGTGATCCAGAATGAGCGGAAGAAAAGACAGTCGACCACAGTAGAATCGCAGCGTATAAATGCTATACCAGACGATACACCTCTGGTAGAACCAACGTCGCAAGTAGTAAGTGGTCAATGGGAGCCTGGACTTGTATTGCATGCATGTCCTATGACGGAGGAAGGTAGAACCCTTCTAGGCATGAGAGAAAAACAGTTAGTCTCTGTGATTGATCCTGAAGAGGAAGGTGGTAGTGCTGCTGGATTAGCTGGTAGCCAAGACCATGGTGAAAACAGTGATGAACTTCCAATGGAAGATTTAGAGAGTATGGAAGCAAGGGAATTTGGAGAAAGATTGTGTGAGAAATCTGCTAGTGATTGGGCCACAGAGCAGCTAAAAGATGAAACCGCACGAACCGCAGTTGATTTTATACTTGCTGGAATCCCAGTTGACGATATTACTAATGAAGTTATACCTGATACAGTGGATAAAATGGAAGTGAAGCGGTTAGTCTCACAAGGAGAATTGATGGAACTCCCTAATTCGCAAAAGCTACTAGTTAAACGTCTTACTCGTGAACCTGTGCATCGCGATAACAGGAACCCTGGACGGTTCGAACGTTTGCTGGGAGAGGAGCCAGTGAGGACTTACGTGCCATTGTTGTTGAGACCTTGGGTGATGGATTGTACTCACAAGGAAGCCGTTCATTTGGGTGAGAAGGTTACACTTACAATGTTACAGCGGTTTTATTGGTGGGTCGGAATGTCCGATAGCGTCAAGTGGTGGATTAGGAGATGCTATACATGCCAAGCCAGAAAAACAGCTCGAAGTACTGTCAGATGGCCGTTAGTTTCATTGCCACTACCAAGTCGTCCAGGACAGATGGTGTCATTTGATTTATTAGGACCTTTGCCGGAAACGAAGAATGGCAATGTTTATGTTTTTTTGATTGTAGACTTATTCAGTAGACACGCAGAAGGATATGCGTTAACAAAGGAAGAGAAAACTGCCAGGGGCTGTGCAGCAAGGATAGTGGATGATTACATACCAAGATGGGGGTGTCCTCACACCTTTTTGTCCGATCGAGGTACGGAATTTATATCCCAAGTAAGTAAGAGCTGTGTATGAGACATTGGGAGCTGTTAAGAAATTTACTAGCTCCTATCATCCTCAAACGAACGGAATGGTTGAAAGGCTAAACCATACCCTTTGTCAGATGTTGTCGTATCTTATTGCTGATGATCAAAAGAACTGGGATGAAATGTTGATGCACGCAGTAGCAGCCCACAATAATAACGTAAGTAGAGGTACAGGGTTGGCTCCTAATGAGGTGCACATTGGACGATACCCAAGGTTACCTATGACGATATTAGAAGGACGGGGTGTAAAAGGTCATCAGGGTCTGAAACAGGACCAATTGGATTATCTCGAACTTATGCGGGATAGACAAGTGAAGGCCTATGAGTTAGTTAAGGAGGAAGATCGTTTGATAAAAGCCAGACATGAAGCAGCAAACGAAAACTTGGAAGAGTTAATAAATCGACGTCCAAAGTTTGAAGTTGGAGGTTGGGTATGGATTTATGACGATAAGAGCACTATTACTGGAGGTGGACAACATGTGCTAAAAACCAAGGAAGCTGATTCGAAGAGTAGAAAGTTTGCATTAGCTGCAAAACTGGCTCAGTGTTGGACCGGGCCTTATAAAATATTATTTGTGGGACCTGGAACAGCAAACGATGGGAAAATAGTTGGAGCTAATTTATTGTTAGTAGAAGTTCGTAAGGATGAACCGGGTAGAGAGATCAATGCAAGGGTATCGATATATCGGTGTAAAAAGTGCTACAACCCTCACGAAGGAGCGGAAGGGCCGAAATTTCTGCCATGGGCTATGTGCAGTTATGTTCTAAATAAGTACTCGGAACGTTCGCCCCCTTTCCATTTAACCGCTGAGGACGTTAGTATGGAATTGGACAGCTATCGCATTAGACCAACCTTTATTACGAAACACCGAATTTCGAGAGGCCTAGGAGGGAAAAATGCAGTACAATACTATACTAGCTGGGACGAGGTGAAAGTTAAAACCTGGGAGCACGAAACTGATATTGAACAGTATGGAAACTTAGTCTCAAGGTACTGGGCAGGAGATCCGGTACAGGTTGGAGGAGAAAACGCGAAGTACCGAAGATATCGAGTACAGCTTGCCAAACGTGCACTTGCAAGTGCGAGAGGCGAGAGACATGTCGCGAAGGGATACAAAGTTTGTTGTGATACTCGTGGTAGACCTGGAATATATGACCCTGACATCATTGGCTCTTATATTTACTTTAAAACCACGCATTCAGGATGGCAACTGGCAAGGGTAGTGATGGTGGCAGAGGACGCGCAGAGCAAGAATTTGCCGCATACGATCAAGTTACTGGACCTGGGAAAGAGGTACAATGTTCATCTTTCTGAGGAGAAGCTGACAACTGTTAGCGAGGAAATAGGAACTTGGTGTTGGCATGTTCATGTCACTATGCAAAGTAGTAAGAAGTTTCTGCATGCTATGTAGGATAACATGAGAACGGGCAGATGTGGGGGAATGGTGGAAATTAATCATCTGGGACGTATACATGCATTAGTAGCAGAAACTGGGACAGGGAGTGGGCGGTTAAGAGAATGTCTGTATGGTTAGAATTGCTGATTCGGAGTACTATGATTGAATGGTTGTGTAGAGTGTCTTACATAGTGAATGAGAGAAATCAGTTGTTTATAATCAGTATGACATAATGGGGGAAGGTGGTTAATTTTAGGGCCGATCTGCAGTCTTCGGACAGGTCAACGGGATCGCAAGTTAATTTTAGGACCGACAGATCTGCAGTCTTCGGACAGGTCAAAGGGATTACAACAGACCAGACTTCATAACATTGCAAAATGGTTGAATACAGGTCGATTAATGGAATGGGGGTGGAAAGATTTTTGGTTAAGTTTAGGAAAGAGCTCTGAGAGATAACGTTTTAGTATGTTAGTTTTAATGCAATGTACTGTTATTTCAGTAGCAATCTCAAACTAGGGTGGTGTTATTTCATTGTGACTTTGTTGCGAAAAGATGACAATGAACTTGGGGGGGCAAATGTGGTGAGATTGGAATTTCAGTTGGAATTAGTATGGACAGATTGAGTTGGTAAGGATTGAGAGTGGAGATGGAAGTTTTCTTGAGAACCGAAAATGCTTGTTTAGGAAGCATTTTGGAGATTTGAATGAGAGAATGCCAGATTTGAATGTGAGAATGCCAGATTTGAATTTGAGAATGCAAAATAATTGAATTGAAAGAATAAGTGCAGAAATTAGCCAATCAGCAGCAGTGCATAAGGAGATATACGAGAAAGTGAGCTGAGAATTGAAGATGGGGTACGAGAAAGTAGATAGCTTTGAAGTATGGAGTGTGTTGATAATAGCCTTGAGAGTTGAGAGCGACGCTTTCCGTTGGGATGCACGGCACGCTTACTTAGCTGTCGGCAATTTGCAATTGGAAGAGCCTGACCAGAGCAGTTGGAGGCAACAGGACGAGGGAGCGGCGCCCCCAGGCCCCACCTCTGTCAGTACACGTTTCTCCAAGCCACCAGCTGCAACCTTGGACGATAATACACGAGAAAATACTATCCTTGATTTGAGTCACTGCATTGATACATCGAGCCTATCAGCACAGAGCATTCTGCTGTTGATCAGAGAGAGAGAAAAGGCTTTCCTTTAAAAAACCAACCAACCAAAACCCAGCAGAGCAGGCAACGCACCGTACGTGTTTTTTAGTTTTTAGTCCTCTCTCACAGCATTTCAGCACAACCTGTCACCATGCCAGCCACACCCATAGCCGTTCTGAGTGAAAGCTTCTTCGCCTCGGCGCGTACTTTTGAACTGAAGCATACGGTGAGAGTTGAGAGCCGGGGGCAAATGGACGCGGAAGTAGTTAATGTGTCGCCATACGAGTACGTAACAGCAGTAAGGGTTTTCAGCCGATCGCCCGCAAAATCCCTTGCGCCGGGTGCCGTGTGTGGTGTGTCGTTTGCGGTATGCCTTGCTAATGCCCTGTACAAAGACCAACACGTCGACACCATCTACCACGCATACCTATTGGTGGAACGCGTGGGCATTGCCGTAGCATGGTATAGCAGCGGTAAGCCCTGTCTTGCGCAGAAAACAAATCGACAAGACGTACGCGGCGAGAACGACATACTGGGGACCATGGAGATGTGGACTTGATGAATGCATGACTCTGTGCACGAAAACACGAGTCCAGGGTAGCAGTCGGCCCAAGCTCCACATGTTATCAGATGATGGTGTACAGCAGTAGTTCATGTTGTGTACGTACCAGGTACCTGTAGTCTCTATGTATATAGTGCACACATGATGCAGAAACAGCGAGTCGAGGAGTTCGGCGTGGCCTATGTGCTTTTGACTGCTGCTGCTGTATGGTGTAAGGGGCTTTAGAATCGAAGATTCAGGAATACCTGGTACGTCGTACTCGCACCAGATGTACGCCCTCGCATACCGGCATGTTTAGTTCAAGGTCGGGGCACTTTGTATCCCTTTCAAGGTTTGCCCATTGAGCTGGTACTCGTTGGTACTCACGTGTGTTGAATGCTTAGAGATGGAAGGGCAGCTTCATTCCTAGCGAGCACGACACCTGTGTTGCACTCCCCACAAAAAAAAACTGCTATATTGCCAAAAGCTCAGACAACAAAGACAATGGAAGCACGTCTGCCGCCGTTTTTTTTACGGGGATTTTTCGTTTTTCTGCTCTAGCTCCGAACGTTTCCATCGAGCCAAAATTTGGCAGACCTGGTATGAGCTCCTTGGTGCATTCCCGTGAGTGTGCCAAAGCGTCAGCACTTTTCGTGTCCTCCCTCGGGGCGGACCTCGTCGCTGAAGTTTGAAAATGTGGTTCCAGGCGCTTGCATTTTCGGTTTATTGTACTGCTGTAGCCAAGTATTTTATTTTCTACTGTAGAACGAGAAGGGGCCATGGAACCACACTTTCAAACTTCAGCGACAAGGTCCCCCGCGAAGGAGGACACGAAAAGTGCTGTCGCTTTGGCACACTCACGGGAGTGCACCAAGAAGCTCATATCCGGTCTGCCAAAGTTTGGCTCGATGGAAACGTTCGGAGCTAGAGCAAAAAAACGACAAGTCCTCAGAAAAAAATGGCGGCAGACGTGCTTCCATTGTCTTTGTTGTCGGGACTTTTTTTTGTGTTTAGTGTGCAGTGCAACACAGGTGACGATGGGAGAGAGCAAGGCTCGTGCCTCGCTGGGAAAAACCCTGGTTTTACGCCTCTCAAGTACTACAAATACGATTCCAATACCTGAACTACCTGAACCCAGATCACTACCGGTTTTTCGGCCTCGCTCAAAGCAGTACGTAACATTAGCCCACTATGATGAGCCGTATATGCAGAAATATGGGAAATGCAAGGAAGCCCCGATTCCGCGAGCTAGATAGAGCATAAGTCTGTGAAGGTGTTACCTCCTGAGCTATTGGGGTAAAAGATCGATCGGTTACCCAGCCCAGGGTAACCCTTATAACCCCCTGCCCCCCTCTGAACGGCGGGATCTTTGGGGCGTCGGAACCGTATACGTCTATACGCTGACCTACCCGCTGCGTTTCATTCCCTGGGGAAACAGGGAGGTGTGTTTTCAGGCACGCGCAAGCGTTTCTATAAAAGAAACGTTCGAAGTGAGGTTCGAACTCGTGACCTGGACGACTTCAAATGTGAAGGTTTTACCCACTGAGCTACAGGGGTAAACGATCGGTCGATTACCCAGCCCAGGGATAATCCTTATAACAAGTCGACGATGCGGCTCCTCGAAACCCACCCCCACACCTCTGAACGGCAAGGTTACGAACCCGACAAGGGACGCCAAAAATAAAGAACGAAAGGAAGGCCGCGTCGCTGTAAGGGACAGGAATAATTCTTCAACGAAAGCCATCGCCATACCACCCGCAAGGGGCGTACTGATTTGTTGCTTGCCTTCCTCATTTGACCATTCACCACGCATCCCTTTCGAGACGGAGCACCGTTCCTACTCCTACTAGAGACACCTCGAACAATTGGGCGCTCACTACGTTGTTTCCATATATTACATAGAAACGTTTTGCTAGTCTTATCCCCTTCCCGTTTGGCCGCCTGTGGCCACCATCTATCTCCTAGGATAGCGATCATTTTCTCGCTGTTATCTAGTGTGTCAAACTCCTCCATGTGACTTTCGTCTATTTCCCTCATCTCCTCTTTTAACACATCCCGTTCCTCCTTGTATGTTTGACAGTCTCCTACTATGTGAGTTCTACTCTCTATTGCTTTGACACACGGGCACGTCTGTGCATCTATTTCCTCCTCCTCCCGGCTACTGGTATACCTCTTTCTTCTTTCTGGCAGGTCCAGGTCACCTACACGAAAGCGCAGTTTCAGCGTTTTCGCGAAGTCCATTGGGCCGTGCAAATACGTTTTCATTCCTATTCCTTCCCTCAATCCCCCGTATATCTCTAGGTTTTTTTCCGATTCCACCTTGTTTCGTAGCGCTAATATTTCCCTTCTTTCTATCCTTTCTTCTGCTTCTGCCTTGTACTTCCCAAACTTCCCGGCGGACGTCACCTCTTCTTGGTTTCCCCCTATACCCTTCCATACTTTCTCAACTACGCTATCCCACCTTATTCCAGCTCGCCCTTTTGTTACTTTCTCCCGTACAGCTCTATCAAGTACGGCTGGCAACCTCTTTTTTGGCATGTTCCTTACTATATATTGCCGTTTCAACTTTCTCATATCTCTGTTTGTCTTGAGTGGGTGCATTCCCAGTTCTGCTCTTGATACTGTATTACTAATCGTACTTGAGCATCTCAGGATTTTCTTAGCTACTGTCATCTGTACTGTTTCCAACTGTTTTACGAGTTTTGCGTTCCCTTCCCATAGTTCTCCTGCATATTCTAGCTTTGGTACTATCACATTCATCAGGATTCATGTCTTAATCCTGGTGTCAAGGTGCAAGTCTGTTAGGATCGCATCCATCTTGCCTATGTGTGCTTTACCCTTTCCTATTACTTTTGCTATATGTGTATCCCAAGAGCAGTCTTTTGAGATATCTACGCCAAGGTACGTATACTGGTCTACGGTCGGCAATTAATCTTCTCCCCACTTCCAACTGAAATTTATCGGGTTCACCTTAGCTTCGTTACAAACAACTACTGCGCATTTCTTGACGTTCGCCGTCACCCTCCATTTCCTAGTGTACTCTAGCGCCTTCTCTATTTGTTTCTGCAATCCTTGGGGTGTTTCTGATATCCCCACGAAGTCATCCGCAAACATCAATCCCGACACCGTATCTTCCCCTACCGTGACTCCCTGCCTTGCTGCCTCGACTGCTACTATCGGGTCGTTAATATATATCTTGAGTAGGTTGGGTGACAACGTACATCCTTATGCAACTCCTTGTAAAATTATCAACTTCTGCGATATTTCCCCTTCCAGCATCACCGCACTTCTTGCTCATGCCATCATATTTTTCATCATTTTCCACATCTTTCCTCCGATTCCTAATTCCCATACTTTTTTCCACAATCTATTTCTCCATACTGTGTCGTAGGCCTTCTGTACATCTAGAAAGAAACAGTACGTTGTTAGTCCCGCGTCTTTCCTACCTTGGATTATCTTACCTGAGGTGTACACATGGTCTACGCAGCCACGGTTTGGCCTAAACCCTGCTTGCCCTTCGCTTAAATCGTCTTCCTTCTCCATCGCCGTTCCCATTCTATCGTTCAAAATCTTATAAAATATGTTTCCCACTGTGCTTAGTAGCGTTATCCCTCTATAGTCCCCCGGGTCAGCCTTATCTCCTTTCTTAAATAAGTTTACTACTACTCCTTCTCTTCACCTTCTAGGTGCGTACTCGTTTTTCCATATCCAGTTTTACAACATATCCAGCATGGTAAGCATTCCTTCTCCCCCGTACTTCATAATTCCGTTCACCATTTGGTCTGCCCCTGCTGCCTTTCTATTCTTCAGTTTAGCTACACATTTATTTACCTCTTCCGTTGTGAACTCTCTCTGTAACCCTTCCGAACCACTGTCTTCCCTTGCTGATGGTAGGGAGAGAGTGTCTACGGAAAAGCGAAAGGTTAGCACGAAAAACGAGGCGGTCCTGTGCCCCAAGTATGCGTGGCCATTTTTATCCAGATCGCCCCCGGCTCCCGAAGGGGGGGGGGATTGGCAGGACGACGAACGAAAATAACACGGAATACGCCACAAACCTCCTAAACCCAGACCAAAACTCCGGAAACGTGTCCTGTGCCACAAATGAGTGACCCGATTACCCAGACCAGCCCCGACACTGAGCGGGGGGGTTGGCAGGACGAAATACGCAAAGACCATCCCCAACGCGGCCCAAGAAAAAAAAATCAGGAAGCGCTAAAACGCACCGGGTAAAAAAACCCCGACCCGAAAACTCGGGAAATGTCAAAAGTATGAGTGGACAACCCCCCAAAGTCCAGGAGCACTCCAGTAAAAAATATCGAGTGCACCCGTTCTGCCGATGACGCCACTTGTTAAGGTCAAGGTCGGGACACTTTGTATCCCTTGTTGGGTTTGCCTGTTGAGCAGGTACTCGTTGGTACTCACGTGTGTTGATTGCTTCAAGACAGAAGAAAAGGCAGCTTCAGTCCTTTCGAACACGATAAGAGACTGAGAGCAAAAGGCTCGTGCGCCGCTGGGAAAAACCCTGGTTATCCATCTGAGATACGCCTCCCACGTACTACAAATATGATCCCAACACCTGAACCCAGGTGATTTCCGGTCTTTTGGCCTCATTCAAGGCAGTACCATAGCAGGTACCGTCATACATACCAATGTGTCCCGAAGGATCAGGACCGTTTGGATATACTAATAGTAATATAGTATTAATATCAAAAGGGTCGTTATTTTTCGGTAAAGATTGGTACCATACAAGCTGTTTGAGGTGAATATATACTGCTGTATGCAAAGCCTATGCTCGCTTATTATAGCCCATTAAGTCGCGGAGAAGCCGCCGTGGTGAGGTCGCGAAGCGAGGGCCCCTTGCAGTCGTCGTTACGGCCGACTTGAGCCGAGCAGAGTTCTTCCATGTATTTAGCAAGGGATGGCCAGACCCAAAAGGGCCAAGGTTTTTAGGGTGACGCCGCAGATGGTCGCAAGGACTGGGCCTGATCGGGTCGATTCTGGAGGCATCCGTAGTCAGCTTGAGGGGAGAGGTCAACACGGTACATGGACCTCTTAACAACCCGAGATCTAGTCCGGTGGGATCTTTCATGCCTGACTTTGAGAAGTGTGACATCCTTCCTTGCATCCGTGTTCCGAGGTCTACGATAGATGCGTCTTACCCTGACCGTGACGTTGCCCCTCTCTTTATTCGCTTCAAGTTCATCTTAACTAAGGATGGTCTTGTGGCGTGGTGTGGAGGATTATGAGTCAAGACGTAAAATTTCGTACAGCAGTACATTCCTGGTGTATTTATCCACACCTGGTACGTAGTATGCACCACGACGATGTAAATATCTACCAGGTACCAGGTATAGACTATACCTAGAGTCACGGGGGGGTTCCATCTTTCGGCTGGTGGTTTCGTAGTCACTGCCCCCCCCCCCCTTGACCTCATGGCGCTTCGCGCTTGGTGCAAGCAATGTCTTCCTGGTCGGTGAAAACCCGACATGCTCCGTCCCGGCATTGTAGGGGTGCGAGGGTTTATGGCCATACGACCACGGCCATGCATGAGATCGAGTACATACCTCCTATCGAGTGCCCCCCCCCCCGCCCCCCCGCCCTTAACCTCCGACCCCCCCCCCCCCGATCCTTCCCCGTCGTGCTCCTGGCCTCAGACGGAGTTCCGCTCGGAGGCTGACGAAGTACTGAGTCTATCCGTACGCCAAGAAGTCTGCACCAAGATCGGCATGACAATGTTCGGCAAGTCGACCCTCGTGTTCGACTTCGAGCCCGCCTTGGCCACGACAGCAACGAGCAGCCCGACCGCTAGTGGTCGCGGCGACGCTTCAAGGGAGGCGCCGCCACATGGCACGGCAGCTGCAGTGGCGGTGGGGATGTCGGGAGAGGCAGCGAATGAGGTGGTGGGGGGAGAGGCGGCGGGGGGGGGGGGGGGGGTGGAGGTGGCGGTGGAAGAGGAAGGGGGGGGAGACGCGCAGAGAACAGCGGGAGCGTCGCCGAAGTCGGTGGTGTTAGTCCATAACAGGGTCAGTGTCGTGTCAGTGCCTTGCCTTTCTCTTCGGTCGAGTAGTTAAACGCAATAGCCGTGGTGCCTCTGGCATGCGAATTATCGTCGGGAGCCTACTAGACAGCGTGGAGATCGTGCTGTGTACACGCACAAGCCAACGGTGTACAGGAAGCGTTGAGGTGTTTGATGCTTGTCCGGGTTTGATCACGTCAATTTGGCGTTACTGATGAAACAACCCGGGCTTGGCCACGTTGGTGATGCGCTCTCCCTGGTTTCCACGCTGGCTTGTGCAGGCGACCCCTGAGAAGCTTTGCGACGTATTTTCCTGCGTCTGTTTTTGTTATTTTTGTTGCAGTATGAAAATCTCACTGGAGTACGGTGGAAGGCTTGCGCTAGCAATGTGCAAATTGCACCGCGTGCTTTTTGTCAAGGCTTTTGATCGATCTTGCACCTTGTTATGATAACCGCCCCCAACCGTAAGCAACGCTAAAAGAGACTTGAGATGCTCAAATACGACGAGTAATGCAGTAATAAGAGCAGATTGGGAATGTGCCCACTTGAGAATATTAAATACATTGGAAAAAGTTGAAATGGCAATATAAAGTAAGGAATATTCCATAGCGTAGTTGAGGAAAAGTTGTTGAAGTATGGCAGGATACAGGAGGAAACCAAGGAGATATCATGTGAGCAAAGTTTGGGAGGTACAAGACAGAAGTAGAAGAAAGGATAGAAGGGAGGGAAAGTCTAGCGCTAAGACACGAGGTGAAATCAGAGACATACGTGGGGTGAAGCGAAGCGATAGGAATGAAAACGTATTTGCACGGCCCAACGGACTTCGCGAAAACGCTGAAATTGCGGTTTCGTGTAGGGGACCTGGACCTGCCAGAAGGAAGAAAGAGGTATACCAGTAGCCGGGAGGAGGAGGAAGTAGATGCACAGATGTGCCCGTGTGGCAAATCAATAGAGAGTAGAACTTACATAGTAGGAGAATGTGCAATGTACAAGGGGGAACGGGATGTGTTGGGAGATGATATGAGGGGTATACGACGTAGACGAATGTGACATGAAGAAGTTTGGTGCACTAGATAGCAGCGAGCAGGCGACCGCTATCCTAGGAGAAAGATGGTGGCCACAGGCGGTCAAACAGGAAGCGGATAAGATTAGCAAAAACAATCTATGTAATCTATGGAAACAACGTAATGAGCGCCCAACTGTTGGAGGTGTCTCTAGTAGGAATAGGAACGGTGCTCCGTCTCGAAAGGGGATGCGTGGTGGATAGTCAAATGAGGAAGGCGAGCAACAAAAGAGTACGCCCCCCTCTCCCCCTGCCGCCCAAAGCAATGACCGCGCGGTTGGGTTCGCGCCGCTTGCCCTGAACAGTGGTGCCAGGTGGTATTTTGGGAGGACAGGACAATGATGTGATGGACGTCCTGGGATTTTTCAACCATTACTCGTAGTTTGTAGGACGAAGAATCAATCTCTTCTGCGGTAGCTTGGGTTCAGTCTAAACAGACCCTTTTGCCACCCCCCCCTCCCCTATGGTCGTGAGCGCCCAACCATTGGAGGTGTCTCTATCAGGAGTAGGAACGGCGCTCCGTCTCGGAAGGGGTGCGTGGTCAATGGTCATATGACTAAAGGCAAGCAACTAATGAGTACGCTCCCGCTCCCGTCCCGGCATTTTAGGGACGCGAAGGTGTATGGTCATACGACTACGGCCATGAGTGATATCGAGTACCCCCCCCCCCCCCCCTCCCTTATGGTGATACAACTACGGTCATGCATGGCACGAGTACACCCCCCCCCCCCTTCCTCAGTTAGATGTCCTCTGGTGTGTTCGGTTGTGTTGGATGTTCATCAACACTCCGTATTCCTCCCCCCATAAAGAAGTTTAGAACGCTAGATGGTGGCGAGAAAACGATCGCTATCCTAGGGGATACATGGTGGCCACAAAGGGCGAAACAGGAAGGAGGATACGATCATAAAATAGCTGCACGTAGTATATGGGGAAAAACCGATGAGCGGCCAAATGTTGTATTCTGTCAGGAGTAGAAACGATGCTCCATCTCGAAAGGGGTGCGTGGTCAACGGTCAAATTACTAGCGCAAGCAACAAACGAGTACGCTCCCTCTGTCTGCCATCACCAACCCGAAGACGCGCTTAGGTGAAACTAAGGACATAACTAACTTCTATGTCTCTCCCCGTCTCTCCCTCTCCCTCTCTCTGCCCCCCCACCCCCCCCCCCCGCCCCCCCTCCGCCCGTTTTTTTTTGCTACTCCAACTAAAGTACAACGGGTCGAAGCAGCTGTACGTGAACCGATCGCTGGTGTACAGCGTGAAGAAGGAGTGCACCGATGGGAACATGAACTCGTGGGTGATTCCGATGCCGTTCGGGCGCCTCGTCCTGAGTCTGACCAGCAAGCTCGCCAGCCGCAGCGGATTCGTGTACCGCTTGACCCTCGGCGACAGCGTGGTGCTGTACAAGAGCACATAGTAGGAGGGGGAGGAAAAGGAGGAGGAGGAGGAGGAGCAGGGAGAGGACGAGCATGAATCGTAGTAGGTAGTAGTAGCGATGGGGACGGTGGTCGTGGTGCCGTGGTTGCACAGGTTAACCTCCTCTTGTTTGTCATATATACCACGCTGTACAGGGCCAGGGATTTCGGGCACGGGTTTTTCTGATTGGGTTGAACAAATGTAGCACAACTATGATTGGTCGTGCGTGCTGCTAGTACAACCAGCTACTGTTGTACCTTATATATACGTGTGTATACCTGGTGTATATTAGCTGCTGTTTTGTGTTCGAAGTCTGTCGCTGGCTGGCGCTGGGGAGGGCACTAATATTGCAATCGTTGGCGTTGCCTGAATATATCTATTGAAAGTCAAAAGGACCGACACGTTAGCGGTGAGACCGTTTTTTTTCCTCGAGACTCATCTTTGCAAGCGGTGTGTGATACGTCGATCGCGCATGCATACAATACTAAACCCTTGCGTTGCACGTTATATATACCTATTCCTGTGTTGCTGCGTCGGTCTCAGTATGGTCACCGCTGAATACGGGTTTTGATCATATAAGATTATGTTGGGTTTCACGGCAGACTCGAGGATTTTTTCCAATGAAGTTGGGTTTCACAGCAGACTGTGGTTTGGGGGAAAAAACAGCATATTTAGCACACAGCTCGGCATGCCCCGTCCCCGCGTGCAGGGGCGGACGCCTTCGCGGTTTTGGTTTTGTTTCGGATAAGCCACCAAGCCACATGTGGAGGAGCATACCATACTAGTCATCATATGATTTACGTCGTTGCCACCACGCACCGTGCGTAGGGAGGGGGGAGGGGGGGGGGGGGTGTACTCGATAGGATATATATATGCGATATCATGCATGGCATTAGTTGTGTGACCATAGACCCTCGCATCCCTACAATGCCGGGACGGAGCATGCCTAGTTTTCACCGATCAGACAGACATTGCTTGCACCAAGCGCGAAGCGCCGTGAGGTGGAGGGCGAGTCGCATGAAGGGTGAGCTGCATCCTACTAGGAACAGCTTGTGAGGCGGACTTGCATATGGATGGCAGCTTCAATGAGTTAATAGGGGAAGGGGGGGGGGGGTGTACTCGATAGGAGAGATATGCTTAATCTCATGCATGGCCTTAGTTGTGTGACCATAAACCCTCGCATCCCTACAATACCGGGACGGAGCATGTTGGGTTTTCACCGACCAGGCAGGCATTGCTTGCACCAAGCGCGAAGCGCCGTAAGGTGTCCGGCGAGTCGCATGAAGGGTGAGCTGCATCCTACTAAGAGCCGCTTGTGAGGCGGACTCGCATATGACAGCTTCAATGAGTTGATTTAATTTAATTTCCTGTGTAGCCACTTCCAGAGAGGGGGGGGGGGGGGGGGGGGGGGGCTGTTTCCATAGGCCGGGGCAGGGGGGAAGACCTCGGAGTATCGAGTGAAGTTGTTTTTCCTCAAGAGTTTGTTTTTTTGCACGAACTTGGTACGTATCCTCATACATGTCAGATACGATACGACAGCTGAGGGAGCCCGACCGATTGATTGTTGTTTCAAAAGCCGATAATCGGCTTTGCATTCGCTGCAGCGTAATACGACGACCGCGCGTGTTCTCCATCCCTCGTGAAACATACGAAGAGGTCGTCGACAACAGGACGATTTTACTAAGAAAGGCACTACTCGTTGAAGTTTGGACTGGTGCTACGGGGGTAGGGGAGTCACTTCCAGGCTCGTCTTTTTCGGCACCTGTTTCTTCGCGTTGCAGTCTTGAAGATTTTTACCTATCACACTTTTTTGGTTTCGCGACATGCACCGGCCATGGGGACTGTTTGTTAGGCTGCACCAGAACCAAAAATCACGTCCAATTGTATTTTCGAGTGGGGTATAGAGAACCACTCGCCCTAGTGGCCTCAACGGGGTATTGCCACAATGACATCATACCCCGCGAGCAATGTCTGCCTGATCGGTGAACACCCGATGTGTTCCGTGCGGGGAGAACAATTACTCCCCACAAGGCATATGGTCGTATCACGTATTGCTTACCTGGTATATGGCAAGGCACCCATGAGTCAGTTACATAGTAAACCCATTGCTGTCTCTGGAAGTGACCGCACCAGAAATTAAATTAATTCATTGACGCTGTCATTCATATGCAAGAACATCCGCCTTAAAAGCGGCTCTTGGTAGGATGCAGCTCACCCTTCATGCGACTCGCCATACACCTCACGGCGCTTCGCGCTTGGTGCAAGCAATGTCTGCCTGGTCGGTGAAAACCGGACATGAACCGTCCGGGCATTGTAGGGATGCGAGGGTCTATGGCCATTTGACTACGGCCATGCATCATATCAAGTACACCCCCCCCTCCTTAGGGATGCGCGAGGGTGTATGGTCATACGACTAGGATGCAGCTCACCCTTCATGCGACTCGCCATACACCTCACGGCGCTTCGCGCTTGGTGCAAGCAATGTCTGCCTGGTCGGTGAAAACCGGACATGAACCGTCCGGGCATTGTAGGGATGCGAGGGTCTATGGCCATTCGACTACGGCCATGCATGATATCAAGTACACCCCCCCCTCCTTGGGGATGCGCGAGGGTGTATGGTCATACGACTACGGCCATGCATGACACGAGTACTCCCCCCCTCCCCCCTACAGTGACACCAATGTTTCGGTTGTTTTCGGTGCGCACAACAAGTAGAGAGTACGCGGAACACCACACATACCTGGTTATTTTGGGCCAGGCCGAAATTCTCATTTTGAGGCAGGGTGTTTCCTGCACTATATACTTCCCTTCAGGTTTACCTGGAGTGTTTGTTGCAGTTTCGAGAAGAAGTCCAAGCGTGTCCATCCGTCCGCAATAATACTGCCCCCCCCCCCAAAACAATCTCAGAATCTTAGAACCTACGTACCTGGTACATACGTACATTGTTTTTTACATCAAACGATCCTTAACCGTTGACGCCCATATCGCGCGCACGACGTAAGTATATAGATAGCTGACACGCACACAAGCGTCCCCCGCTTCAACACCCGGCTTCTCCGGTGCTGCTCTCTGCGCGGGGCATGCTCTTCTTGTATCCTCGTATGGTTGAGCCCCTCGGGCGGTGCTGGTACAGTATGGGTATGGTATGATACGTGGTACAGTACACGGTGTGTGCTGTGGCACGGCATGTGATATGGTGTGTTGGCATGGTAAAAGATGGTACGGTTTGGTGGATATATTATACGAAATAATCACGGCATGTGGTATGGTATGTTGGTGGTATGGTATGATGGTGCGGTGTGGTGGATATTCCACAAGTGGTACTCTTGTGGTATCTAGAACGGAATACAAAATACCGTCTGTCTGTCTGTCTGTCTGTCTGTCTGTCCGCTTTAGGGCCACTCTATGGTGGCCTACGGACATTTATTTCCTAAACGGCCGCGCCCATACCGCACGCAGCAGGTCGATAGCCCTCGCAGACGCGATTGTCATGGTTCAAACCACACCTCATCGGGTGCCCTGTGTGTGGAGTTATCAGAGATGACTGCCGACATCCCTAACGGGGTGACGAGCAGCAGCAATCGCTCGCTCGAGACCAGCGGAAACTTTGTTTGTCAGCTCTATTTCCAAGTGGAATAGGAGCTCTATTTCCAAGTGGAATAGGGTGGATGAAATTCCTTTTCGTACTGTGCCACGTACGAGCGATCAGCGACACAGCAGTGGTAAAGGCTTTCCTCCGTCCCTCCCTCCCTCCCGCTTCTCTCCGTCCCTCCCTTTCTCCCTTTCTCCCTCCCTCCCTCTCTCCCTCCCTCCCTCCCTCCCTCCCTTCTTCTAGTTTGTCCGTGTTATTTTTACTACCGGTGAGACGTTGCGTTGCGCTCAACACTTTTTTATGTATTTGCGCCCTTGAACGGTTGGGTTATAACCAATAAAGTCCGGTGTCTTCTCTAATGGATGCGTTCAACAGCAGCTATGTAAGGCATACGCGCGACTCCAATAGCATGATGCTTCCTTCTGTAGTATGCATCCATGACCGTGTTCGCTCGTGTCATTCGCTCGCTGTCTTGTTAATCGCCGCCTACTTCTTCCCACCTTGTGATGCGTACAATCACGCAGCCGTTATTAGACTCCAATGACATGATAAATATGCGTTGATGGGTCCTCAGTATGCGTGCTGCTACGTATTATACGCTGTACGGAGGAGAGAACGATTCGCCTCTTGAACGCTGTACCGAGAACCCGCTCGATACTCAAAGCACCCGCCCCACTCTCCCTCTCTGCCACCCTTCGTCACCCCCTCCACAATTCGCCGCGTCTACTGCGTAGATATATCAAAGGACGCCATGGCAGCTCTCTCCGCTCTCAAGCCGCAGCCCGCGGTGGTTCATCCTCTTCGAACGGTACCTTCTGCAGGGGCAGCATCGACACGGACTTTGCAAGGGGAGCATCCCGTCTGCGGGCAAACTAACAGGCGTCCAAGACTGACTATGAGCGGCGAACCCAAGACTGCTATGATTCGCGAGCCTTCTCTCCGCTCAGGCCGCAGTCCGCGGCGGCTCGTCCTCTTCGAACGGTGCCTACTACTCAGCATCGACACGGACTTTGCAGGGGGATACTTCTGTCCCTTCTGACCTCCAATTTTGGGATTCAGCCCCTTGGAGAAGGTGTTGCCGTCCTTTCCTCAAAAGAGACAGAAGTATCCCTCTGTGAAGTCCGTATCGTTGCTGTCTCTGTACCTGGTAGTATTTGCCCTTCGAAGAGGACGAACCGCCGCGGGCTGCGGCCTGAGCGGAGAGAGGGCTCGCGAATCATAGTCTGGGCTCCCCACTCGTAGTCAGTCTTGGACGCCTGTTAGTCTATCCGCAGACGGGATACTACGTCTAGGGTGTCGTGCGGTAGCTCTTGTCAGGTATTATTTCCGTCCTGGTAAGCGATGGGACGGGTGATAGTTAGATGCGGACACTAAATGCGTTCTTCAGACGTATTCATGTCATTCCCTCTGACCACGTACTTACTTACATGCATATTCGTATTTTCTTTGGTGTTTGTAGGACGGGTGATCGCTAGATGCGGGCGCTAGACGCGTTCTTCTGGCGCATTCATGTCACTCCCTCTTACTAAAGTAAGCACTTTCACGGATATTAATATTTTCTTTGATATTTGTGGGCTGGTGATCGTTGCAGCGTTGCCTTTGCCGGCAATGCTGTCCCGATATTTGCAACCACCCTCTTCATGCACTCTCTGGAGCAGAAGCGGGGTGGTGGGGGTCGGTTGATAATTAGGGTGCAGCTACCTCTTCTATTGCGGCGCAGGTATTGGTTGCAGAATATAAGCGTGTTGTGACAGTAGTACTCGGCAAATGGGTTGCGGAAGCGTGTGTCGTTTATTGCGGAGCGGGTGTACTGGTTGCGGAAAGGCGTTGCATGCAGGTCGGCTATGCGGGATACTGGAGGCGGTCGGATGCAGAATTTGCTCGTTCGCAGCGGAAACGCGTTGCATGCGCCTCAGCCATACGGGATACGAGGGGTGGTTCAATGCAGAATCTGCTCGTACTATTGACAGAAGTTCATGCTTCTTCGAGGTAGTTCCATTGAAAACGGTGCTGCACCGATATCTCTGATCTCCCTCCGCATAATGGTCTTTCTTGAGTGGACGGGCTGGGAAGCATTTTGTGGCTGTACTCCGCAAGTTGGTTCCCGAAGCGTGTCTTTTGTTACGGAGGTGTATTGGTTGCGGGAACGACCGTTGTCCGTTGTTTTTGTTAGCATCAACTTTATGTAAGAGAGTGACCAACGATGGTTTCGAGAGGAAACCAACTCATCTTGAAGTCTTGAGAATTCACATCATACTTGAACTTGCTGCAAGGGATGATGGGTCTCCTCATGTATCTCTTCAGAGTCTCGTCTCGCCCCAAGAACGACATGACTCATGACGCGGTCGTTATGATGATTTTCATGGTTTCGTTTGTTTTGATTTTTACGTAGTAACCTTCTAGTGGCACTTGATCTTCAGCAGCCAGCGCGCAAAGGTCACGTAAGACACTTGCTTTGTTTTACTCATGAATCTGGTATTATTTTTAATAAGTGCTCGACTTATCCACAACACACCTACAGTAGCATATATATATCACACACCTGATATAGACTGCCAACTTCTACAGTAAAACGTACCATACCTTAACCCCTAGGGAGGGCGGGCGAGTTCTTCTTTCGACTCGCCGACCTCCTGCCGAATGCTAGACCCCTGCTCGTACACACCCACGAGCAGAGTACTACAGTAGATGGGCTTCTTCCTCACTGTTTTAACCCTTCCCAGCCTCTGTGTTCCCAGTTCAACCAACTACACCCGTCATCAGTTATATGATCCACTTGCCCATCCCCTCTGTTCAAGTATGCCAACGATTCAGCACCTCTCCACAAACCCCAGATTTCCTCCGTTTAACCTTCCACTTTGTTTTGCTTATGAATCTGGAATTATTGTTAATAAGTGCTGGACCTTATCCACACTGAACATTCAGTAGCATCTAAAACACACCCGATATGGACTTCCAACTTCTACTGTAAAACCTACCATTCCACACCACCCCCAAACCTAAAGTTCACATTAATATTAATAGTTGTTTTTTGCTCCGCTCCCTCCCCATTCAGTCCCCTGTCTTGGCTGAATTCCACCGGCCATTGTATTGGACGCTATAAATCTTGAAACCGTATCCTCCTGCTCTCCTATCGCTCTCACGTACATCATAAATGCACCGCTCGTCCACCTCCCCTGACGTTGGGTTCCCATTATCGACACCCTTCCTGCTGCAAGTCTCGTTGCTTTCCCAATCCTTCCCGAATGCGAATCATGTTCTCCCGGTACCAACCCTTGACTGTGGCCTGATTACGAGTCCACACTCTCCATCTATTCTTGTCTGCGTATGTAGCAAGAGGGCAACTTACGTCCAAGCTATGATAGGATACAGCATCACCGACGGCCTCCCCCCTCAAATGTGAAATAGTTGGTGGCATATTATATCCCAGTGGAATTCACTCGCACTAATCACCGTTTTCGTGCGCGAAACCTCTTCTTCTTTCTTCTCCGTACCTCTTCTGATGTCCTTTATTAGATCCTGTAGTTCCTCCGTTCAATCTTCCACGTTGTTTGCGTATAAACTATCCGCCGCACACAAAAATCTGGATTCTTCATAATTTTTATAATTTTATGAAATATGTTAGCTGTGAGTTCGACCGTGATTAAATAGTTGATACTCGACTTTGCAAGCTGCGTGATACGCCTGCCTGTTCTACGTTTCATTCGTATCTGTAAAGCCCCTTTTCCGAGTTATTTCGGCGAAAAAAACAAATTTCTTGATTAGTCATAAATTTGTACGCGTGAGCCCTTTTTTCCGAGTTTTATCTCGGCTGAACAATTCCGAAGTGTAAAATTATCTCTTGGACACTCTGTAGTATGATAAAGACAGTCGACCGACTTTCTTTCTTTCTTTCGACCGTTCTTTCGGCAAGTACTATCCGTGAGAAAGATATTTGTTTCGACGTTGTTCGATCATCAAGACGTTTCATTCGAAGCGGTTCCTCCCCATCGACCAATTATGCTGAAAACTTATTTCTGGGCTCTCAGAACTTGGTTTTGAGGCCGAACACACGCGTTTTACTCGGCGGGACTGCCAAAAACACCGATATAGGCTCCTCAGAATGCTCCCCGGAGTTTTCCGAGAGCTTTCAGGAACAGTTTCCCGTTTCTCAAGAGTCCTAGTGTATCTTTTGGAGCAGCCAAAAACAGTTTTCTCTGGAGGGTAAAAATTAAGGCTGTTTGTCAGTACCGGTGGCAGATATAATGAATCCTCGGAAGATTTGGATGAAAAATGATGATGTCCTCTGAACTGGCAATATGGACGAACAGTCCAACTGCGACACTGGAGAAACGGAAAACTGCTCACGAAAGGTTTCGGAAAACTAAGCAAGGGGAGCATCCTGAGGAGTCTACCGGTACTTCTGGCAGTCCCGTCGAGTAAATCGCCATTTTTTGGCAAAAAAAAAAAAAACAGTTCTGAGAGTCCTTCAAATATTTCCAATGATAGTTGGTCTTTAGAGTGCGCACGGAATGCCTGCAAAGCCTCCGCAAAAACATCGTGCGTACCACTCGCGGCTATGGGTAACGGCTTCTGGTTTGGTGATATGTCTGAACGCCTGCAGAGTCGCACCTTCGTTGAAGTAGCGGCCGCAAGCGCCGCTATAGGACAAGTGGTATGGTTCATTGCCCTTGCGCAGTTGAAGGTGGGTGCAATACCTGGCTCGGTACAGTCTTTTGCTACGTGGTACGTTCACGTTTTCCTTCCAAGATGCGCCTGGTGTACAGCTGAAGACACCGGCATGCGACACGGGAATCGCCGGATCGTTCAGCTGCGCCCTAGTAGGAGTCCGTCCGACAGACGCCCGACTTCGCCGCCTGCTCGGGGCGAGACGAGATACTGTCTCTCATCTATTTTCGTACCAGCAGGACGAACAAAACGAGCTATCAAATAGCTGGGTCCTTCGTTCTCGCTCGTAGGGCCACTGGTTCCAGCGATAATCTTGCGTCCTCTATCCTGTAAATGGATCGGTTTTTTGCCGATTATCCTACGTGCACTGATGCCAACAGGCGATCCCGACAACGCGCGGGCTAAGGCCCGGTCTATATACGCACACCGCAATCGCGCGGAAGAGGTCACCCTGGAACCTGATGAGGGCCAACCTAATGGTGACAGTACGGTGAACGGTACCCCGTTCATTCTCGACATTAGCGCAGTCACGCCAACGGGTGGCGACCATGCCGTATCTGCCAGCTGTAGACATGCACGGTTGAGAACGCTGGAGTCCGCCTAACGATCGCCTGCGAATCACCCTGCAAACGTTAGCCTCACCGAACGAGCGCGGCTGGAGCGACCCTTGCAGCTGGTCGTCCGTCACCGGCAGGTGCACGGAAGGCGATGACGACTTCGCATACCGGGCGCTTGGTAGAAGATTTCACCGAACCTGGCGTTTTAGTTGGTGCTTACTTCCACCTGTTCTCTCACGGTTTGGGTGGCCCTTTGAACAAGCGCCCGCGGAAGCATAGCTTCACGCGATGGGCAAGAATACTTTCGTGGCGCCGCGACCCTCGTTTCCGAAAAGACCGAACGCTCCTTTTTTGCTTGGACACACTCATATTTCGGAGGGAGGCCATTGCTAATGCCCGCTGGAAGCTCACTGGAAGGATCCCTCCCGGTGTCGCTGAAACGCTTACCGGCATCACACCAGACGACCTCGTCGCTGTTTCAGATGCTATCGGCCGCCGCAGCGAGTCGATTTCTTCTGCGCTATCAAGCCGCCCAGGTATGCGCCAACCCAACCGGTCTACACAGTCGATCCACTCTGGTACGCCGTGGAATATGTTCAACAAAATGTCGACACGAATGCTAGCGATATCCTACATTATCCAAATGGGGCACACCTTGTTCTGCATGACGCTTAACCCTGCCGCTGTCAACAGTTCAGTGGTGATGAAGTTGGCGGGGGTCGACATCGACGTCTGCAGCCGCCTCAATGGCGATAGGCAGGACTACTTCGACCAACTGCGGTTGATTGCCAGCGACCCTGTGGCTTGCACCGACTTTTATCACGACGCTGTAGCCGCAGTGTGGACGTCCTTGCTTCGAGTTGGTGCAACTGACGGTGATGGCGGGGTGCTAGGTGGAGTCAAGGTTTACGTGGGGACGACCAAGGAACAGAGGCGTGTCACACTTCACTGCCATCTGCTCGTTTGGATCTGCGGATGTAACGACTTTGCGAGCTTTCGTGACCTCATCATGGACAAAACGCCACAACGGTATACCGAGCTGGCGCTCTTCAGCCGCATAGTCGTCAATCAGATTGCTACGACGACGACGACGTTAGGCACGCCCTGCACGGAACAGAGGAGCCCGCTTCTACGAATGAACCTGCTACCGTACCGGTTGCACGTACCTGCTATCCGACGGGCGGCAACGCCCCAGCAAAACAATGCCTTGCGATTGCTCCACCCTTGCAATCCTGGCCACGAAGTGGAGTCGAGAGGTCCGCTGCTTCTGACAACGATGTCGTCATTCAGATGGAACCAGATGTTGCAGAGGTCACTATATTTGCGAGCGTTTATAGGTGGCGCTTCAGCTGCCGTAAGGACCGCCATGAATGAAGACTCTTGCAGGTACGACGCAATGAATGTATGTTTGGTTGATATTGGTGACGCTGACACAGATTTTCACAGATACACAACATACCTTCAGAAACCTCCCAAAAACCGGCACAAAACGTCTCCAAACAGGGCAGTTTTGTTCGGATGCCATCAAACCTTCTAGTCCGCCAGTCAACGACTCCTGATGCCACCATAATAGAGGTGTACCCCGGATGATCTAAACCCGGCTACTCGGCGGGTTCAACCCGGACGGGCAAAGCCCGTGACGGGTTCGAGTTTGACTTGAAACCCGCGGGTTTTGGGGGTTACCCTAACAGGGGGTTTGGCGGGTTCGAGTGCCCGGGTACCCGGGCGTTTGGCACGTCCCTCGTTGAGTATGTCTCACAACATACCTTCATAAACCTCCCAAATCGGCACTAAACGAGTCCCCCCGGGCCCAGGGCCCCGCAGGGATACTATCCTTTTTTCAGAGCTGAATACCCATACCTTCTGTACGGTTTTCACAGTGGATTCCCACTGATTATGTTTCATACGCGTATCTGATATATGCCATTATCAGAGCCGGTCGCCCCGGTGATTCAAGTGGTTAACCTCGAATTCTACTTGTTTGAGTCCTGGGTTCGAGCCCCAGGTGGGTCGGACTTTGACTTTATTTGCAAAAATAAAAAAGGATTCAATTGTTGAGAGCGCCTTGCAGCGTGGGTAGGCACAATTCGATGCGAGTCGACGAGGGAAGCAAAGGCTGAAATCTTCTCGCGATAAAAATGAAGGCACGTACCGTAGCGGGAAGGGGGTAGAAGAGCCTGCTATATGACCCCGGATCTGAGTTACGAGTTGGAAGGAGAGAGAGAAGAAGATGTGCGAAGATAATGAATGGGATGAGAAAATATATATATATATATCTTCGGTATTCCGGGGGTGGTATACTCGTGGGCACTCGTTTATTTTACTCCCGCCATGACGCCTGCCCGCCATGGAGACCTGGGAACGCCACCTACAATTAATAGCTGCGGCGCAGAAAATGTCAATCTGTCTATCGCTACCTGAATGTGCTCAGTTCAGGGGCATGCATGCAGTAGGACCATACCTATGCCGCACGCCACCTCTCGTATAAATCGGCATTTTCTCTACATCGGCACACATACTCATCATGTTGTGCAGCTTTGAAAAAAAGTACCAAGTACGAGCAGGTATATATCAGGTAGTATGCACAACATGCAAATACAAGCCCCAAGAGGCAAACCGAATGCATTTATTTGTAGTTCTAATTATATTTTTGAATATACTCTGTTGTTGTTTGATGATTATAGTTAGTTCTGGTTTCGACGTCAAGTCGTAGTACGCACTTTCGCCCATTTGTAATACCGCTTGATGACCGTAAACGAAAACGGGTTGTTCGAGTACCCGGGTTTACCCGAGAGTACTCATTGAACCTGTTTTATTTCGTCTGAAAACCCGGCTACCCGCGACGGGTTTGGGTTTCACTTTCAGAATTATCCGAGTACCCGTTTGCGACGGGCACTCCCCAGGGTACACCTTTACACCATAACTGCTCGCCCGTATTTTACCGACTACCTGGTATATTTCTATCGATTGTGCCCCCAACGTACACGTCAAGGTTAGCTTCGGCCATGATAGGAAAAAGCTCCCCGCTCAAACCGTGGTGCAGCGCGGTTTCATGACCATTCACACCAATGGCGACATAGTCGTCAAAAGCGTGGTTTACCCCAAAGCCCGTCCTGCCGAGGCGCTTGACGCTGCTGCCGTCGTAGCCGCCAGGGCAAACCAAGAGAGACGTGAGCTCGAGGCCACCGCAATCGCTCTACCGACAGCTGTATCGGGTCGCAACACGTCCCACGCCGACCGGTTCACTGCACTGTCGCGTCGTCAGAGCGGCAACGTCAGCTCGTATCACATGCTGATAGAGCACTGCATGCGTTCGATTATGGACCTGACGGCTATGCTGACAGATTATATTGCTAGGGGCGCGCTGTTTTACATGTTGAAGTACAGCACCAAAATAGAACAGACTCTCGATGTCTTGCTCAATCTCCTAGCTCCGGTCGTGGAACGAATCAGAGTTTGTCTTACTCTGTTCACAAGCAGTGGTGTCTTTTGTTATTTCTTCTTTTTTCCAGCTCGTTCTTTTTCAAGTGTAGGCCACCTCGCCTGCGGGGGGGGGGGCACGACAGATTGTTTCTCTTAGATTTTGCTTTCATTTTTCTTCTTTTTCTTTTTCGACTTGTCTACCTTGTTTTTGTTTTCTCTTTGATTGTTTCTTTTCGTTTCACTATTTCATAGATTGCGTATGTCGTGCCTGTCGTATCTAGTATGATGACATGGCTTTGCATTGCCCACTGCAGTTCACACTGCACACGTGGCAACGTAGTATCTCTGTGGCGTAGCTTTGTGACCACAGAACTTGTATCTCTTCTAGGATGGAAGAATCGGCACGGACACTGGTTGTGCTGGATGTCGACGGGTAGAAAGAACGGTTTAATGTGAAGAACACACACACACAGAAGCATCGACACATCCGCTGCGGACACGGCCGTGCGCTTGGTACTATCGTGCTTGTGCAAATCAGTATGGAGCCAGCCAGGCCATGGGAGCACCCGTTGCTGCCGGCAAAGTCCTTGGTCACGACGACCACAAGGTATCGCGCGTCACCACGAATTGTCCTATGGCGCCAGTACTCGCATGGACGGCATCCGACGTGGCTGCAAGTTCAAGGCAATGACCATCGCCCAACCGCGACGATAACGAGTCCGGTGACAGTTACGACGGCGGCGGCGATGGTAACGGCGACGGCGGGTCCCCCACGACGACGACGACGATCGACGAGAATGTAGACGTCACCACGGCTGCTGTCGGCGGGAATCTGAAGGTCTCTACATGGGCCTACCACCTATACATTTAACGCTGCAAAAAACAAGACACACGCCACTCCTTGCACAACATATCATACCTCGTATGGCACAGACTTGTCCGCATGGAATACCTAAGGGATGGTTCCCAAAAAGGTTCGCATGCTAAAACCACCCACGCTCCCGACGGAGGGGCATGCGCCGATGACCTCTCTCCCGACGACGGACCCGGAAACGCCAACGTTAACAGTCCTTCACGCGGTCCCTCCAGAAAGGCAGGCAGACAGAGCTCCAAGTGCTACCCCTTCGGAGGCGATACCTAATCGGGCAAGCAGCAGGTGCGCGGAGCTACGGCTTATGCTAGTCCTTGACAATGTTAATTGCTAGTCCTTGACAATGTTAATTGACGAGAATGTTTGGCCGTGTTGGGGTGAGTTTGAGCGTCATAGTGGACCTAACCTCACACATTCTTACACCCGCTGTGTACGACCGCATTCTGTTGATCACACCGCCTAATGTTCCCTCTCGCGGTTTCTGTCGCAGTTCAGGTTTTGCGTCAACGGCCAGTTTTTTTGTCAACATTATGCGAGACGTCCCAAACCAGGACACCCAGCCCGAGAAATACTCCCACCTCCTGGTTTGCATGTTCAAGCCGTTCTTCACTGTTGCCGACCTCGACTGCCCAGGAATGACTCTCGGGTCGCTGCCCTGGGACGAGTTAACAACGAGCCCACTACGGACAGCGCCGTTCCGACAGAATATTTCTGGTCTGCTTCAGCAGAGTCTAGCAGCGGAGAAAGAATCCGCCAAGAGGAGGGCTGTCGCATCCGCGGCTAGAGTTAATCGGCCGAGCTCGACTGAAGGCGGGTCCTTGGGCGGTTAGGTGCTCGGCTCCGAGTACGACCATGGCAATATCGGGAGCGAAAATGTCCTCCTCATCTCTCGCATTGCTCACGCCGTCATCGATTTCGCCAACGATGTCCTCGACTGGTGAATCGCCGCTGGTTTCAGCAAAAGCAACGGTTCCCCACTAACTGCTCCACGTCTTCCGTCTAAGTCGGCCACACGGAGCTGGCAACAATCTCCTGGCACACTTGAGTCGAGATCGTACTTTTGAAGCCGGGGAAAAGGTGAACTCCGGTCATGAGGCCCATCTGCAGCGACAGTACGACCGTCTTTACCTTCGCCGTTTCCACCGCGAGCGACACCGCCGATGATTGACGTGCGTGCGGGCGCCAGTTCGTCCCAGAAGATATGGACCCGTTCCTCTTAGATCTTCGAAGTGTTTCACAGGTCGAACTCTCCGACGACAAGATTCAGGCAACAGACAGCAAGCGGTCAGCCACGAATGAAGCCGTCGCCACAACCGATATAGGTCAAACTACTCACCTTCAGCATCCCGCCGTTCAACGTATTGCCAAAGAGTTTCGACTCAACCGGAAGCAGCGCCAGGCGTTTTGTCTGTTTGGTTACGCTTGGCTTTCACGAAACAAAGCGTACTCGTTGGAAGCCTTTCCACTGCACATCGGGGGTGGTACCGGTACTGGTCAACCGCAGGCACTCCAGAAAATCAAAGCTCTCATCGAGTGCCTCGCAGTGCGAGGTGTGGCGCCCGCCGGACGGTTGCACACCGTGGCCTTCCAGAGGAAACAGGCGGCTAGCGTAAGCGGCACAACTGTTCATTCTGTTTGCGACCCAACGCCTCGGAGTAAGAAAGGAGGAGACGAGAGCACCCTCTCAGGCTCTCACGACGGACAGAAACCTTTGCCTGCGAAAAAGGAGGTCCATTGGGACGGTGTGGCCGTCCTCGCCATTGAAGAGGTCAGCATGGTCAGCTTCAACTCGTTGCGCGCTCTGCAGAAAGCTATTTGCTCCGTCAATCCTAAACAAGCCGGGCTGCCTTTTGCCGGCCTCATTGCTGTCTTCATCGGTGATTTCAACCAGCTCAAGCCGGTGAACTCACCCCGCTCACGAAACTAAACTTTTTCGAGCGGGCTGGCGCCTAGTTCTTCAAGTCCGCGAACGCCGCGGTCATGCTTAAGGAGGACAACAACAGAAGCGACTCTTCGGTGGCAACTGCACCAGCAAAGACGTCGACTATCTCAACACCCGCGTATTGGACGGCAAACGGATAGGGGTGCGTCACTGCTGGGACGCCAAGTTCATCACTTTGAGGAAGAAGGCTAGTCTAAATCGGATTGTTTGTTGTGCGGAGCGGCTGATGCTTGGCATCCACTTGCCCCTGCAGTTAAATTCGTAGCTGTTCCTTTCACCGCCCTACTATCCCTCCTTTCGCCTCGTATAACACTCGCAGGTATCTCAAGTGCTGACGCTGCCGACAATGCGAACATTGTGTCAGGCTTATGATACCCCGCTCTTCTTATCAACTTCATCCGATGTTCTCGTGGGTGACCAGCGCGCCGGCCAGCCTAAGAATGCACGTGTATGTGGTGCGGAAGGCAAGGGTGCTTGTTTCGTTGTTGGCTGGTGCTACGGTAGGGGGGTCGTCCGAGTGACCACAACGTGGTAGTGAAAATGGGAGTGCCCCCCTGAAATAGCATACGTCTGTTGCGAAACTCAATCGCCAATCGATTCAAAAGATATTGAGTTGCTCGTAAATTGGAGTGGCTCGTAAATTGGAAGCACCATCGGTGATCCATGATTTTCCTGAAAAGTGACCGCTTGCATCGATACGATCTATGCTACACGTGCCTGCCTGCCAGCAGCCGTGGCCATGTGGAATAAAGGACGGTTTTCGACACCTGGATGACTCCAAGACGAGCAACTTGTCGAGACTCTCGTGCTTAGCGATCGGAAACCCCTGTCGTGCTGAGCAAGCAACCCCAATACGTTCTGCTCGGTACCACCAACAACGCCGACGCGATGGTAGTGGACATCGAATTCGATCCACGTGAACCATACCTTCGAAATAGGGTCACAGGATACCGTGTCGTCGTCGAACTCCAGTTTCTGCCAACGAGGGTCGTTATCTTCATCGAGGCTGCCGACAGAGCTGGATTGAAGCTCGAGGGCCTCCCTCGAGGTGTGATTGGCTGCTGTCCGGTCAAAAGGATTCTCTCCGTCGTTGGAACCCATAAGCGCAAATTCATCATCGGCGCGAGTGCCTCTTTCCGTTGGTATTATTTACTCTGTCTGCAGAGCGCAAGGAGAAACCATCGCCAAGCTAGTTCCGGACCTTCGAAAGCCGGTCGATGGCAACACGGACAGGCGTCGCCGTCTACGTCGCTTTATCCCGCAACACCGATGCCATCCGCCTCTTCCTTCTCTCTCCGGTGTCGCTGGAACATCTCAGCCATCCACAAGATGCCGACGTCGCCGCACATATCGGCTACCTTGAACAACTTGACGAGGATACACTCGCCTTGTTCTTGGACGAGCCGTCCACATTCCGACCTGTCAGGGCGACACCGATCGCAGGTCCTTCGAGGACACTCGCCTACGACCCCTTACCTTCTCTTCTGCCGAAAGAGAGTAGCAACTGCTTCTTCAACGCCGCCATGGCTGCCGCCTTGGCTGCCTGGGACGACTGTCCTCTTCCTGATCCTTGCTTTTTTACGCCAGCGGGGGCCGTCTTCCCTGCCTTGGCAGCCGTTCGCACCTACATGTTCGACGGCCGGGCCTTTCAAAATTACCCTTTTGTTGAGTTGCCTCGACGTAAGCGACATAACTGACTACACGCTGCGCTCCTGCCTTTTGATTTTTTCCTCCCTGCTACTGAAGTCTTTGTTCCAACGGTGTCGCTTATTCCTCTCTGTTTCTTTCACTCTAACTTCCTTTCTACACCTGTTGCTTCGTTTGGTTCCAAATATACAGGATTCTTTTGCTCAAGCAGGCGACGACATTCTTGTGCACAACGGCCTACCTGTGGCGCTGGGTCCGACATGGGAACCCCAGGCTCATTTTACGAAGCGGCCACACCACGAACCGATCTCCAGCTCCACCCAGACAGCGGGTGGAGCGTTGACTTCGAGGACCGCCATGCCCGCGTATTGTAAACGCGAGAAGCTCTCGGCTTCAACGGGCACTACAGCACGGAATGCCAGATCGATGACCATCAGCACGTTGAGGTAACCGCGTATTTGTCTGATCGATTGCGAGATCCCGCCGCATACTTGATTCCGCACGAAGCACCTCAATCACTTCAGGATGCGGTCAACAGCATATTCATGACCGGGTCGGTCCCAGACTTCTCCTTTCCAGGGCCTGCACCTTGCCCCACCTGCTGTGACAACTGCGACAGTGCCTCCTTGTGATCCATACTTCCCTGGGGCGCCGACAATGCTCCTGACCGGCTCTTCTTGGCATCTTTCCGTGTCGACAACTACAGTCATTCTGGAGGGCCCCCAGTACCGTCGCCGGAATTGTTTTTGGGGCATAGGGTACTCTGTTGTCGCCGTCATCTACTCCATTCGCAACAACTTCATCACCCAATTTCGTTGCAGAGGGAGATGGTTCAAGCATGACTGCATGCAAGGAAACGGTATCACTACTTCTTCGACCGAGTTCGACGGTAAATGGTATCTTGAGTTACAGCGCATGTTCGTGTATCTGCGAGCGTCTATGGTGTCGCTTACTCTTCCACCGGACACTGATGTGTACCGTAGTCGTGTCCACCGTGGGCTTTCGGGTTGGGCAAAGGCGGTACTGCAAGGGCAAATCATGCCACGGCCTTTCCGTAGCCGAGGCCACATCGAACACTCCGAAAGGGCCGATCCCGTGCCGCACGGTGCCGAGGTACCTATTTACAGAAGTTGTAGCCGCCCCCCGGTTTGACGAAATTTACCTTGTTTTGTTGGTTTTCAGCGTTTTAGCACTGAATCTCTCCATCCGTTGGTGTGGTACGATGTAGACTTGGAACGACTACCTCCCCTGTTGATGTGTTTGGGGGGGTCGTCGCACCAGCGGTATGGAGCCGTCGATCCAACTTTGCATTGGACCTCAAGCGCGGCCGGTGTTGTCGTACAGTATGTTGACATGCTTGGGGGGGGCAGGCTCAGAAGTTGTACCCACCGGGCGGCTTCAAGTACCGTGCCTGTTCTGTCGTTCGTCTGCGTTAGTTTGCGTGTAGTGCTCCTAACGTCTTTAGAGCTTGTTTTCGGGAGCATAGTTGTCTGTCCAAGTACTACTCTAACGATTTAATCAGTTCAACACAGACAGGATCACTTGACCTGTTGGTGTCGTACTGGCGGCGGGAGTCGAACGGGAAGAAAGTGCTAAACCCTTCTCGTGCTAGGAGCAAGGACAACAAACAGAGTACTGCTGTATATAACGCTTAAGCAGGAAATGGGCATAGAAGGGAACTATACTTTGTGCATTGGTCGTATCGAATGACAAGCACAAGTATACTACTAATACAACAAATAGTAAGCAGCGCGAGGGGGTGTAGAACAGAGACAGCAAGGTATGAGGTGGTCCAATCCGATTCGCTCTTACAAACCCGACCAACTACAACAAATGGTTACGAGTACGCACACTTCGTGCAACAACAATAGTATACGAGGTATGGTTAAATGGTGGTATGGTATTTTTTAGTATAAAACTTGTAAGGTCTGCAAGAGTCGAATACGTGGTATGAATACCATCTGTAACGAACTAATATACCAGGTGTCGATCATTGAAACGAACTACACTGTAATATAACTTCGAAAATATACGGGATGCGGACAGACAGACAGACAGACAGACAGACAGACAGACAGACATATCTGCAATTTCCAACATAGAGACTCAGTTTTACAAACTGAGAAACACCTCGTTCGCAAATTGTGCGTAAATCACGCACCATAACAAAAATGCGGGCTTTCAACAGTAGGGGGGCTTCTTCTGTCGCCCAGCGGCGCTTTTCGACGGCGCGTTGATAGGGTCAGTGCCCGCCGGTACCAAGGGATTGCGCAAGCTGGCTTCACAGGCTGCAACGAGAAGGGCCGAGATGGGTGATGAAGTGACATTTTTGTCAGTAGTACTATAAATAGGGGTATAATATGCCTCACGCGCGAATGTCTACATCGCGAGGGTTGGAAGTTGAACTGGGTCGAGGGCCAGCCCTGCTCTGCTGCTGTCCTATCCGTAAGGCACATCGAAGGTGGTAAACGCGCGTGTTGAACTGGGTCGTGCGCCAGCCTTGCTAGTGTTCTGACTGCCAAGCGAAGGCACATCGAAGGCGGTAAGCGCCCGCGCTGAAGTGAGTCGAGGGCCAGCCCTGCTGTGCTACTGTTCTGACTGCCAGGCTAAGGCACACCGAAGGTGGTGAATGCCCGCGGGGCATCATAATATATATGTTGAGCCCCTCGGGTAGTGTTGGTACAGTACGAGTATGGTATGGTACGGTATGGTGTGTGGCACGGTATGTGATGTTGTATGTTGGTATGGTATCATAACAATAACGATGATACGGTTTGGTGGATAAACTATACTTCGAAGTATGGAAAAATCACGGTATGTGATATATATATGGTATGTTGGTTTGCTGCTGCTGTTGTTGCCTGTTTGATAACTACTCCCATCTACCGATGAGCAGGAAGCGACCCTGCCGCAAATCGCCACAGAATACATCGTGAACTCCATGGGGTCCAAGGCCTTGCAGTCAGAAGCGACCTTGCAACCAGAAGCGGCCTTGCACGGCCGTTTGCGAGCGGCGGGCAACGACCTCATTGACGCCGTTAGCCAACCGCGCTGAGCGAGCCATGCTTCCGTAAGGTGCTCCCACTTTGTTATGATCGATGCACTGTAGCCAATTTGCGAAATATTTCGCTGCTCGTACCGACTCTGGCACAAGCGGTTGTCCCCCCGGTGAGGCTGGGCCGTGTAGCTCAAGGCGCAGGGCTCTGTTGAATCCGAAAGTTGGCCCAGACTGCTTGTACGCGTGTCCGCTATCGATTCGCGCGGTATGCACGTCAACGTCGGGAGCGGTTTGGGACCAGATTTTGCGAGGATTGGAGTTTCCTTGTGACTGCCGACAGACAAACAGACAGACAGACAGACCGACAGACAGACAGACAGACCGACAGACAGACCGTAAGATTTGCAATTGCCAAAACCAGAGACTCAGTTTTACAAACTGACAAGAGAAGTAGTACTAATAGTGGAATCTTCAAATTATGTCATCTCCTTCCCCCCTTCCCCCCCCTCCCCGCTCCGCCCACAGCTTTCAAGACATTACTGTCGGTCGCTTCGTTGGGTTTCTCTTCCTGCATCATGTCGTGCCAGGGGCTTGCCCCACGCCCCTGCCCCCCAACATACCGTCTCAACATATGCTGAATGGGTGTCACATATATCCTACACGTCCTGACAGCCAAGTCAGCAAACGATGCTATTAATACTACGTACGATGATACTACTACTATACTACTATACTACGATCACTATCGTCCTGCTACTTACTGATGCTGCCGTTGGGACTGCTGTGCTACTGTAGGACCGCTGAACTGGGGATGTTGTACTGGGATTGGTTGTCCTACAACTATTACCGATACTGATTTTCTCCGTGCTCTACGAGTGCTACACCGACTACGTGCCGCCCCTTGAAACAAAGCGTTCACACCCTCCCCCGCCCTCTCCCTTCCATCACTTCCCACAGAAAAACGAAATAAACGTAAAAATAAATGTAAGCCTCAACGACATTGCTTCGTAAACACAAGCACAAAAAAATAAACCAAAACACTAAAACCATACCATTAATATGGTATACCATACCATGATATGCCCATATGCCATGACATGCTATACCATGTACCAAAATAGCACCCACCCATTCCCATTCTCACGATTCCGCCCCGTTCCGCGGATAGACACCTCGTCGGGGGAGGGGGCGGGTGGGGTGGGGGGGGGGGGGAAGAAAAAAGACGGAAAACAAAAACAACCACTCGATGAACGGGGAGAAAAACACTACAAAAAACACAAACAAAAAACCGAACCTGAAAAATTGAAAACAAAAATAAAACCACAAAACGAAAAACAGAAACCGACTATCAATATTAATAGATCATGTACCAGGGTATACACTACTAAACGTGACAAAAGACATGCCACACGAGAAAAGGATGCAGAGGGATACCTGGTAATGCCGCAACGTGATCTTTCTCCAAGCACAGAGGCATTTGATTCGTATCGTAGCGGTCGTTTTTTGTGCTCGAGGCCAGCCAGACAGCCTGCCTCGTGCCAGCTATACGTAGCTCTATCCGACCGCACCTTGCTCCTCACCGCGAACAATAGAAAAATCACGCGAAAAGGACACACACCACCTCCAGGCAAAAAAAAGAAGAAGACAAGAATTAGCCTCTAGGGAGCTAGCTCCCTCGAAAAGGAGGCCGCGCACCACGATGTCCGGAAAAGTATGGACCGTTTTGGCATTCATAATATCAATAGCACCCAAACGATTCTCAACACACCAGGACAGAGCGATGGGTACGCAACTTTCAATGCTACCTGGCAGGCTACGCAAAAAAGGCCCGAAAACATGGCCTTGAGACAGCAGCTCACTGGAGGAGAGGAAGGCCGCGGAGGGGGGGGCGGGGGGGGGGGGGGGGGCGTCTGTGCAACCAAAACGAAAATAAAACGAAACAAAAAAGTCTCGAGGAAAGAGGGAGCTAGCTCGAGAGAGAGGGGGCGCGTAAAAAAGGCGCTTTGGTGGTGAAACCCCAAGACCGAAAAAAAAAATACAATGGCGTCGCCTCGAGGGAGCTAGCTAACTGAGGGAGGTAGCTCACCGGGGGGGCTAGCTTTGTCTTAGCTCATTCCAGGGGGGTCGGGGGGGGGGGGGGGGGGGGGGGGGGGGCGGGGGGGGGGGGGGCTACGTACGGAACTGTAATACGTCAGATACGCATTGCGAGACCAACAAGACAGAAGAAAGAAAAAAAAAAAATCGACTCGAGAAAGCTTCGTACCGTGGCTCTCACTCGAAAGGGGGACCAGGTCGTGTAGTTTATACCCGTTACGCAACACTACACGGAATACGTGACGCAACGATAAGGTCGCATGGTCTCGGGCACTCCTTCAACACCACGGGAACAACAGGGCAGCGTGCATACAAGCCTTCCAAAAATATGAGCAACCACCAGCGGCGGGGGGGGGGGGAGGGCACAGGCCTTAGGCGGTGTCGCGTGCAGACCAGACGCGTATCCAAAGGCACATGTGCAAACCCATACCGCCTCGGAAAAACGCGCTGCACGAAAACCCGGTAAAAATCTCCGACAGCCCCTTGGGCAGGAGTATTTCCCAGATTCTGCGTGACCCAATACTCGCAGGGGGGGGGGGGGGGGGGGGGGGCAGATAATACTAGCCCCGTTAAAAAGATGCGCGCGGAACGCCACCTCGGAGAAAACGTGGGTAGAAAACCCGGGGACACCGTCCGGCAGGCCCCTTGCACAGCAGGAGTGTCGCCCCAGCCCCGCGTAAATTACGCTGGCAATAAGCAAGAGGTGCAGCAGCCAGAAGAAGCAGTGCAACAAGTACAAGGTGGTCCAATGTGCACCAAACGACGATCTCCTGTTCGGCTGTAAACACACGCGAACGCACAGGCTCGTGGAACTCATCAAAACGCACCACCTAGTAGTAGAGCACAAAATCTCCCCCGAATCCGTTGCCCCCCGCCCCCTCGCCCCCCCCGTTCCCCGCCTCCTCCTCGCCCTCCCCTTCCTAATCCCGCCCACACCACCGCCCCCCCCTCGCCCCTCCCACCCAAATTTCAGCGCCAATTCACTCGCACGTGCTAGCCCTCTCTCCCTCCCTCTCCCCCCCTCCCTCAATTTCCGGCCTAAAAAAAGTCCGTGCTCAATTCCGGCTGATGCAGCTGAAGAAAAGAATCCTAGCCCGCACGCGGCGGTCGACTCCACCTCGCCATCGCTGTCGTAATACACCTTCCCTTCGCCAGCCTCGGCCGGCAGGGGGTCCTTCCGCCCGAATCCCCCAGCGTGCCTTGGGGGGCGACATATTGCCGGACGGAGCCGGGGCGGCGCCGACGAGGAGCCCACGTCCCTCCCGCCAGGCTGGACGTGGCGGTGCACATGCTCGAGGCAGCGGTGGAAACAGAGCCCTTAGAGTGGTGAGAAGAGGAAATTGAGCCGTATTTTTCTTGTGGGAACCCCCCGGCGCGGAAGCGGAAGCGGAGGAGGAGGATGCTGCCGCGGCTGCTGCTGCTGCTGCCGCCGCGGCCGCCGACTGGCGCGAGTGGGTGTGCCGCAGCCGGCTGGGGATGGTGGGGTAGGCCGTCCATGATCTGCGCGCAGAACATGACGTTCTGCTTGCGGTCCCGACTCCATCAGCGCCTCCTCCGTCAGGAAACCCCCTGCTCACGAAACAAAATACAAAAATAAATCGCGGAGGACGGGGCGGGGGGGGTGACGCCCAGGTTGCGGTTGGCGCGCTGTGGTGGCGGCAGTAGTGGCAGCAGTTGGTGAGTCGGGCCGGCCCCAGCCGAACGGGAAATGACGTGGGGCTGGGTCGGGCTGGGCAGGTCTGGCGAACGGACGGGCTAGGATATCCTCACAATCGGAAGCGACGCTATGTACGGAAAACATGAGCCAAGCCAAGCCAAGCAAGCCAAGTCGACGCATACAGAGTCACTCATCCCGCGGATTCGGTGTACCATTTTGCCACCCAGAACCTCCCAACGTGCAAGAATAAACATACCCTGTAATGCATAACCGTCGCCCAAATGACAAGCGAGGCAACATGACCAGCCGCCGAAAACCCACACGCCGCGATGTACCACCGGTGTATGCGTGCTTGAATAGATTACCACGCAGCACACCAACTCCTTCCTCACCCCTGCCCCCCTGCCCCCCCCCCCCCCTCCCCCCCGTCCTCCCCCTCTTCGTTCCCCATGCCCGCCCCCCCCCCCCGGCCCCGCCTTCTTCCCCCCGCCCGCTGCCCCTCCCTAACCCCTATCCTTACAGCCGAACCTTGGCACACGTACGCACCTTGACCCCCATCTGGTGTACCGCCGAGATTACGTTGCTCGCATTCGCCTCGCAGTCGCGCTCGTCGGGAGGGGGGCACGCGGCCGTTGAGCAGCGCGCACCACGCTACCCCGTCCGCGAGCTCCACGCCGAACGACCACACCTGTCGATCGCTCCCTACAGCCTGAAGGTACTGGTTGAACCTATTGCGTACGCACGAGCAACATGTGGCACATCCAACGACGAATGAAAACAAATTTTAGTTCCAGTATGAATGAAGGTGCTGGTGGAGCCCTTTCTAGTAGTATAGGAACAAACGAAACAAAAAGGTGGTGGTTCCAGCAGCACTATTACGGGGGACCATAGTTAATGGGACCTATGATATACATAGAAACCTATATATTTAACCATTTTTACTAACAATATTTGGTCCTATTAACTATGGTCCCCCGTACTAGCCGTCGTTAGGATAGCATGGGTATGATAGGAGCTCGCCCAGCAGGAGGGTATTTGAATTGGTTGATGTAGAGAATTCGGAGAATCGCACGTACCACTTCTTACTGTAGTCCGAAACGGAGCATAAGTCCCCGTGTGGGCTCTCCAAATATTTCTACACCTCAGACAGATCATCCATCATACAGATCATCTACATAACCATCTACAGATAGCGTATATCATACATGTCATCCAGCTCATCTGCAGATCATCTACAGAACATCTCCAGCTCATCTACAGATCATCTACAGACCATACATAATCATCCACAGATCATACCGATCATACAGCACATTTCCACAGCTCATGATCCACATCTCTCAAGACAGCTCTACTCCCGATGTTGCATGATCTACATCTACAGCAGCAGCTCTTGCTGCCGGGTGTACAATCCGCACGAAACGTATACAAACATGTGAACACCTTTCCTGGGTTTGGATCTATCTGAAACCCACGACATTTCCACGAGTCCCGCACAACCTTACTACGGCAGGTGGGAGGAACTAGATCATCTACAATACACAGATCAGATAGATCATGACGCGTCCGCGAGTTGTGAGTGTCTTGCCTCCCGCTGGGAGGGGTCCAAGCAAGCACCCTTTTCTTTTGGTGTGGCGTAAACTAGAAACTCGTAATCGCTCGTAAAAGCACCAAAATACCCCACGCCCCCAAGCTCAAGGAAAGGGGTACAAACAGCAGTACCCCCTAATTTTTTTTGGCCTGGTGTAAATGAGAAACAGGGTGCCCGAAATAAAGCTGGGCACAACAAACCAGGCACCCCCCCCCCCCCCCCCCCCCCCCCCCTCTCGCCCGCTCCATTCGTAAAGCGATCGCTAAGCGAGAGCGGGAAGACACGCCAAAAATCGCCAATTCAAGGGCCCGCTCACCAGCGCGAAAGGACCACCTCCTCCTGTCCCGGCTTGCCGAGGTGCTTCGCCGCCTCCTCCGCCGTAAAGAGCCCTACACAGGTCGAAAAACAAAAACGCGGCGAATTATGTGAGAGGATCGAACAACAGGGCACAGGGGAACCCTCGATAAAACTACGAAGCAAGCAAGCAAAGCAAAGCAAGGAAGCAAGGAGGCCAGGAGGCCAGGCCAGAGCCAGGAGGCCAGGAGGCAAGCAGGCAAGCAGGCAAGCAGGCAAGCAGGCAAGCAGGCAAGCAGGCAAGCAGGCAAGCAGGCAAGCAGGCAAGCAGGCAAGCAGGCAAGCAGGCAAGCAGGCAAGCAGGCAAGCAGGCAAGCAGGCAAGCAGGCAAGCAGGCAAGCAGGCAAGCAGGCAAGCAGGCAAGCACGCAAGCAGGCAAGCAGGCAAGCAGGCAAGCAAGCAAGCAAGAAGTAGAACCGTACGAACCCTATCCGCCCACCCACCACCCACCACCCACCCACCCATCTGCGCCCCTGGCTCATGGCCACACCGACTGCCTTATCTAGAGGACCACCAAACACTCATACCACCTTCCCCCCCCCCCCCATCTCTGTCTCTCTCGCTCTCACCTGCCAACTCCGGACGCTCGTCGATGTTGATCTTCTGCAAGATTACAAGCCGGATTAGCTGCCACCCCACTCCCAGAATGACAGGTCTGAACGCAGAAGCAGAGGGAGGCGCGAAGAAGGGGAGGAAAAGGAGGAGCACCGAGATGAACATCAAGCGAACGCATGGCGAGGAATAACATCCACAGTATACACAGCCCAAAACACTACTACGGGGGACCATAATAAATGGGACCTACGGTACACACAAACCTACCAGGTATATATTCACCTGTTTTTACTATTACGGGGGACCGTAGTTAACAGGACCTATGTTATACATAAACACCTATATATTTAAACATTTTTACTAACATTTTTTGGTCCTGTTAACTATGGCCCCCCCGTAATAACAATATTTGGTTCTATTTACTATGCCCCCCCCCGTAATAAACGCAAAAAAAAAACCAGCGAGGCACAGAACCCAGTAGAGCCATTCTTCAGCAGTAGCCGTACATCGCACGAGTTGTGGTCTCTCGGAACGCGCTGTCGTCTGTGAAATTTTGCGCTTTCTTCATGTATATACCTACTGTGATGGCATGCCTGCCATTGAATCCCGAGCCAATCTCGAGGTCCTTGCAAACCCATGAGGGACTACTTGTAACTATTAATACTGCGAATGAGCACCTCCCGCTGTTCGCTCCTATATACCTTCCCTCGCCCAAGTATTCGACTTTTCCCCACCTCAGATAGATCATGACAACGTACAGATCATGTACAGATCGTCGATTCCCCGCTTGACTGATCTACATATTTTCAGGAGGGAAGATCTAATTTTGATATGCAGGATCTACATACAGTAGTAGCTCGTGTTGGCCAAATCATCTACAGATCGTCGATTCTCCGCTTAAATGACTACCTGGTAGATATTTTCAGGAGGACAGATAGAATTATCATCTGCAGGATCTACAGTAGCTCGTGTTGGCCGTGTGGGGCCCCGTACATACAATCTGCATCATCTACTTTAAGCACGTGTTGACTGGGATGGACAATGTGCCATATATGCAGCAGCCTGCACAACCTCTCTATGAACCGCAGGCGAGGAACTAGATGATCTACCGATAGATAGAAATATCATCTATCTTTTCGTTGGCCCAACATATCGGGGGGATGTTTCGTTGGAGAACAAACACCACCAGCACAAAATACGAAAACACAAAATACAGCAAATCTGGATCGAATCGAAAGTACGTCGGAATCCGAACCAGCATGCCAATCGTATACCTGTACATGGAAGAAAACGAGGACCACCAAAAAGCCCGGACATAAAAATCTCACCTCCGCTCAGCGACTGCCTGCCACTACGCCTATTCTTTTTCTAGACAACGCGTCATAACATGTATTTCGGTACCGTCTTTATCTGTGTCAGGTATATACTGCTGTACCGTAACATGTGCCAGGCAACGTATTATGTGCCAGGTAACGTATATATCATGTGCCAGGTAACGTATATATCATGTGCCAGGTAACGTATATATCAAGTGCCAGGTAACGTATTATGTGCCAGGTACCGTATTATGTGTCAGATACCGTATTCTGTGTCAGGTACCGTATTATGTGCCAGGTACCGTATTATATGCCAGGTACCGTTTGTTGTTGTTGTTGTTGTTGTTGTTGTTTTTCCGACATTAACTCTCTGACGAATGAGTCCGTGTGGTCACACAAAGGTGCTGGAGCCGTAGGGAGATCCGAAAAACCATAAAAATCGAAATTCGGCTGCCGTACTATGTGCCAGGTACCGTATTATGTGTCAGGTACCGTATTATGATCCAGGTAACGTATTATGTGCCAGATACTGCTGTCTCATACCACCCCACCAGGTATGCCATGCTGAACGACGGACATTTGATACGAAAAGCGAAAACACTACCACTCTGTACCGAAATATAGGAAACATTTCTACACTAGTATTCAATACAAACGGTCCTTAAATTTACGGACACAGCGGTATGCCGTATGCTTCGAAGTACTCCGTATAGGGCGAGCGCCACCAACCAGCAAGGAGGGGCGGTTTCCGTTATACATCCACCCACCCAGCCAACCACCCCCCAAACCACCCACCCAGCCATCAACCTAGTAATCCCAGATCCACCCTGAAGCACCACCCCATGTCGACTCCTAGACCCCTCCACGCAGCTACGCAAAAACACCAACCCAAACCACCCTTCTGCCAATTCATTCATCAATATATGACCCAACCGCAGACGCATTAACCCTTTAGGTGCCGCAGTCCCGTTTTGGGACAAACCACTCTAATTCAAAGTGTTCGTCCCCCAAAAACGGGGCTGCGGTCCTAGAAGGGTTAATCCATCTACCGGAAACCAAGGACGTGAGAGGAGAGAGCGCTTTCACCCCTTGACAAGACAGCAACTTTTGCTTTGCCTTGCCTTGCCTTGCTTGACATGCCTTGACCGACACAAAACTACCAGGTTTTGCTGTTGAACCTTCGGCCCTAACTACAGCAAGCCCTCGTTAAGGGAACGTTTTTGCTTTGCTTCACATGTTTCCCGACATTTTCCGCCCGCAGCACCTACCCACCTACACCTTGAGCCATGCCAGCATATAGTGCCATGGCCCGCAGACCCACTCTTCTTTTTCACTCTTCCCAGATGCCCCCAAACACCCACCCACTCAACCCCGGCCCGCCCGCCAGACCCTCACCCCCCCCTCCCCAACCGACCCACTCACCGACCCCAAAGCTAAAGGCCCATTCTCATCGGAGAGCATTTTTTCCATAATTTCCAAAGTTTGGAAATAATCGGAGATATGTATCATAATACGGAGGCGTTCTGTCAATATTCGTGAAATTCTCCAGAGCAAAAAGATCAAGCTCGTTAAATGTACATATCTGGAAAAAAAAAAACCCAGGAAAGTATAGAAGATTTGAAAAATTGCGCGCGAAAAAAATGTCGAAAATATGAGGAAAAATCTCTCTCCGATAAGGGCCCTAAGCTTGGCTGGCATTGATGTTACGGTTGGAAAAAACAGGTCCTCAGGCAATGTACAGCTAGTGCGTGCTCCAATGTTTGTCTTACGTCATCCCCCAACCAAGCAGACGCCAAGGCCGTAATCATCATATATAGTTTGTCATCCCCCGGTACAGTACGGTCATACGACTACGGCCATGCATGACAAGGAGTCCCCCCCCCCCCCCCCCCGCCCCTCCGCTGCCCCCGATGGAAGTGGCCACACCGAAAAACAAACGAACTCATTGAAGCTGTCGTCCATATGCAAGTCCGCCTCACAAGCGATCCTTCATAGGCTGCAGCTCACCCTTCATGCGACTCGCCGAACACCTCACGGCACTTCCTTTCGCGCTTGGTGCAAGCGATGTTCATGCTTTGTCGGTGAAAACCCGACGTGCTCCGTCCGTCCCGGCATTGTACGTTAGGGGTGCGAGGGTCTGTGGTCGTACGACTACGGCCATGCATGATATCGATGACACCCCTCCCCCCCCGCTCCGCCCCGCCTCCCCCCCGCCATCCCAAGTATCCCAAGTACCAAAAGGGAAGATCAAGATAGCACTCTCGCCGGGAATACACCTGGTCAATCCCATCTATGCCAATCGATTCCACAAACACTGTCACGGGGGACCATAGCTGCAGGACCGACGGAACACAACCAAAAACCTTCATACCAGGTATATAATACGTACCAGGTATACCCTATACCTGGTATATGTTTCCCTCTTTTCACTTACAATAATTGGTCCTATTTACTCTAGGTTCTCCGTAATAGATACCAGGGTAGCGGGCAACCGGTGCTACTCAAAGCGGCACTATAGAGGGACCACTACTACAGTAATACGACAATTGTATGGTAAAATACAAGCAGCAGATAATTATAGCTGCCGTATACACTTGCAAAAACAGGGTATTTGTAGTCGTCGTCAACTTGTGTGCGTTGGGTGGACACTGCCGCTGCTGTACGAGTACGTGGTAGAAGTCACGCGGCGGTCGTTTCGTTCCTTGAAAAAAAAACCCAGGTAGACTCCAGCTTCAGCCGGCTTTGGCTCCCAATTTTTAGTGCGGTGTGATGTAAACAAAATATAAAAAAAGTAGAAGCTCGCAGTCGCTTGGAATATAAGGATTGTTTTGGATTAAAAAGTAAGAACACAACTGTTCATTATACAACTATTTCGAGACAGAGTGCTTGTTGCCTGGTACCACAAACAACAAACAGCTACGCTAGCTGCTCGCTGCAACAGCCGCAACAAGCAGAACGAAATGGAGAGGTTCAACCGTTGTCCATGCACACGATATTCACAATGCTCGCATGTTACAAAAAAAAAAGGGGGACGAAAAAAAAGGGGGACGAAAAAAAAGAAGAAAATGAAGCTGTGAGACCTGTGCCAATGGAAACGCGAAGTCCAAAAGTTTTTTTTCAAACATATTGCTTTCGAAGCGACAGCCGAAAATTTCCTCGCACCGCCGCTGTGGGAAAAAAGAGAAAACAGGTTCGTTTTTTTTCTTTTTTTCCCCCCAACGCCTGCAGGCGGCGCAATGTGTTTTTTCTGCTTGCAAATTGTCAACACGCTGATAGAAACCAGCTCGTGCGACGATCGACGCTCGATCTCAACGTAGACTCAGCCCACGGCCAACCCGCTCCGTGTGTCCGGCAAGGCCAACGAATATAGATGACGGCCTCGAAGATATCAGGTGGATCCATGGTCTATAGGTAGGGGGCGAGAGCTTGCCGGCGGCGTCCTACGGTATCCTCCCAAAACCTGAAGAAAAGTCTATTTTTTTGTGCACACCAGCGCCCAAATGTTTTTATATCATGCGCCTGGTCAGCTCCTGCCACATGAACACCGGGCATGGTGTGAAGACGGTGACCCTAGGGTGGGTCGGAGCCCCTAACGAGCGCACTCTGTTCAGAATTCACGACGCCGTCGTTGGTTTTGTCGATCGATGTCTGTCAAGGACTCGGAATCTCGCCGCTTCGAACCAAAGATCGGCCTGAGTTTTCCTCCAGCCGATGTTGGCCCAACATCGGCTTCCCAGATTTGCTTTTTTCGGGCTTTTCAAAAAAAATTGGAACTTTTTTTTTTCCTAATCGTGCCAACAGGAAGAAGCGTGTTCTAAAAGTTTCGGAGGGTATCTTTGAAATTCAAACCTTTTATTGATACTTCGCCTTCCCATTGGCATAGGTCTGAGATCGAAAAATATCAAGTGCTCGCAACTCACGTACGTATTCACAACCTTCATGTGATATTAACCCCTCTAGAACCGCAGTCCCGTTTTGGGAACAAACTGCTTGCAATTTGAGTGCTTTGTCCCCAAAGCGGGACTGCAGTTCTAAAAGTTCGATCGTGCGTTCTACGAGGCGTGCACCTGGTAGCTTTTTAGAGTTGTTCGAAAGCAATGAATGCGTAACATCGTACAGCAGTATATAGGGAGCCAGGCCCCTTAGAGGGACTCTATCGACAGCAGTGCGCTCGAGATTGGAGGTCCCTTGTATACCGTAGCGTAGTCCCTTCCCTCATCAGAGTTGATGCAGGCCCCGTGGCCCCTTTTCGAATTATATTAGTCCCGTTTTGGGGACCAACAACTCAATAACTCAATTTCTACAAGTAGTTTGCCCTCAAAACGGGACTGCAGCACTAAAAAGGGGTTGGAGCGAGACGCGAGCAAAAATGGTGGGCAGAAAATTTGAGGTCCCGATTGTACTCGCACCGTTTTGCCTTTTTACTATGTCACGGGGGACGATGGTTGATAGGACCTACGGTAAACGCAAAAGCCTACATATTTAACTATTTTCACCAACAATATTTGGTCCTATTTAATATGACCCCCCGTAAAATACCAGGTACAAGTGCAGCAATGAGTAGTGTTATTAATAATAGGACTGCAGTCCCGGTCTGGGGACAAAACCACTCAAGTTCAACATTTCAGCAGTAGGCAGTCTGTTCCCAAAACGGACTGAAGTACTGAAAGTTGGAAGTTGCTGTTAATATGATACCTGATGTACTAAAATAGCCTACGTACCAGAGTGCAGTTTTTTTTTTTTGCGGTTGTCGAACCGTTGAGAACAGGTTACCCACCCCTTCCCCCCTCCCTCCCCCCCCACCCGGAAATAGAAAATATCTGGTATGATAGGTATGATACCTGGTCGTGCCCATATCTACTACACCTGTGGGGGGGGAATGATACCCATTTGAAAAATATTGTTGTTGGAGCGTTGGAGTGTTGTTTTGCTGGTTCGCATTGTTTCTTTTTTTTATGCTCTACTAATCGGCGAACGGCAAAATAAATAAAGCTTATATACAGCAGTCAGTAGGCTCACCGCACTTCAACGTACATATTTTATGTACCAGGTATACAGCAGTAGTATTAATAGTACCGGTGATTACCCAGCCCAGGGTAGTCCTTTGTGACACTCTCCCCCCTCTGAACGGCGGGATATTTTGGGGCGTCGGTACCGTATACGGCCGTGCGCTGGCCTCCCCGCTCCCTTTCAATATCTGGGGAACCAGGGAGGTATATTTGTTCAGGGACGCACGCGCGAGCGCTTCTACGTATAAAAAAAAAACGTTCGAGGTGAGATTCGAACCCGTGACCTGGACGACGACGTCAAAGTATAATGTGAACATGCTACCCCTGAGCTACAGCAGCAGTAAAGGGGTAAAATATCGATCGATTTACCCAGCCTAGGGTAAAATCCGTACAACAGGTCCCTCCATAGTGCCGGTATACTCGAAGCCTATGTATATATGCGCCAGCCAACAATATCGGCAATATACAAGTATGCAGCGGCAACTGGCACTATATATTCCGCACATTGCTACTCTGGTCAATCCCGTCTGATGTGCCAAGCGATTCCACAGGCACTGTAAGTGGGCAACCGGCAATATTAGTACTCGACCGGCACTATGGCGGGGCCGCGACTCCCCAACCCGCCGTGACCTCCGACGCGGGGAACTTGATGTCGTTTTTATGTCGTCAATACAACAAAATAAACGGACCTGAACTTCAATTAAACTAATTCGTACTGAAAATAGAAAATGGACTGAAATACGTACCTGGTATATATTTTCCGTCCTCGGGCACACGAAATTGTTGTTGCTGTTTGTTTTTTGGTCGGTGGGTGAGCTCGCGCAAGTCCCACACTACCCGGGAGAGATGACTAGAGCTCCCGGGTGGCTATCTATCTCCACCGCACCTGCCCCTCTCGGGGGTCAGTCAGGTCGGGTCAACGTGCCCAAGCGCCAGTAGCAACAGCAGCAGCAGGCTGTGCTGATGTTGCAACGGGAGCTACAGGTTAGATTGACACACGACACGAGATTGGAACGTGGAAGTGTGGCGAGCTCAACCCTTTTAGGACTGCAGTCTCCTTTTCGGGACAATTGGGGGCAAATTACTTGGAATTTGAGTGGTTTGTCCCCAAAACGGGAATGGAGTTCCAAGGGGGTTGAGCCTTTTAGAACCGCAGCCTCGTTTTGGAGACAAACCACTCAAATTTCAAGTAGTTTGTCCCCAAAACGGGCCTCTGCGGTTCTAAAGGAGTTTTAAGCTTTATTTTTACCAATCCGCCGGAGGATAAAAAAATAATAATAATAAAAAAAAGTAAAAAATCACTCCGATTTCACGTTTCAGCCTACGCGAGTCGACGCGCGAGGGAAAGAAGAAGAAAAGGCTCAAGTCTTCCCGCGAAGAATCATGCAACACTGATTGGCACGAACGGAAACCGTCGTGGCGAGGTAGGCGGGAGCAGGACCTGCTACGTGACCCCCCGGATCTGAGCTGTTACGGGGGACTCTAGTTAACAGGACCTATGGTATATATAAAAAACCTATATATTCAACCATTTTTACTAACAATATTTGGTCCTATTAACTATGGTCCTCCGTAATATATACATGCGACTATTACCATTAATACTGTATTACGGAGGACCATACCAGGTATCAAATAGGACCTACGGTACACACAAACATCTACCTGGTATATATTCAACTTTTTTTACTAGTATTAATAACAATATTTGGTCCTACCAGTATCTACTATGGTCCCCCGTAATAGTAGGTGGGCTGCACGGAGAGGGAAAAGAGGGGCGGAGAGAATGAAGGAAACACAAGAAAGAAAAAAATAATAAAACAAAATCATAAAATAAAATAAAACAACTCGTGGGAGATATCCACCGTCACACACAGCGGCCTCCCGAGGCAGGAGGGGCAAGCCGTGTGCGCCGCGTGCCATGCGGTGACAGGTCACAGGTCAACAGGTGGTGTCTTCTCTTATCCACCCCCCCCAAAATGTACCGGTACTTGCCTTTGGTTTTCGCGGGTATCGCCCATACACATGTAATACTTATTGACGATAGTACTATCGACTGCTGTTCGTCGGTTTTCTCGTCGAATCTTATTTTTGTCAACGCGAGCAGAGTAGCCTGCCATTTACTTGCTGCTGGATGACGTACTTGGCCATTAATTCTTTATTTAGCGTGTACCTGGTACCTGGTAATTTTGATATTTTGAAATGAACGATATCCTACCCCCCCCCCGGCTACGACTGCTGTCGTCTATACTGCTGCTGTATATACTTCGATGCATACCGGTACAGCAGCATACCACTGCCAGCATCTACTGTTGTTGTTGTTGTTGTAATTCAATGCAGTCCGTGGTCGCAGGACAGGCTCCAATAACTCTGGAGTGGAAGAAATACCTCAAGTAAAAACAGAGTCAAAAACAAAAAACTGTACTACTGCTGTGCAGCATACCATCACCACCACCAGCTCGGAAGCAGACCACATGCGCTGTACTGCTGTACCGTACCATGTTCAACGTACGGACATCCGAGAGGACCTCATTACAGGCAGTTATTAATAGTACACAAATTGCATCACCTATACTGCTGTTTCTTGTGAGTACGTACTTGAAGTATACCTGGTATATTTTTACTTTTTTCCTCCGGTAGGTGTTCTTCCACCTTGGAGCCTGTCCCGTGACCACGGACTGCTAAATATCTTGGGGGGCTGGGCTGTGAATCGGTTGTGCTCACTGCGATTCAAAACATCGGTTTCCGGCGCAGACGATATATATGTCCGATATATATCGGGCGAATCCGGCCTGTGAGTGAATCCTTGTTTTGCGATAAATGTGAGTGAACCCTAACGTGCAGCAGTTCGTCATGCATATATCGAGACGACGATGTTTTACCGATATTTTGGCGGGTAAAAAACATGGCCCCGATTTGCCGATTCTGACTCCGATTCCGATTTTAAATCGCTCGGACTGGTTGGGTGGATCGGCTCCCATTCGCAGGCCCCACGATTTTCGGCGGTGCGTTCGTGTGCAGAGAAAAAACAACAGCAGCACCCTACCCTGCGTACGCCTCGAAGATATGAGAGCACACGCTTCGAACGAAGGAGAAAGAAGAGAGGGGCACAGGGGGTTCCTGGGCTATAATATCGCTTTGCCCCCACTTTGACGAAAAGGACCGCCGCGCATTGGGTTGATCAAAATCAGGCGTCTCAGCGACTGCTGCAGGCAGGCTCCACCAAAAGGTTGCACAGATCAGATATTACGGGGGGCCATCACACGCAGCTTGCAAAGAAAGGTTTGTACATTCAGTAGATGCGTTTCGACTACGAATTTTTCGACCTCACAGCAGCAGCAGCAGCAGCAGCAGCAGCTGAGGTGTCCTTTTATTAATACCTGGTAGTACGTATGTAAGGGAAAATTACATGGTCTTGGTTGTATGGATTGACCGCTTTATGTACCGGCAGGAACACGCGCGATCCAACTGCTGCTGTCACACGCAGCTTGCAAAGCATGAGTTTCCGGCCATTTTTTTTTCAAGGGTTGGTGAGTTGTATTGGGTAGGGTGTATCACATAAATACCGGTATCATACGGTATTTCATCCGGGGTGTTTTTGGTGGGGAGCCGTTCCGAACTTGGGGTACAGCAATGCCGGTAATGAGGTCGTACCGAACTCGAGCCAACTACTGCTGTCGGGTACCGCGACCGTTCGGGACTCGAACTGGTCTCCTGAACGGTCCATGCATGATTCACCCGAGGGTATCGTATGCTCTTGACCCAAAATAAAAATGGCTGTTTGTGTCTGGAACCCTTTTAGAACCGCAGTCCCGTTTTGGGGACAAACCACTCACACCACAAGTAGTTTGTTCTGATATCGAGACTGCAGTACTAAAAGGGTTACTATTTAATCTATTACGGGGGACCATAGTAGATAGGATCTACGGTACACACAAAAAACTATATATTTACCTATTTTCTACGAACAACATTTGGTCCAATTTGCTTTGGTGCCCCCGTAACAGACAGATCCTTCTGTAGGGGTAGATGTGTTAAAATGCGACTAGAAGCAGTAGCACCCCCTCTTCTGTCTGCAAATGTAACGACCGTTTGGATATCTTAACGAACGGTCCTCGCAATTACCCCGAGGGTATCACATACCCATCCCCTCTGTCCGGATATGTATTGACATTTTTGAGTATTCACTCAACCCTTTTAGTACTGCAGTCCCGTTTTGGGGACAAACTACTTAAATTTTGGGGGGTTTGTCCCCAAAACGGGACTGCAGTCCTACTGCAAGAGGGAAAAGTTCCTTCCATTTCCGGACATTGCTGTCACATACATTTTTTTTTCAAAGAAAAACTCGCCGTCGTATTTGCACGGAGTTGCACCAGGTCGCTATCCATAGCAACTCGGGGAGCAGGTAATTTTGTAACTGTCGTCAACTTGTGTGCGTTGGATCCAGGTCGGTCGGTCGGTCGGTCGGTCGGTCGGTCGCTGCATCCATCTCTCGAAGACAAAGGAACCATTTGAAAAATAAAATCTCACCGGTTTCCCTGGACGAAATCCTCGGCGCCCACAAACCCGAGCCGCAAGCCTTCGATGTTCTTGCAACCCTCGAGGGCATCGTTCAAGACTGCAAAGTGCTGGATCGTCAGGTGCCGCACGCTCACCCCCAGAGGCTTCCTCGCGCGCCGCCGCAAGAAGGCGAGGTCCACGGCCCCCTCGCACGCCGCGTCGACGAGGACTATGAGCAGCCGCCCGTCCCCCCACGCGTCGAAGAACGCGTCCGGGTTGCTTCCGTCCACCGGCAGGAGGGACGCTAGGAGCGGCTCGTCCTTGAACCGCGCGTTGATGAAGGTCGCGAGTTGAACCGTCTGGTGGTGGTAGAGAGGAGGGGGTAGGGGGTAGGGGTGAGGGGTGAGGGATGGATGGATGGGTGGGTGGGTGGGTGGGTGGGTGGGTAGGTGTGATCCAGTAGTATAGCTCATGTTGCCTGGTGGGAGCCATCAAAATCTGCGACAGTTTTTAGGGGCATGTTTTCCGCTGGGTCGGATCTGCACCACACAGATCCTGCACAATACCTTTTTATCACACCGGCAGGTTAACATCTACGGTAGATAAAATCTAGATGATCCATCTTTAGACAAGAGCATGGTCTGTCCCATGCGCGGAAGTAAAAGTGCTCGTTTTGGATTGCGATGGAGACTGTCTCTGCTGGCGATCCGCTTGCTTGGATCGCTCGCTCATCACTCTAGAAACCCCCTTTCGGTAAGATCGGTCGTGATGTCACCAGCGGTATTTGCACAGCTCTGTAACCATCGTCGAAAGAAGACAGGGGCAATGGGCCGGGCAAGGCCTCCGAGCAGCGATGGCCGCCAAGTGCATATCGTAGGGCATGCATGCGACTGTTGGATGGGTTTTCAACCACCTTTATAAGCGCGCCAAATGCCCACCGCTGTTCTGTAACAGAGGGCCAGATCTAATAATCAGAACCCACAATATACCCAAATACAATGTATCCCAGTAACTGAGGCGTCTTTCATCCTCTCACGTAACATATGCCCAAAAAACGTTACCACTCGGCGCAAAAATATTAGGACCGTTTGTACACTTAACATTCAATCAAAACGGTCCTAATAGTTAGCGCAGAGAGATATGTTGCATCGCCACTCCTATGCTGTAAGAGATGAACCTCCTCCCTATATTCAAATTTTCGTCTCTGGTGAGTGAGCTAAGCGCCCCCCGCCCCCCCCCCCCCCCCCCCCCCCCCCCCCAAAAGCGAACAAGCCACACTCTGCCCTACAGGGTAAACGCCTGAGGCCGAGATACCAACCAGCAAAGCGAGAATACCTACAGTAGTAATACTACTATTCCTACTACTGCACTACAGACGAGCTTTTGGTTGAGTCAGAGCCCCTCAGAGCCCAACAACGGCAACCATGTGGGAACATACGAATCAGAACCAAAAATGGCGTGGGAACACCGGGGGTTCAGATTCTTACTACACAAGCCCACCCGTAACAGTGAGGGTAGTATGTAGAGCTGTCACTGTCAACCCTGTCAGGGCTGCAGTCCCGTTTCGCGGACAAACCACTCAAAATTCCAAGGAGTTCGTCCCCGAAACGGGACTGCAGTCCTAGAAGGGTCGATGGGAACTCGTGCAGCAGGGTGTTTGTAACTAGTTGTCAACTGGTGTGCCAAGTCGGCGGAAGGTATATATATATAAACCGACCAGGCTGCTACTGTTGCTGTGTGTGACATGAAATATTTTTATTAACTGTCGAGTTGGGGGTCTGTCTCGATTTTCAAGGGAGCGTCAAGGCGGAGGAGCGGACGCTTCGGGCAACTCGAAGGGGCGGCCCCTCTTTCTTTGTTGTCACCAAAACTAGAAACTCGCGTTCGTTCGTAATACACCACTCTGGGCGTAAATATTATAAGGACCGTTGGGACATACCATTCTGGGCGTAAATACAAGGACCGTGGGAACATATCACTCTGGGCGTAAATACAAGGACCGTTGGAACATACCACTCTGGGCGTAAATACAAGGACCGTGGGAACATATCACTCTGGGCGTAAATACAAGGACCGTGGGAACATATCACTCTGGGCGTAAATACAAGGACCGTTGGAACATACCACTCTGGGCGTAAATACAAGGACCGTGGGAACATATCACTCTGGGCGTAAATACAAGGACCGTTGGAATATACCACTCTGGGCGTTAATATAAGGACCGTTGGAATATGCCACTCTGGGCGTAAGTAGAAGGACCGTTGGTCTTCATATTAACGACTAAACGTTCAATAAATTTCCGCTCCGAGTGGTATACTCGGTACATACCTGGTGATTACTTTGGGTTTTCTGAGAGAGTAAAAAAAAAAAGACAATCAACAAGCGCATGGCGGCTTACCAGGTACCTGGTACACAGCACAAGCCTTGGCCACACGAAGGGGGCTGGGCTGTTGTGGGCTGGGATGGCGCGCGCGCGGGAGGGGTGGGTACCTTTAGCACCCGAACCCCACACCACAGCGCAACAGGAGCTGCGCGACAATGGGGCGCAGCATGATACACTACTCGGACGGGCTGGGCTGCCTGCTGCGCGCCCGCGTTCATGCTATTTGGCCTGAATACGGTATAGCGACGTAAAAAAACGGCAAAGTACGTACTGGTAGTGCGGTCATATCAAGCGTCTATTAATATCAATCATAGGAAAAAGAGCGTGCACCATCACGAGTATCTCAACATCATGACGTGCGTGTGCGTCTGTCTTGCAGCTCCTGTTACTGCAGTTCGGACTTCTGTCGCACACCCTATGCACGTTTTGGGGCGCTTGGTGTCGCAGTTGATGGATACTAGTTTTTCAGAATTTGTTTCGACACATTTTTCCTCCGAGGCCCCAAAAGGGTTCAAACGCTATTCATAGAGCTAGTGTTGGGTATCATATCGAAAGTTTCGATATATGATATCGAAATGTTATGCCAAATTTCTGACTTACTGGTACCTCTGGTGTAATATGTACAGCAGCAGCAGGTACCTTTGATTGCTTCCTTTCGTTTCTCTATTTCATCGAATGTGTATGTCGTGCCTGTCTAGTATGATGACATGGCATTGCATTGCCCACTGCTGTGCTTACTGCATACCCGGTACGTGACAACGTAGTATCTCTGTGGCGCAGCTTTGTGACGTGACCACAGAACTTGTATCTCTTCTAGGGTTGAAGAATCGGCACGGACACTGGTTGTGCTGGATGTCGACGGGTAGAAAGAACGGTGTAATGTGAAGAACACACACACCGTTTGTATAAGCGCTGTATCTGTTAATAGTAGGAGCCATATCCAAAAGACGTGAAATTCCACGTACATCTGTCGTTTTTAGCGGCCTGCAACCCCCAACTAGTAACACACCAGGCGACAAAAAACGCCGAGCGCGTTGCGTGGAAACCCAAGCCTATAATTCTAAGTATAGATAACGAAACTAGGCCTAATCTTCTAAGACGAGCGAAGCGAGCCGTAAGTCGGACTGGGAAATCGAGCGTAGCGAGGTATTAAGACGGCCGCAGGCCGAATTTTTTTCGACTAAGTCGCGCGAATTTCAATCGTCTTAATCCATATTTTGCGTCTTAGCGCGTCTTGGACTCGTCTTAGCGCGTCTTAGACTCGTCTTAGCGCGCCTTAGACACGTCTTGGCACGTCTTAGATTCGTCTTGGCACGTCCTAGGTTCGTATATAGGCACGTCTAAGCTCTTGGCAGTACTAAAGCAAGAATTATGTCGAAAACTAACAGTTAGCTACTTCAACGAGGCACGGGTACAGCAATACAGCAACCACACAACAACGTAGAGCGCCAGGAAATACGGCAATAATCCAAGTATCATCAAGCTACGGGGACCTGATAAGTGCGATTATTACGTATAATGATGGCCGAACAGTATTATTACGTACCCGGTACTCCTACGTAGTAGTTCCTTGTTTTTATTGGCATTTGGCGTCACGCACAGCAGTACATCATTGGATACCAGGTATCTATATATTATATGTGTATTTGTTTGTACATTTTCCTTCGTACATACGTGCCCATATTCGAAGTGAAAGCTCCGAAATCGCATTGCGAATAGAAGGCACCAGGTATCTGGTTTTATTGCGTCGTTTGTTTTCTACGAGGACGAATATCATACCGTCAGCAGCCGTGGATACCAACAAACTCAGATATATATTTTTCACGTATTAATAGTGTTAATGGTAGTATTATTACCTACGAAGCCACCAACGGAAAACAGAAAGTATTAAGAGATAACTGCAGTATTTGTCCTAAACGATGTCGTTCAAAGAACGACACGTTGCTACCGGTGGTGGTGATGCATCCGCGGTGTAAGCATACCAACGGATTTTGCGCAAACCACTACTAATATTATAACAATAGTAACTGCCCTGCCCACCGAACACAGAAAGAGAGCAGTTGTTGTCCTATGTTGGGCGTCCCAAATAAGGCATTATGTCACCTATAGTATTATACTGATGTACCACGGTATATAGCAATAATCGCAAAAAAACAGAGAAAACGAACAGCAGGAGAGTAGTCGCCCTAAGGTATACCATCAGGATGCAATTCTGTTTTTGCAATACCAAGTACCAGTATATATTACGACGTTAACAACCAACACAACTTGAAACAAAAAACAGAGGTATAGGTAGCAGTATTCCTCAGGTAGTATGTCGAAATAAATTGGAGTGGACCTTCCCCCAACCCAACTGCCAAGTGGGGAGAGAGGATACAGATGATGTTTTGTTTTTCATTTCAAAAAAACTAATAAGGCCATCCTCGAAAATACGGAGAACCGGGTTCGATGTCCCCGGAGCCAGGGAAGAGCGCATGGAGGCCCGAAAAAAGAAGGTTCGAAAGAAGCAAGTTGAAGCTGTCGATTTATCTGCCGTCCTCGCTGTGTTTCCACCTATTTCCACAGCTCGTTGTGGTCGTGTCGACCCCCTAAGACGCCTCGACCGGCGTCTTGTGCATTGTAAGACGAATATAAGACGTGCTAAGACGAACCTAAACGTGCCAAGACGAATGTAAGACGCGCCAAGACGCGATATAGCGAGTAAGACGGGCCTCTCTCTGAGAAACGGATCAAGACGTCTCGTGTTTTCACCGACCGGACAGGCATTGCTTGCTCCAAGCGCGAAGCGCCGTGAGGTGTCCGGCGAGTCGCATGAAGGGGTGGGCTGCATCCTACTAAGAACCACCTTGTGAGGCGGATTTACTTGCATAAGGACGACAGCTTCAATGAGTTAATTTCATTTCCTGAATAGCCACTTCCAGAGACAGCACGGAAGACACGCGTATCGTGGTGGTCACTATCAACTATGCTGTGTAAACATGGGGGGTATGCATGTTCTTGGGGTTCACCGTGGATTCTGATTACTACATACGGCCCCGCGAAATAACAACGGCGATGGATACAGTCAGTAGGGGCTGCTGAAAGCTGCGAGTCGTCAAACGACCGAGGCGCCGTCACGCAGCAGCAGGATGGGCGGAGCCTTTTAATTTATTTTCTTTTCTTTTATTTTGTTTACCGTCCGGCGGATTGGTAAACACAAAGCTCAAGCTCACCACATGGAGGGGGTAGACATCGCCAGGCCTGGCGCACACGACCCGTACATGGTCGTACCGCGGGTCGTCGACGGCAGAGAGAGGCCGCCACGGTCACACAGGTGGAACGGAGAGAAAACATGGCCCGGATTTAGCTAGCACACGGCGGCGCGAAGAAACCCGTCCAAGGCTTAGCGCTCGCGACACGCCCGTAGTTACTAATCAGATCATGCTAATAGCTAGACACGGAGGTGCCTGCGCGCCAGGTCTGGCGATGCCTGTTTCCTTCCCGCTGCGTGACGGCGACTTTGGAGTGCTGACGACTCGCAGCTTTCAGCAGGGGGAGTGCCTCTCCTACCGCGATACGGCCTGCGTGCTACAGTATGTCTGAGCAGATGTGTGCTCCATCCTTACGGTGCCATGGGATTATTTCAGGCCTAGCCGAGGACAGACTCGCAGCTTTCAAGCAGCAACCCCATCTTCGAGGGCCGTTTCTTCGAGGCGTTGGCCCAGCTTCTTTTTTTCTTCCTTCTTCTTCTTCTTCTTCTAGATGGAACGGGTTGAGTCATGCCACCAAATCTGCCCGGTAATATAATACACGTTTCATCTTCACACCAGGCTAGAAACGGTGATTATACCACCGGTTAAAGTGGTTCTTGCCCAATAAAATCATTAACCCAGACCCTGTAACCCAAAAGGCGAACCCGACCGCCTGGGATTTTTGTTCCAAGTGAAAACGCAGCTTGGAGACATAAGGGAGTGGAGCAACACGAAGAGTGGAGTATACACATAAACCGATAGGCACGAAGCTGGGCCATGTTGCATCACTGGACGACTGGCATCACACCGCAATCAGCGAGGGGGCGTGCGCGCTAGTCTGGTTACTTCTGGCGATGTCTGCCCCGTCTCGCTGTGTTGACAGCGCCTCGGGCGCTCAAGACTCGCGGCTTTCAGCGCGGGGGGGGGGTTCTTACCGCAATCAGGGTGGATGCGAGTTCAGCTATAAAAATATACGGGGGTGCGCGCGCTATGTATGGTCTGGCGAGATGTTCACCCCGTCCCACTGCTGCGTACGATACCGGGTATGTTTCCACCGGCAGTTAGCGAGACTCGCGGCACGCAAGCAGCCGGATCTTCGAGGAGGGCCGTGTGATGACCTACTATTACGGGGGACCGTAGTCAACAGGACCTATGGTATACATAAAACACCTAAATATTTAACCATTTTTACTAACAATATTTGGTCCTGTTAACTGGTATAACATTAATATTAATACTATTATTAATATGAATGCCAAGCCTCGAAACAACGGTTGACAACGAAAAAAACAAAAATATACCAGGTAGGTATTTGGCTCTCGAACCCTATTTTACCTCTATAACCCCGACCATCCAGGAATTTTCTAGGAAAGCAGACGTGTACAAGGAGCAATAGTGCGGAATAAAAAGTTAGTGAGAACTAGCAAGCATTCTGTCGAAGAAAAGCGGGGCAAAAGCTGTGGAAGCAGAATACCAAACGCCCTCGATATAACTGACCCCGATGGCCTGGGAAATCCTGAGGAAAAGGAACGCGCGCGAGGAGTTCAAGAGCGGGCTTCGTATATCGACCATTTTTGTCGCCGGGCTAAGCCCTACACACCCACTCTGTCCCAAATTACAAGGACTACTACTAATAACCGTTGTGATTGCACATTGACCCTTTTGGGACCTCGAAAGATGCCAACGAAATCGACGCCAACTTTGGCGTCCTCGACGGTCTACGATCAGCGTTAGCGCCCAGGCCGTACGGGTAGGGAGGGTCATATTTGCCCCCGTGCCGTGCGACTTATTGCGTTGTAACTCGGACACCATTAGGCACCATCCCCCAATCACGCAGTATATAGTGGCCGATGCTTCAATCCCTACTTTCTGTCGTCAATGTTTCCCTCTGGAGCCCCGCCCCCCCCCCCCCCCCCCCCCCCCCCCCCCCCCCCCCAAGAGGGTAAACAAGTACAACTTGTCCCTGTATTTTCGGGACACAGGTGCAATTCGTCCCTTTATTTTCGGGACAGAGGGTCAATGAACTACAGAACGTAATGTCGTCTTCCGTGATACCATCAGTGAGGGGATATGTACAGCAAGCCACGGGTGTGTGCGCCAGGCCTCGAGCTGTCTGCTCCGTCCTGCTGTGTCATGGCTCTCCTCTGGCCTCGGGCGTGGACGACTCGCAGCGTTCGGCAGCCCCGCCGTCTTACGACAATTCAACCAACCCTCTTCGCTGTCAAAAGGCGGCGGGGAGAACCC